>VUYV01000019.1:7359279-7483126 GCA_008711295.1 Anarhynchus alexandrinus | reverse complement strand
GCGGCGGCGGGGAGCCGCGTCCCGCTGTGACTTGCCCGGACGGGAGAGGCGCCGCGACCCTTCGCCTCCGCCCGCCTCTTTATGGTGAGTTTCGGCCGGGGCCTGGCGGCGGGGGTCGGGGGGCAGAGGGGCCGCTCGGCGCGGGGTATCCCGGCAGGTGCGCGGCCCCGGCGGCCCCGCTCCGCCCTGCCCGGCCTCCCGCCCCGGGAAGGAGGCGCTCCCGCCGTCGCCCGTCGCCGCGGCCGGAAAGTTTCCGGGGCGGCCCGGGCGGAGGGTTGCGCGTCCGCGGAGTGTCCGCGGACGGGGGGTGATTCTCGGGGAGCAGGGGCCGGCGGCGGTGAAGGAAGGGGCTGGAGCGGCGGTGTCGGGCAGGGCGCGCCGCTGTGCCTCGGGTGCGCGGCGCGGGGAGCCGAGCGGCACCGCACCGGCTGGGCTTTCCTCCCGCTCTCCATCCGGGAAGGCGCTGCGGGGAGAACGCTGGCGCGGGAGGCGGCTCACAAAATCTAAGGAAGAACAAGAAAAATGGCCAGTCGGGTTTCAGATGAGTTACTGATTAAAAGAGTGCAGATATTTAGCTGCTGGGAAACTACTTGCTTGTAAGTCATCGATATTTACTTATTTTATAGGCGATTCATCATATCGTTTTCTCCTGTATGCTTCCCTCAGGAAAAAAAGTATCAGTGTTGCCTATGTATGCGTTCACTACAGGTGAAGCAACGCTATATACATTTTAAATGTATAGGCAGTTCCAGGTAGAACTGCCACTCTTCAGCAGAGGCACAATTTTGCAGTGTGACGGTGGCACATGTTCCATGTTTCCGAAATTTGTGATATCGCTTTTGGAGATTGTGCTGCCAACTTAACGTGGTTCCCGCAGATGGTGAAACAAATGTGGTCTGAAGTTTGACTGTGGAGTGATTCATGTCAGCGAAGTGTGAAAGATCTTGTCCAAATCTGCAGCTTTTGTTTATCTACTCCCTGAATTGCAAATGTGGCATGGTATGTTAGATTCTTAAGTAGTTTAAGTGATGACTGTTTTTTCACTTTAAATAAAATTCGGCTTATTCAAGGCGACTTGCATTGTAAAATACAAGAGGTGCAGAAGATGATGTCCCAAGAACGTCAAGTCCCTTGCTTCACTTCTCGCTCTAGACTTGGTGATGCTTAAGAGACGAAAGATACTGTATGTTTCATTTGTCGTTAAGAAGTGTGAAAACAATTGTATGCATGGGCTATAAAAGGACAAGGAGGATTTTGTTACTCTGTGGTACAGATTGATGATCGTAGATGAATGACAGTCTAAAACAAAGTTAGTCCTCATAATCAAATTATTATTTTTTAGTGACCAAATAGTCACAGCTGCTTGACAAAATAGATATTGGGAAGAGTGGCGTCTATGTGAATTTGCAATGCATATCTCAATATATAATTTAGGTTTTAGGAATGTATTTGGTATCACATGCTCCAGTTATCAGGATTATAGTAGCGATTTAGAATAGCTCAAACTATGGTACTTTTAATTTCTTTATTTTCTTTATTTTCTTTTACTTGAGTGATTTTGAGTTACTGAGTTTTTGGGAAACTATGTAGCATTTCTGATTATAGTCCAGATCAACTATTTAGCTTATGTAGACGTCAAAGGCTTGGCTACCCAAGTTTCATTTACAATTTATTCTTCTGGTAAATACAGTAGACGAGGGATTTGGCATTTCCTGAAATGAAGTCTGTGTTTATAGTGTCAAGACCATATTTCTTTTTTCTATTAGTACTTAACTGAGTATCAGTAATATATAGCTGACAAACGTAATGAATAAAATTCACAGTACATTGATGATTTTTATAGTTCTTGTAATTGAAGTACTTGGTGTCCTTGACATGATGAGGATGCTTTTCTGGTTTTCATGAAAGGGTATCCTTAAATGACAGAGATACTAGCCCGAGTCAAGTGTCGAGGAAGAGAGCGGGATTGTTAATTCTTGGATGCATAATGTGATATATTTTCAGTGTAGAATATGAGTGCATGTGTCGGATTGCAAGGTCCGATTCCCAGCATTGTGAATTATTATAGTGATGCCTACGCACTCTGCGCATATGTAATCCCTTACTAACCTGCACCGCTGGCTTGCTGCAAAGGAGGGAGAATGTTATGTCCTTAGGCCATGGCTGCCACTGCTGGTGGTTTTTGAAGTTTCTCCTTACTTCCCAAGCTGCAGTCCTACACAAAGCCACTTTGAAGTTAAACACGGAATAGCAAGGCCAAAGGGGGCTCAGCCACTCATGTAGTCAATCTTTCTGCCCAGGGCAGGATCAGCTTGTACCTGTGTCATCTCTGATGGATGTTTGTGTACTTTTTCCTTAACGCTTTTGCTATTTTTTCCTTCATCTCTTTTTTTTTTTTCTTCTTAGTATATGTTCTTACTTGGTTCTTTTCTCATTTCCTCCGAACTGTCTCTGCCTGTGGTATGTCCAGTCAGTCTCTCTTCCAGTATTTTTTATTGCTTAGAGGGGGACCTGCTGCTTCTCTGCCAGACCTACATATATGCTGCCTTTACCAGGTTTTTGCCTAGTTTTTAGGAGGAATTTAATGAAACTAGTATCCTTGGTCTCACTTTGTGCAGACAGGCAAGCTTCGTTTAAGATCAAAAGAGCTGTTCGGTATTCACTTGCACTGGGGGAAGTTGAGCTGGTTGCAAATACAGGACAGAAGAGACCAATGGCTGAATTAATAATTCACCATTGCTAATTTATCATGCTGTAGCTTTGAAATGGCATTATCTGATTTTTAAATCTAATTATAAGTATTATATGCTGTAAAGATAGAATTCCTAGGGCTGGCCACAAGAAGAAATATTATTTACAGTTGTGGAAGGCATGGCTATGTTAAGCATACGGTTGTCTGAAAGGTGTGTTAATCTGAAAAAGATAAATCTTCCCTAATTAAGATTGAGTTATAATACTACAGCTTGAGAGAAATATAGTAGTTGAAAAATGTTTTCCTTTTAATTGTGTTTATTTTATGCATCTGTCAGAACTCTCTCTACTGATTTCTTGGATCTTGACTCCTTCCCATTTCGTGTGAGAGACTGGGGATGCTGTTGTCTCATGCACTTTGATAAAAATAGTGTGTGAATAAAACTCAAGAGTTAGGAAACAAGTGAATGGACAGGGCTTAAGCCACTAGCAGGTGGCCTCTTTATGGTCTTGACTGTGAAACTATTTATATCTGTGGCAGAACTTCTGTTGACTTGATTGTGCAGAATTTGAGCTGTGATATTGCTGGAGAGCAGAAAGCTCCTGTCTCTGAGGATCTTTTCCCAAGTCATTCATGAGAAGTCTTATTTTTTGTTGTTGCTCTTTGGTTTTAATTCTTTGCTTAGTTGAGCTTTTTTTAGTTCTCATAATTATTGTAGTGCAGATTCTCCTTCTTGAAATTATGGTGCCATCTATGAAACTAGGTTGGATATTCTTTAATATATTATTAGTAGATACTGGGTTTTGTCACCTATTCTGAATGTATGCTTTTATGATTAAACAGGAAACAGTTTATGAAGTTTTCTATCAGTATTTATTACACTTTCCCTTCATAACTGTATTATTTTGCCAAAATTTAATATGCCAAAAATTACGACTTATTGCAAATAAGATAATTTTATCTGTGTCCTTTAAGTTAATGCACTGAAAATTGAATGTAAACTGGAAGGAAATCTTACCTGACACGGGAAAACACTTTTGGGATGCTGGGATTTACAGTGGTATATAACAGCAGTACTGAAGCACATGTAACATACTGAAGAGTACAAAGAAGCGGTCGTGTTTGATTCACAGTATGGATTACAGTTAGATATCAAGCAACATCAAATGCCAAAAACCTGCTTGTCAAACTTTGAAATAATAATTTTTGCCAAGTAGGTGTAGTTTAATATCTCTACTCTTCTGCTCCAGATTTTGTACTTTGCAGAGAACCTGTCTAGAAGTAACAATATTTATAAGTGGAGTTTTTAATGAATATTCAGAAATTCTAGATAGTGTCTGAGGTATGTTATGAGGTATTAACTATTTGGCTCTTTTCAAGGGGAAATAAACTGTTAGGTATTTTGCAAGTATGTATCTTTCAGAAATTTAAAAGTCATTTAAAGTGTCTCCAACGTAAGGCATGTATAGAAATCTAAAGCTCTATGCAATTTTCTTAAAGCCAGTTAAAAAACCCAGAACGTTTTGTAACTTTGCATGCAGTTCTAAAATCCCGTGTTTCCAAACAGAAAGATGTTATTGCAGCTAATACCCTGAAAGGAACAAGGTAAATACTCAATTCTAGATTGACACATGCCTTAGTACCTACCTGTGCAATTCAGTGCCCTGAAATTAAGGTAACTGCCTGGAGTGGCTGTGCCACAAACTGGGAGTGGCTGTCAGCGGGAGACTGGCTGCAGTCACTCAGGGACATTTTGTAAAAACGACCCAGCAAACTCATAGCCATTAAAATAATTGCCACTCTGCTTCAGATAGGAAGGCAGAAGGGAATATTGTTACAGCAGGTTGAGCTGAAAGTCTTGGATTGCATTAAAGGGCAAACATGCAAAACTAAATCACTTTTAAGATAAATGGCATAATGATGACTGTAGGGGCAGATGCAGCTGTTTGTGACCAGAGTTACAAACACTGTAAAAATACACAGATTTTCTCAGTTTGCTACACGCTTGGTTTCGGCCCTCCAGTATACAACCCCTGACCAAGAAAGCTTAGGGTACAACAAGAAGAGATTAGGATTCCGGAAAAAGGAATGACAAGGAAACAGTCTAGAATATGTTTCAAGCAATTGCTATTTTTTAAGCTTCTCCTCGTTAAACAAATAGTAGTGAGAGCTGGAATTAGCGAATCTCAGCTTTCTGCTATGTTTTGTAGTTCCTTGATCTTGAGTCTGTCTCAGTGCTAGTTGTGATTCAAACTTTTCCTTTACTTTTGGACATTTATTAATCACCTTTCCATTGGATTTTTTAGAATCTAGTAAAGTATGGATACATGCTGACATACTTTTCTTGGTGAGGACGCTCATAGGATCTTGCTCATCTGTTAGCTGGTTCCAAAGCTTTTCTAGGGATTTTATTGTCTCTGAGTTCAGGCTCTGTATTAGATGTGAGCAAATATCGTATGGTCAGAACAATAAGAAGCCAGCCTGAAAATACATATTTTTTCCTGATAAATTCAGGAAATGCAAACTTGATGTATAAAATTTCAACTTGAAATGCATACTGTTTTGAAGGTGTGAGCATGTGAAAATGAGGGTAGGTAATTTAGGAGAAGGTTTAAATGAGGAAGTGCTGCTATTTCAGATCAAAGTATTCTCATGGTTAAAGCAGCTGCAGGGAAGGTGGAAGAGAATGCGGTCGTATTGGACAATCCTACTTGAGTTAAAAATAACAGGACAAAAGTTTTTCTGGGTTCAAATCAACACCATCATCACATGAGAGAAAACAGTAGTAAATTTATATGGACTGCCCTGGGGGGAAAGCCCAATGCAGTTGCAGTTGGTTTCCTTGAACCTAGGTTGCTCTGTAGTCTGTCTTTTGGGTGTTCTATGGCTTTTTTATCTTACAAATACCTGTAGCTTACACATGAGAAAACACGTGTAGAAAAAAGTACCATATGTAACACTGTTGTCTTACAAAAAGTGACAGTCTGTTGTGGAGTTTCTTGTTTTGGTAGCAAAACGAGTGTTAAGCCTTTGAGAACCTCAAACAGATCCAGAGCCCTGGATTTCAAAATAAAATACTGTGTAATTGTCTTGTTGCCTTCAAAGAACATATCTTTTATATGTCTGTCCATTGTGTAAAGATAGTTGTCTTTCACAAAACTAGCTCGGTGGATGAAAAGGCATTACTCTTCCCCTGGATAGCTAGTTCCTCAGTTTCTGCTTTTATGTTTTAAATTTGTTGTTTTGTTAAATATATCTTGCATGTCTGATTTTTTTTTTTTTTTAACCATATGTTGCAGAGGATTAACATTTTATAGTTTGGGGAGAGAGAAATTAGACAATGTTGAATAGCACCAATGCAGGAAAAAGGCTGATAGTCTTTGTCAGAGCCAACACTTTTGTCTACCCTGGCAAAAAAAAAATCACTTTTTATACAATTAGCAATTTTTCCTGAATTAAGGAGTATGCAATATTATGCACATATTTTGTTGAGCAAATGAATTTGATAGTAAATGAAGATCCTGTAAACAGTCCCTATGAAAACATAGAATATAGTATTAAACACTGGTTTCAGAATAACCTTCTGTCTTCAAATTCATGTAATTCTGTAACACTTTGCCTTGGGCTGCAGCATCATCTATGCATTCCTTGACCACAGAGCTTACAGTCTTGCTTCTTTGGTGGGAAAAGATACTGAAGCATCAATTTCAAGTCATGCTACTGGGTGGCTGTCTTTGATCAGTGTCACAGGAAATAATCTGATGAAATATTATCTTCTGTTACAATGAAACTCAACATTGAAGCTCTAGGATTAAAAAAAAAAAAGTAAAATCTCACTACACTAGACAGTCCACTGTGTATGTGAGTAGTTACTTAAACATCCTTTCCTTCAACATGGAAGATGAGCTACCTAAAATGTCATCTACCACATGGTGATATTCATTTTAAGTCTGCAACAATATAAATGCTAAGGAAGTCCCAGAGCGCATGCTGAATGGAGCCACACAGAGTGACCCAGCAGGAAGATAATGGATCTAGATTTCCTCCTGATCTTTCCGTGATATTAGACCCCCTTTTCCCACTCCTTAATTTAGGACACTCTCCAAATGGCTCCTTCACTTCATGATGACCTCTTCTCTGTTGCCATCGTGATAATATGTTAGTCTGCAGCTGCCTCCACAGGAGACCAATTGGGTTTCCCCTGGTCATTACAAGTATTGAACTCTAGCCAAATACCAAAATTGTCCATATTGCATGTTTTGCAGGCTTGCTTCATTGTGAACGTCCTCAATTTAAAAACAAATTATTTCATTATTATTGTTTTCTAGTGCCTGATACTTACCTATGAGGAACTTTTTAAATGTTTTTGTTTCATTGTTTGTGCTCTGCAATGTCGCTTTCATTTCGACTCAGTACTGAGCGTCTGGCTGTAACTGATTATCAAGGATCTTACGCCACTGTGGGAAAAGTCAGCCCTTGAGCCCAGTTGTCAGGTGGCGCAGGTTAGGGGCTTACCTCGTAGTCTAACGCACAGAGAGAGCACTCTGGGCTCTAATACCCAAATAGGTCCTTTTGCTTTGTGGAAGCCTTATTCTAAAATCATATGATCTTTGGTACTGAAGCAGTCTTTCAATCTTCCCACTGTAAAATGCCTTCAAATCGGTCACCTTTGCTGCTGCTATGATCTTTCATCCTCACTTTGGGAGCTGTCATATCCAATAAACCACCTGATTAATCAGTACTGGTTGGGACATACGAGTTCAAATGGACAGAATGATGCCGTCAAGTAGTTTGGCCCCTTAATCACTTTGAGCATAGTTTTGTTTTCAGCAACTGCCATTCCACTGCAGCAAAATATGTAATCAACTTTTGGTGAGAACACTTCTTTCTTGTTTTCCTTTTGATGTGGTTTGTCTGAGGTGTTCCCACTTCCCTTGTTTCAGTCCTCCTGGTTGTATTCTTGCCTTTGAAGCAACTCAAACTTTTGTTTCGTTGTAGCCAGAGAACCGCTTTTCTTCAGATATGTTTGTTTGTTAGAACCTGAGTGGATTTTAAAAGGGACTTGAGGGTTGCTTGAAATCTCATTATGTACAAACTTGTCTGTGTAGGAACCTAAATATTTTATTTTATTCTAAATACGAAGGTGCTTTTTTGCTATAATGTATCCAAATGTGTATCACAATAAACTTCTGCTACTGTGATACAGAGCGTTCTGCAGGACTGTAGGGGTCTCTTTGAGACAGCTGAAAAGGACGGTGGGGTCATGATACCATCTCTGAGTACTGGGTAAAAACCCCGTCTTTAATGAAAATAAGTAATTTAAAACAATTTTAAAACACAAACAATTAAAGTGATCAAATTTAGGAAGATACAATTTCCTCATAAACTTTATACAAAACATGTAACTTAGCAATAAAAGATGATACAGGACAAGGTAATAAAAGCATACAATAAAATGAAAAAAAATCGTTAAATAATTAGACATAAGTGAGCCATAAAAATCTTGTGTTATAAAGAGGCATCCATCTTTTTTGTTACAGGAGCCCATAGTATTGTTCCAGTTTCTTTACAAATCAGATTATCTTTGCTGTTGCACTTTTAAGTGTTATATTCTTATGCTAAGAGCTCTCTTATTAAGTTAAATTATGCTACTGCTGTGGATGCACATCAGTTTTGCTTACTACAATCAAAAGAAATTGAAGCTTTCCTGGTCAGTTTAAGGGATTCCCCCTTCTTCTAAAAACCAGCATTAGTGTTGCACTATCCATATGTTATGGTATCCACTTGTATCTAGTAGAATTATTTCCACTTTGAAAAGAAAAAATGGCAAAACAAAATAATGATGTTGCAGACGTCTCGTGGTAGCCATTGTAGTACACGTGTTTCTGAAGTGTGGCACTTTGCCAGTCCTGATTTTCCTATTTGTTCTTCTCTGTTGGTTCTGGAACTACGGAGGTAAAAGTAGCAATTAACAATTTTATTTTTGCTAGTATTGCAGCTGTCTAGTTCTGCTAAAACTGCTATTTAGCAAAAAGGTAGGAAAGGAAGGTTTGTGTGAGGCATTGTAGTAACACCGAGGTGTGAAAGAGCTATTGTTCTGAGAACAGAAGGATTCCGAATGCTTTGAACATGGTTTGCTCGCCATCTTTTTCATAGTTTATTTTTCTCAGTTTGCCTATGACAGAAATTGCAGGGGGGGGCCTGTACCAGCAAATAACTGCGGTATGCACTGTATCCGATGGCCTGTCTTAGAGAAACCTGTTTTTGGGGTTTTTTTTAACTTTATCAGTACTTTTACAGTGGGGAATAAGAGATGATCTGAACTGGCAGTTTGACAAACGTGGCAACCACCTGCTTTTAGAAGGTACCTCAGTGCATCGCTGATGAGCGTAACTGGCATATATTAGTAACATGCACACACACACAAACACACGTGCACACAAACATGCACGTACGGAGTACCAACATGACATGTATGGTACCAAATCTTTTGTGTCTCCTCCTCAAAATGTCTGATATCTCTGGCTTGTGTTTCTGATGCCAGAAGCTGAAGTTTTCAATGTACAGCCTGGCAAACAGCGGGCAGCAGCGGGAGGAAGTCTGCATGGTTGTATTTCAGGCTTATTCTAGATAATTTGGCTTTTGGAGGGAAGTTACTGAGCACTCTTGTGTCCTTGGGTGCTCTCCAGCCACTTTTTCTGTAATTAGCAGTAGTAACAGCAATACAGGTAAAAATCAGGTCTCTCAGCAGTTGATGGTAATGCAGGTACCAGTGCCTTCATTGCAACTTCATTCCCACTACTACCTGGGCTGGAATAGCAAATTTATTTTACAGTGGTGACTACAGAGTTAAAGTTCTGATGATCTTGTCAAGGTCTATGTTGTGAGCTGCTCTGCAGTTGATGTCTGATTGACATTGGATGCCTGACATTTTTGACATTTTGGTGTGGTGGGGTTTTGTCGTGTTTTTTTTTTTTATTGTTGTGTTTGTGTTTTTTGTATTGCTGAATAACATAACAATAATAGGGCTTGAATAATTCTTCATCTTAGTGTTGCTTTATAAACATGTCTTAAAAAAGATGCAATTCTTATTAAATGTATCTAATAGTCAATATAGTGCCTCTCTATGATAAAGCTTTGCAAGCAGGCAAAATACAGGAAAACTAGGAAGTTTCCTGTGATGTTAAAAGTAACGTAGACTTTTTTCTGTTTCCATACTTGCACTGTTACAAAGTACTAGACTAAAATGTGAATCCAAATTTCTAAGCTAAGTATATTATAGTGGATAGTAAATTTTACAATAGTAAAAAATTTCCCTGCTGAAACTATTAAATATTTTTGTCACTGATTGTACAAGAAGCAGGAAGATTGGACACTAATTTCTAATGTGGAAAAAATATTTATTTATAATAAATATAAATATCTTTCAAGTTTCTCAAGAATTGATTAAAATACAGTTTGAAATAATGATTGCTGTATCCTGGGAGTAGTTTTGTTATGAATTTTCATGGTACATGATCATACCATTCACAAGAAAATAATACATGCAAGTACAACTTGAGAGCAAGTGAGCTAGGTGATAAACTCTTCCTTTCTACTTATTTGACTTTTGTTTGCCAAAATGAACCTATTCAGCATCTGTAGTTGTGCTTTGCTGTCACTTACACTTTGCCTATAAGTGAATATTCTTTTAGTTGCATAAGTGAATGCATCTTTATTAGTTGAGGTAAATTTCAGTTGTTAAATTGGCCTCTTTATTCCTGTAAATGTGTTAAAATCAAACACTGCACCTGTCCTGTTAGTAGATCTTAGTATTGTTGTCTTTTAAACAGCACATCCTTAGCCAATGTTTTCCACATTGCCATAAAAAATGACTTTCTGACTTAAGTCGTACTAACACCTCATATTGCATTTGGTGTTTATTTTGCTATTTAAAATGCCGTGTAGTTTGATCTCAAGTTTTGTCTTCTTTAAAGGTCTCTAAAGTAAGTCTAAAGAGCTACAGAGCGTCTCTCATTTAAATGAGTAGGAAATAACACTGATCATAACAGGGAAGAGGAACACTTGGTGTCTTTTTATCTCATATCATTTGGGCTCCTCTTGTTACCTCCCTTGTTAGTTTTGCCAATACACATCAGAGCAGGTCATAGTGGAGCTTGAACCATAGAGGATCATTGCACTTTGAGTCCTCTGAATTGCTAAAAGGAAAGCTGGTCTGTTTTCTTTTGTTTTTTTTATGTCTCAGGCCTGATATTTGTGCAATGACTGTGGCTGTAGCATGTGCTGGGTTGACTGGGGGAAAACAGTGATCCCGTAGTCAAAGACTGGCTTTGGGGATCACCAAAGGATGTGCTTTTTCTCTCACTGCTGAAAGACTGGCTGTTGTCATCTGTGCATTTTAAGAATCTGGCATCACCTGTTAAAAGAGTAGGAGGATTTTACGGTAATACCATATTCCCCTTTCTTTTTTTTTCTTTTTAATAATTTGCTCTGCTGCTGTTTAATATATAAGAAGGTTAAATAATTTAATGAAACTGTCTCAAATGAGGAAATTGAAAGGGAATTCCAAATGAATGTTATAACGCAGTACTATTGCAGCTTGACACTTCGGTATGGGTGGTCCTTTCTGGTGTGATGCTGAAAGAGTAAGAAATGCCTCATCTTAGGACTGCGAAAGCATGCAAACCTATGAAAGATGGACAGAGTGGTGACAAGAGAAGCATGACTGATGTCATGAGATGACCTGTGTGTTTCTTCCAGTAGTTGAACATGTGAATTGGATAGTGTTTACTGCAGAGTATGTGAGTAGCTGGGTTCTTGTGAAATTGCTTATGAATTACTGGTTCATGTGCTGATGCCGTGTGTGGTGCATAAACGCTTACGGCTCTGTTGTTGGGGCTCTCTGTGTGACATAGAATCATAGAATGTTTAGAGTTGGAAGGAACTTAAAAGATCATCTAGTTCCAACCCCCCCTGCCATGGGTTAGTCAAAGCCACATCCAGCCTCGTCTTGACCAACTCCAGGGATAGGGCATCTACAACCTCTCTTGGCAACCTGTTTCAGTGTCTGATTACCCTAACAGTAAAGAATTTCTTCCTAATATCTAATCTAAATCTTCCCTCTTCTAGTTTAAATTTGTTACCCCTCATCTTATTGCTAGACTTCCTGATCAAGAGTCCCTCCCCAGCTTTCCTATAGCCCCCTTTAGGTACTGGAAGGGGCTATAAGGTCTTCCTGGAGCCTTCTCTTCTTGAGGCTGAACAACCCCGGCACTCTCTGCCTGTCTATATAGGAGAGGTGCTCCAGCCCTCTTATCATCTTTGTGGCCTCCTCTGGACTCACTCCAATAGGTCCATGTCCTTCTTGTGTTTGGGCCCCAAAGCTGGACACCATACTCCAGGTGGGGTCTCACCAGAGTGGAGTAGAGAGGCAGAATCCCCTCCCTTGGCCTGCTTGCCACATTTCTTTTGATGCAGCCCAGGATGCGCTTGGCCTTCTGGGCTGTGATCGCACATTGCTGGCTCATGTTTGGCTTCTCATCAACCAACACCTCCAAGTCCTTCTCCTCGAGGCCGCTCTCAATCCGCTTAATCCATTCTCTGCCCAGCCTGTATTTGTGCTTGGGATTGCCCCAACCCACATGCAGGATCTTGTGCTTTGCCTTGCTGAAGTTCATGAGGTTCACATGGACCCACCTCTCAAGCCTCTCCAGGTCCCTCTGGATGGCATCTCTTCCCTCCAGCATGTCGACTGCTCCACAAGGCTTGGTGTCATCAAACTTGGTGTCAGTGGTAGTCAGCTCTGTTCCCTGGAAAGCTCTTGGGAAGCCATCATCAGTGAGTGCTTGATTTTACATTGCTGTGTATGATTTGTTTTGCTTAAGAGGTTGTTGGTGCATACTGTCTTCTTCCTCTGAGTGGAAGGTTACATGAACCATTGCTTCATGAATGAGACATAAAATGGTATGGTACTGCTGGTACTGCTTCTCCTTCTTGTCAGAACCATGTACTTACCTAGTTTTCTAATGGGCTGTAAGGTTTTTAGTTAAATGTTTGCAAGGAAGAGAGCTGTATATTTTTTCATGTTTGAAAACTACTGTCACTATGTATGTGTAAAATACATGCAGTAAAAGCGCACACAAATAATGAATTAGAAAGGTGAATTTGGTGTTTTCATTTATCCTTTCACACCTGTGAAATGTATATAACTAATGAGCTGATAAAAAGAATTGACCTTGCAGCTGACAGTTGATTTGGAATTGCAAAAATATTAGGGAAGGTATTTATTATTTCCACTAAGCACAGCTTGCAATTGTTCATATTTAATGATTTGTATCATTGTTTCTAATACTAAATTTATGCTTCGGTATCTATGTGCAACACATCTGAGTTGCTGACACTATGAACTATAATTTTGAATTCCTTCCACTTTGTGTTTAAATTATCAACCATAACGTTGTGTTATAGCACACACAAGGGAGGAAATGTTATGATTCCAACAGCAAGCATTAAATGAATATATCACACGCTTTTCAAAAAATAAATTTAGAAGTGCATGAAGATTTACAGAATATTCCATATTCACAGTGATGCCAAGTTAGAGCTGCTTTAGGAACTATATGCATTAACCAGAATTTCCGACTCTCGCATGCTGTAGATTTGAAAGCTGTTCAGTCTTCTGGACTATATTCTGGTTATCAAAATACCTGTGTTGAATGAGAAGAGATCTGGGTCTTCTTCAGCATATTTAGGTACCTCTTTCAATATGTGTTTTGCCAGATGATTAGTGTGTTGTCTTTACATGTATCCTTTTGCTGTGCTGCTAATACAAATAAAATTTGTTCCTTTAATTTGCTAACCATTACTGTGAAACAATACATACCATTATGAGCCTTGCCTGAGTGACAGGTATAGTTACATCTTTGGATAGTAAATTGGAAATACTAGTCTTTTGTTGGCAAAGAAATTAGGGAAATAATTATTTGAATGTAAATTGTCTGCCCTATCACTGAGCATTTTTATACAAATTAGGCAAAAATAATTTCCTGTGATACTTTAGAAATAAAATGTGGAAGAGAAGTATATTTGTGTAGACTGTTTAGCTACAGAATGTCAGCCACACTTTAACATTTGGAAGTACAGAATACTATTTTAATTTTTCATATTCAGACATAGACAATGTTAGTTTTTTATGCAGCCCCATTAGATAAAAAAATGTCGAGGGCATTAAATCCTAATCTTGAGAGAGATTCATTTATGGAATGCCAGCAGATGTCAGTATGTTCTTGTCATACAGCCCTTTTGTTTTTAAACAATAATTTTCCCTGAATTAAATAATATGGGAGGAAGTAATAAGTGATGTAACACTATCTTAATGCAGGTCTGTTCAATTCAAATATTTTACTGAAAAGGGTGTGTTTTCCTTTCTGTTTTCTAGACCTGGGCTGGCACAACATCCATGTGCACACTGGCTTCACTGTATGTAACTACTCATCACACTGCTTAAAGAACATAGTTTAAAATGCTTTGCTAAATGGAGATGTATTGTTGATAGTATAGCACCTTAGTTTTTAATTGAGCTATTTTTCCCTCCTGTATAATTTTTTTTATATAGATTTCCTTCATATATTCCGAGGCATTTTGAAAATGCTGGCGCACTTCTTTCTGTTTGCGTAGCTAGTGAGTGTATTTGAACTCTGATGTGTTTAATCAAATCTGTCTAATTTGGAGATTATTTTGTCACTGTTTATACATGGTAATCAAAAACAGATGAGCTGTTTCTTGTCTTCCTTGTATTTCAAAAATCAATACCACTGTGACATTGTGGAGAAGCCTTTCCCTTCTCCTCTGAAAGTGTAAAATCATGCTGTATAGTGGGATAGGATATAGATTTCATAGTCTGTTTAAAAACCTCAGTTTTTAAAACAGTGACTTAAACATCATGGGAAGTTGCCAGGTTGCACTTTTAGGGTGGTGGGCAGATGGTGCTTTTATAAGGTATGGATGAACAGATGGAACCTGCAGCCCATGTGAAGGAAGTTAGCAGCCCACTGACAGGTAATCCAAACGGAATCCTTCGCTGAGATTGTTACGCTGGTAGCGCAGAGACGGTATTAAAACTCCCATTGAAGTTTTTGGTTTTGTTTTTCTCCCTGTGTTTTTCAGTACTGTCTCTTTGAAGAGGGATGGTCTGCACCTCAAAGAAGATAACTCTCTTTCTCCTAACATAAAACTTAAATACTTCAGTCTCAATTTGATAATTTTGAGTATTGTCCATCTTAGCCAGCACCACCAACACTGGAAGGGTAAACCCTGTGATTTTCAGTTCCAGTTACGTGAAGCCCTTGGTGCCTCAGTGTGTTAGCTGTTGAAATAAGTGGTAAGAATCCTGCCTAAAGACAAAAGGCCATTTACTTAAGCTTCTGTTAGGGAGCTAATGTAGATTTTTGCCCTGGGGTGTTTTCCTTTTGTAAATTCACCATCATAAAATACTGTAGCCATCACTTCAGGCTTTTTAATTACATTTCTAAGCAGACATTTATTTTACGTTTTCTCTTTCTTCAACCCTTTTTTCAAGTTCTGTTATCTTAAAGAGTTTGTTTTACATGCAAGACCTATTTATTGTGACCTATTCCCTGTTTTTTCTCATCTTGGACTGTTTGCGTGATTTTCAGATCATGCAAATGAGAATTGCAGCAGGGAAAACAGATAAGAAAGATACTGACCTCTGGAGTAAAAAAGCTCCACCATACAGCATTACTGAGGTTGTAGTTCTGGAAATAAGGCTATTTTATTTTCAAAGAGGTTTTTTATTGCATTTTCCCTTAATGCTGATAAACACACAAAATCCTGTTAAATATCATGCCTAAATTAGTTATAAGCAACTTTTTGCATGATGTACTAATATAATTCAACTCAGGGTTTGGATTGCTTGCCTGGAGCTGAATGCAAGAAATTAGAAAATTATAGTTCTCTTTTCATTTTAGTGTAGGGGGAAAAAGTAGGGAAAACAGATATTTGAGGGTTTGCATGTGTAATGCTTGAAAATTTATCTTCTCTTTTTGTAATGAAAATAAAAAGCAAAAAGTATTTTTCCACCACTGAATAAAAAAATAAGAAGCAGTATCATGCATTGTTTTGACATATTTTCTTCCATGACAATGTAAGCACTTTCTGATAGTTGGCTCTGATTAACAGCCTCCCGAGTATGCCTTTTGAGAACCTGCAAAATATATATGTAATTGATTTCCCTATGTAGCTGGCAGTGCTATTGCACCTCAGACTCCTGAAAATCAGGTTCTTAGCAAAAATGGGTGGAATGTCCATCATGCTTTAACATACTTAACAACAGTTCTAAAAAAACTTTTTTCACTGAAATTCACAGTCAACCTGAAAGACTGTTACTACAACTTCTGTTTTAGTGCATACAGAGGTTTTATTTGTGAACATGTAGGCTTTGCAATAGGTAAATTAAGGAAGCTGGTTTTCTTATGATAATATAGGCATCTGGATCAAAACAGCCAATGTGACCATTTACATGTGGCTCGCAAAGTTTGCTCATTCAATCTGTATGTTGACATATGGAAGTTGAGAGCAGATTAATTAATCAGTTAATTTTGTCCATGTACTTCATACGTAAATGTTTGAAAATGTGATCTTGCTGTCAAGATAGTGAGGAAGTAATACAATAAATCTTCAAATTAACTTTGATCAGTTACATATTGACAATGATCCTATAACTTTTCAAATGTGATTTATAAATTTCTTTTTTTGGAATACAACTTTCATTAGATTAGAATTTACACTTTCCTATGTGTGTGCATTTGTACTTTGTGGAAGAGATTAAGGTGAAAACTAATCAAAAAATGATGCACAAGTTTTCTGACAGTACTTCCTGTTCCAGATAAGCTCTTAGTTAATAAAGATTGCAGCTGTCCAAGACTGCTTTGAATTAATTTTCATGTTCTTGCACTTACTTACAAATACTCCAGTTGTCCATTTGTCCTTTAGTCTGATAAGAAGGTACTGTTCTAAATCATGGTAGATGTTATATGGACACAGGCTTCAGGACCCCAACTATTTGTCTGAACTGAAGTAGATATAGGTGCTGGCTGCACTTTACAAATGGTCTTAAGCCTTGAAATTTCCAGAAAAATGGCAGCTGTTACAATAATTATACACTCTCATTCCTCAAAACGTAGTATTTTATATCCATCTAAACTCTAAAATGAACTAGAAGACGTGGAACTTGCTGGAAGTGTATACAAGTGTAGATGAATGCGGTCAACTGTAGTACAAAAGATTAATGCAACTTCAAATTTTCTGTGGTATGTAATAGATTTAATGGCAACAACTTTGTTAATTTTGACTTTGGTAGCTTCACAAAAGCGTATGAAACTTTCCAGAAAGAGATTTTTTGTGCTATTTTCCACACCCTTGGAAAAAAACAAAGGTTGTAGCTAACATGTGCCCTCAAGTCCATTTAATTTTTTTTTTATTGCAGTTTGTTTGAGATTTTTTTCCTCAACCCATTGAAAACATTTCTAGAGACAGATTTTAAAGTAGCATGTTTATTGAAACAAACACATAGGTAGGGTTACTAGTGTAATCACATCTCTGTATGCTGGAATATAATACATACAGTTTGTGAGTTTTCCTGTAAGAATAGTATGAGTAACTTCCCCAGTGTCTCTTTGACTGTGTTCGTTAGGAGGCTTGCTAGGCAGAAGGTCAAAAAGACTGAAGAGTGGAAGCACGGTGCAAAGAGTGGCAGATACTTTGATGAAAATGGACAAGTAACTTATTGAGGAACAGCCATCTAATATGGTAATCGGTGAACAGACTGAAATAAACCAAATGAAGAACACATCTCAAATACATGTTTCTCTTCCTGAAAGAAATGAAAAATGTGATCCTCCTCATGGGAGGAAAATGAAGTATTGTAAAGGTCATGTGTCATAGGAAGATAGAATTGATAACTCCACAGGAAACGTTCATAGATGTCATACTTCTAGTTCCCTGGCAGAAACAGCCCTACTGCAGTATCTTCAGAAATGGATGCTGGAAGTGTGGCAAGCTATGGATTATAAAATCGATGATATAATTTTCCATATAAGGTGATTTGGGAGACAGGCTTGTAATGAAAGCCTAGAGAATTCCTTAATCTGTTCTTTCTAAACTACATTATTTCATATATGCAGAAATAACATGGAGCCGTCAGAATAGCACAGGGATTATAAGATATTCTAGCAGTAAACCTTCTGATTGTAGTTCAGTTTTAACAACAAAATTCAGCAAAAACTTTTAAGTTAAAGATATTTTTTATTACTTTGTCAGTTACTTATCCTTCCTAATTCCTGTCAGTTTCCTTTACCAAGGTTTACCAGGACTCCAGCAGTATTGTCACCTCTGCACTCTTCCCTCTTCTTTTAGTGTCTGGTGCTGTGACAGCCCTCTCTCAGTTGCACTGGGAATGGGGAAGCAAACAACTAGACTTCATATCAGTCTCTCATGAGCTCACCGAAATCTGTACGAAACCCTACATTCTCCCTCTTAATAGGTAACTTCCTCCCTGTCCTCCAAACTTTGTATATCCAGTGCATTTTTTTTCTGACCATGGAAATCGCATCTTCTGTCCAAGTGTTGCGACTGCCCCACTAGCTGCCCCCATGGCCTCAGTGGTGTGTGTGTTCGGCCATGCAACTTCTGCTCCACTGCTGCATACTTTGTCCTTCTGCTTTAAAGTCCAGGTGCTCACTGCATATTCAACAGGTTTGATCCCAAAAGAGAAGGCCAAGCTCTGAAAGCTGTGGCATAAGTGAAGTTGCATTCTAATCACAGATGATTTAGAAGCATTAATAAGCAATTGAAGCAAACTTCAATTCTTAAATTGCAGGTTCTAGGTAAATGAAGACTACTCCTCCTGAGCACAGATGCAAATTTATCCTGTGCTTTTATTTGTTCCAAATAGAATTAATAGAATTCCTGATGAGAAGACCCCAAACTGAAAACTATAAAAATACTTTAAAATAGCAAAGTTTCACTCCACTCTTTCTCATACAGGAGGTGTCAAGACTGCATGATGACAGGGCGGTATGGCTCACCCTCCCTGTGAGCTGCACGTCACGAGGAGTTCTTGACGTACATTGCCCTAAGCGTATTGCTCAGGCCTGCATTGCTTGTGTAAAGCGCATGGAATGGCTGCAAGGTAGAAGCACCTGACAGGGTTAATTGGTGCTTGAAAGAAGACATCAAAACCATGAGTCTCTTGACATATAAATAGAGAAGAACAGGTGAAGTTAATATCACTGGTAATACAACTGTCCTACCGGATCTGTCGCTAATCCTTTTGTTTCCCACCACTATAAGGAAGATGCACCAACGCTGCTGTTTCTCTAGTAGTAGCTGTTGCTCAGAGATCAGTTTAAGGGTCGGCAATATGATTGTGATTATTTGGAGAAGTTAAGCTGTCTAAAATACAATCTTTCTTTTCAACCTGTTCCCTTAAAACATTGTTGATGATTTCAGTGCCAAGCAAACCAGCTTTATGGCACTAGAGTAAGTGACTGGCCAGTGTCGCCAGGGTGTCCCCATTTGTGCTGGGTTGACCTTGGCTGGTGGCCAGGAGCTCACGAGGGTCGGGATGAAGATGGAGTGATCATTGGCCGGTTCTCCTCATAGGCAAAACAGAGTCAACTTGATTTAGTTTATTGCCAATTAAAATGGCATCAGATGGTGAGAAACAAGGACAAAAAATAAAAAACCTTCCCCCACCCCTCATCCTGGCCTTTTTCTGAGGCTCAACTTCACTTTTTCAGTCCGGAGTGAAAGCGTCCGGACGCTTCCCCTGATCCGCCACGGCCCCCCCCGGGGCTGCCAGGGAGCCCCTACTCCAGCGCCCGCCGCCCCTCCTGCCCTCACACTGCTCTCCTCACCCCTCGCTGCCCGGGCAGGGTTTGGCCCTGCCTGGAACGTGTTTCCTGGAGGCATCACCAGGGGCCACCGTGAAGGGCCCCGCTGTGCCCTGAGGTGGGAACCTTCTGGAACCTGCCAGAACCTTCTGGAACCTTCTGGCTCTATGAGGCAGGGGCGCCCCGCCTGCCCCTCACAGAGGCCCCCGCAGCCCCTGCCAGGCTCAGGCGCAGACGTCGGCTACACCATGTCTTAGTAAGACTCGTCTTTTTGTTCCCTTTCTTGCTGTAACTGTTCTTGTCTGTTGGTGCCGGCGGGAAGGAGGCCTCCGGGTCGGGGGGTTGGCAGTGTCGGGGGAATCGGCCTCGGGGACTTGCCGGTGGAGAGGCAGAGCGGTGAGGCAGGCCCGGGCCTCCGCCTTTGGGGACTTCTGTCGCCCTCAGAGATTAGACTTAGAGGAGTCCTACTGTTCATGGTTCATAAAAGATGTGGAGCAGATGTATCTTTAATTCAGGTAACTGTAGGCTTTGTTCGGAGTGCCAAATCGTTTTGGAAGAAGTATTGTTGCTAGAGTTTGCGCAGTCATGGTCAGGGCTGCTTGCTACCTACCACAATGCAAATTAGCATTTTTGCTCTGACTCCTGCTCCCATTTCTAACTGTTTAAAGCCATTGTATTTCTTTTTATATTGTCCAGTTACATTTGGACATGCAGAGGGGATGGAAACCGCAACAGGAGATGTAAAAAAATGTGTAATTTTGTTTTTAAATTAAGGACAGACTTCTATTGAGGATACCCTGCTAGCAAGCAACATAGTGTAGGAGAAAGTAATCTCTTTTTTTTTTTTTTTTTTTGCTGATCATTGGTGTGTTATGTTATACTGAAAGGCTTCTGCTCTGCCACACTTCCTTTGTGTTCTTCAGAAGAATGACTCCACTCGTTTTGAGTGAAGTAGGAGAATGTGATTTGCTGACTGGTTTACTTCATCCTGGGAACAGATCTGAGATGTAGTCAGTCTAGCTGTAAATGAGGCACTGTTTTTAATGTGAGATTTAATTTTAAATAGTTAAACAGCTGTAGGGATGCCTGTAAGCAGCTATTGATTTAAAAAAAAAAAATGGGCAGCACATGGCATTTATAGTTTTCTCCTACTCAAGGTACAGTAGGGGGAAATAAAGGATGATTTCTCACATAGCTGTTGATTTTTCAGGGTTTAGGCAGTGGTGCTAAGTGTTTTAAGCTTTGTATGTTAGGCTCTTCACTGTCTTCAACAAATTTCTCTTACTCGTTGAATTAATTTTTGAGGCTTAGTCCTCATTTAAAAAAAAAAGGGGGGGTGGGGTGGAGAAGTTGCTACTGTATACAAGAAGTGTGTATTCATGGAGGGATTCCCTTTAAGAAAGAGGTTCAAGGTTGGGCCCATGGCACCCTGATGTAATGGTGCTGCAACATAGTGATCTTGTCCAGCAAGTTGGAGACAAACCTTCTGGAGCTGGGGCTGTAGGACTGATGTTTATTCATGTCAGAAAAGCAGTCAACAAGCCTATTGCGTTCAACTCCATCCCTTGGAAGCATTGTACAGTGGTGCCCTATTCAAAGGCCTGGCTATCTCTGGTTCAGCAGTTTGCAAATTGATTTAGTTCAATACGAACAGAATATTCCCCGAGGCTGCAGGAGCCACTCAGTTGCCCAAAAGTAAAGGTACTCCATCCTGAGACAGACTTATTTTGCCCAAATTGTTAGGCATGTTGGTATGTTCTACATACGTAAAAAATACAGAAGTATTTTTAGCTGCTGTTGGTATTAAAATTATTTAATACTAGTGAAAGAAGGGTGAGAGAGGAAAGGCTTTTGAATATTTTAGTAACATAATTCTGATCTATTAGATAGAAGTTATGGAGAAGATTATATGGCTCTGTTATTCAGAATGTGTCTCATCAGGGTTGTGACTGTCCCAGAAATCACAAAAAATGCATTATTCTGTGTGGCATATATAAGGAGACTATTAAAAGTGATAGTAACTTGCTAAATTAAAACAATTTAACTGTGCAGTTATATGGACTTTTTCACTGCATATGGGCCTGTATTCCTTCCCTGTGGTGAAAAGCAGAAAAATGATCTTACTCTTTTGTTTCATCTGTAGATGGTATATACCTGTTTTTTCAAATTATTAGGTAAGGCTGGACAAAGTAGTGGTTTCACATTTAGCTCTAGTAGGATAGTTGGTTGTTAATATTTTTCCTGACAGCCACTTCTGTGAAGGTTCAGTTCTGAATAAGCTTTCCCGGGACACTGTTAACCAGCAAGCCCACCGCTGCAGTGGAATTTAGCTGGGGTTTGTGTGGTCTAACTCATGGTGAGAGAGGTGAATCGAGATCCGTTACGTAAAGGTTTGAAAGTCAGCAAACTGACCTAGGACTGAAATGTGTGTTAGTGAAGAGCAGTGTTTTGCATTGCTGAGCAGATAGGTTGCTGAATTGAGAATGAGCCAGTGTCCTCAGGGTCTGGCAGCAAGTGATAGTCTGGTTTGCGTGTTGCACACGCGGTGGTCAGGATGGTCAGATTTGCATTTGGTATGCTACGGACAGTTGTGTGAGTACCCTATGAGATGAGTTGGATATTCAAAGTATTTGTTTCTTCCTTCTGAGAGTAACCTCTAGGTTTTTCATGGTATTGGACCAAAAAATAGACTAAAATACCTCTAGGGGGCAGTTAAAACAAAACACAGTGTTTTGGTTTTGTTTGGTGGGTGATTTTTATTATTATTTTTTAATTAAATTGAGATATGCACTTTATATGTGGAGAAGGAAACAATTTGAGATGTTGCAATAAACTCTGGATTCTGGGCTTCTAAAATAGTTAGGTTTATCTTACGCAGTATAACCTATATTCTTTCAAAATGACTATAACCCTAAATTTGAATCATCGGTTTTCTCCCCCATGGTATTGATACCCATTTAATACTACTTTCATGGTGACTTTCAGGGTGAAGTTGTGAAGGGGTTAGTAGCAATTTGTTTCACCTGTCTATAGTTGAAGTTTCCTTGGAAAGTTTTGTTAACACACTATCACGGGCTAAAAATAGAAACTCAAGAGAATTACTCCAACTCAATTAAGTAATATAATGCATCAGGAAACTTTTAATTTTATATTATAATTATTCCAAAGCACCTCAAACTAGCCACTTTTCCATTGTGAGATCTACACCTTTTTTAATCCAAAATCATATTTCTCAGAAATACTACATCTGCATGTAAATTACTTGCGGTACTCCTGTTATCTTTGTTTCTGCTCTGCTGTGGAATTAAAAAAATCCAACATCTAGTAAACTCTTAAATGAGTTTTATTTTGTTGCTCACTGTGTATGTAGCAATAAAGAGCAGAGTGAAGCAGCTGGAATATCTGCAGTGCTCTGTGGGTTGCAGAGCATGACATGGGTGATTTCTCGCTCCCAGTAGCTAGCAGTGGGGTGCTTTTCAAGCCCCACTTCTGTTAAAATTCTAGTCAGGAAAAGTTCATTTCTCTCTTCTTTCCCTCCCCGCAGCCCCCAAAAAAGAAGAAATACATATTCTTGATAGTATGTTGTGAGCTGGATGGCTGTCTGTGTGGAAACAGTAGCAGTTGTTCTTCAGTGTTGAGCTATTGAATGTTTATAGTAATTCCATCTAAACATTTTTTGATGTTTTAAATACTAAATAAATAAGTATTTCTTTACTTCTGTGTTGATTTAGTGACACATTGTCAGTTTCTTTGGTAACTGCATTCCAAAGAGTTCTCCGTAAGCTGTATAACTGGATGAAAACTCAGCTTTGAAAACAGAACTTGCCTGCTGGCTTACCAGTTTACAAATGCCTACTATTTATTTCGGCACCAAATTATTATTTTGCTTTTGGGCATGTTTTTTGCTTGCTGGTGGTTGTTCTGTTTTGTTGTTGTTGTGGGGTTTTTGGGTTTTTTGGGGTTTTTTTTTTTTTTTTTGAGTGTGTATGTGTTTACATACAGCATAGCTTGAAATGAATCACAGAATGGTGTAAGTTGGAAGGGACCTCTGGAGGTCATAAGGTCCAACCCCGCTGCTCCAGAAGGGTCACCTACAGCTGGTTGCCCAGGACCATGTCCAGATGGCTTTTAGATTATCTTCGAGGATGGAGACTCCACATCCTCTCTGGGCAAACTGTGCCAGCCCTCAGTCACCCTCACAGTGAAAAAATGTTTCCTGATATTCAGAGGGAACCTCCTGCATTTCATAGAATCATAGAATAGTTTGGGTTGGAAGGGACCTTTAAAGGTCATATAGTCCAAGCCCCCTGCAACTAGATCAGGTTGCTCAGAGCCGCATCC
The DNA here is from genome assembly GCA_008711295.1 of Anarhynchus alexandrinus. Taxonomy (NCBI): domain Eukaryota; kingdom Metazoa; phylum Chordata; class Aves; order Charadriiformes; family Charadriidae; genus Anarhynchus; species Anarhynchus alexandrinus. The sequence goes on along the minus strand of VUYV01000019.1, from coordinate 7,459,183 downwards.
AGCCTGACTTTGAATGTTTCCAGGGATGGGGCATCTACCAGCTGTCTGGGCAGCCTGTGCCAGTGCTTCACCACCCTCATTGTAAAAAATTCCTTCCTTATATATAGTCTAAATCTTCCCTCATTCAGTTAAAAACTATTACCCCTTGTCCTATTGCAAGAGGCCCTGCTAAAAGGTTTGTCTCTATCTTTCTTATAAGCCCCCTTTAGGGACTGGAAGGCCACAGTAAGGTCTCCCCGGAGCCTTCTCTTCTCCAGGCTGAACAATCCCAACTCTCTCAGCCTGTTTTCCTAGGAGAGGTGCTCCAGCCCTCTGATCATCTTCGTGGCCTCCTCTGGACTCGCTCCAATAGGTCCATGTCCGTTTTGTGTTTGGGCCCCAAAGCTGGACACCATACTCTGGCTTGGGTCTCACCAGAGTGGAGTAGAGAGGCAGAATCCCCTCCCTCGACTTGGCCTTCTGGGCTGTGATCGCACATTGCCGGCTCATGTTTGGCTTCTCATCAACCAACACCTCCAAGTCCTTCTCCTCAAGGCCGCTCTCAATCCATTCTCTGCCCAGCCTGTATTTGTGCTTGGGATTGCCCCAACCCACATGCAGGATCTTGCGCTTGGCCTTGCTGAAGTTCATGAGGTTCACATGGACCCACTTCTCAAGCCTGTCCAGGTCCTTCTGGTGTCGTCTGAAAACTTGCTGAGGGTGCACTTGATCCCACTGTCTATGTCATTGATGAAGGTACTAAACAGTGTTTCAGTTTGTGCCCATTGTGTCCGGTCCTGTCACTGGCCACCACTGAGAAAAGCCCTGATTAGTCTTCTTTTCATGCTGCCTTCAGATGTTTGTACACGTTGATGAGATTCCCCCTGACCCTTTTCTTCTCCAGGCTGAGCAGTCCCAGGTCTCTCAGCCTTTCTTCATGTGAGAGGTGCTTCATCATCTTAGTAGCCTTTTGTTGGACTCTCTCCAGTAGCTCCATATCTGTCTGTACTAAGGAGGTCAGAACTGGACACAGTACTCCAGGTGTGGCTTCCCCAGTGCTGTGAGTAGATGAGAAGGATAACTTCCCTCAGCCTGCTAGCAGCACTCCTCCTAATGCAGCCCAGGATACTCTGATCTTTCTACGCAGCAACGGCACGTTGCTGGCTGTTCAGCCAGGAGTCCACTGGGACCCCTGTGGCCTTCTCTGCAAAGCTGCTGTCCAGCCCATTGGCTCCCAGGATATCTTGGTGCTGGGGTAGTTCCTCCCCAGGTGTGGGGCTTTACACTCCTATCAGCCCATTTCAGCAGCCTGTCAAGGTCCCTCTGGGTGGCAGCACGACCCTCTGGCGTATCAGCCACTCCTCCCAGTTTTGTGTCATCAGCAGACTTGCTGAGGTCACATTGTGCCCCATCATCGACATCATTAATGAAGATGTTAAATAGGACTGGACCCAGTATACACTCCGCTTATTGTGAAGTTCAGGTGCAGCTGTACGCACAGCTCGGTGGTACTCCAAAACTTACAGGTACTCCAAAGGTTATCACCTTGCTTTTTCATCTCCTCTCAATATGACATCCTTCAGCCTTGTCCTAACTGCAACTGTGATTCTGTAGTTGGAAGGGAGCACAGTAGTGTTCCGTTATTTCTTTCTGCTATCTTTGTAAAATGGTAAGGTGGGCAGGTGCAACAAACCCGTTACTTGTACAGCCATACAGATTTTTCATGAAGCAGCAGTCTTTTTATGTTACCTTATTGTCCAGATGGCTAAGTATATGCTAGAACAGAATTAATAGATGTTGGGGAAATCCGCCTCTGTGTGGAACAGATAGTAACATTGGCAACCAGTCAAAAAACCCTCAGAAAGGTTGCAGCTGAAGGACACCACTGTTGGAAACACAGACGAAGATATATTTCTGAACTCAAGAAGGAAACACAGAGGATGCATTATTGTATGGAATGATTAGATGACTGACTAATGAGCCTTGAGGGGCAAGGAAATTGGCTACAAAAGCAATTAAATGAGCCCCTGACATTCCAATGTACTCTGTATAAACACTAAACTCTTACTATGTTTAGTTGGCAAAGCAGAACAAGTGGCATTTAAGCATACAAGGCAAACTGTTACAGGAAAAAAACCTATGCTAAACAGATTGTTCTGCCGAAAGTGTGTTAGTAAATGCTTTTCTTTGTCAGAAGGTGTGATAACACATTGTAATATTAGTATTGTAAGTCACTGTCCACAGTTTTCATTATTTATTCTGGATATTCAAACCAATATGATACTGCATTTAAACCCATATTCTTCTTTAATTAGTCTACTGTTATGTACCGTTAGGTATTGATCACAATTTTCTTTTTCTTTTTTTTCCTCTAGGGACAAAATTTCTGCATAAGAGTCCAGATTTGAGTAAGAGAAGGGTCATTTTGCATAAAATCTGATGAACCGACATATGATACTTGTTTCTGTAACATAATATGACATCTATTAAATGCATTTAGAGCAGGTGGTGGTTAGTTTCGGTACCGAGGAGTGTAGTCAGCCTACCTATGAACCTTCAAGAGAGGGGAAGTTGACTACAAAAGCAGTTAAATGAACGCTTGTCATATTGCCAGATTGAGTTTTTAAAGTGGCTTTACTGATTGAAGGATTCTTCTTTGCTTAGTAACGGGTAACTATACAACGTTAGTTGTATACATCCTCTAGGCAAGATGGAACAAAAGGTTTTCCTTCAGGCTTAGATGGTTAAACTATATTATGCCAATTCTCATAACATACAGCTTTAGTATATAAAGATCTTGACCTTGGGTGGTGAGGGGAAGGAGTTTCAGAGGCTTCTGCGCTGACAGAGGGGACTTTTCCTACAGGGGGGAACTGACATGAAGATTTTGCTCAGGTTTCTCTTTTGAGTGTGCTTTCAAATTTCTTGGTAGAGTATTTAATTTGTAGTCGCACTCGCTGGAATTCTGTTGTCAGGTAGTTCTGGGGAAGCCTGTCAAGATCAGGTTGTGATTTGAAAGGCAGTCCTAGTGAACTGAAGCTGAAGCATTCATAATATTTTAAGATCGAAACTAGGTTTCGTGGTAATATTGCTAGGGGTGATCTTTAGCATTGTTTTAAGTAAATTTCTAGCAACTGTTTCTGTGTAGAGGTGCTGAAAGTGTCACTAATTTCTTTTTTCCTGATAAATGTGTGCATCTAAAGGAGGGTTGTTTAAGAAAGTGGTAATTTGCAAGTATCTACTGCAGTTGTAACTATGTATGACAAGGAGCTGGGCTAGGTCTTTGAAGCAAGTGGTTTCTCTCTTCTGTAACTGGCTGGAAAAGCAAAGGAATTCGGTGGTGTTTTTTATCTTTAAGAAGAATTACAAGCTCTTCTTAGAAGTGTTGAATAATGTTGAATTTGCTATCAGAAAATCATGCTTGGTATATAAAAACAGTGTAAAATTAATCATGTATTCATTTCCCATTTACTTCGTTAAAGTCAGATTCAAAGGTCCCCCCTATAGTTGGAGTTTACAATATGTACTGCTGAAGCCCTAAAATGTTGCGAGAGTCCCGGTTTCTTAACAGGAAGAGAATTCTAGATTTCTGATCTGAAGGAGCTTTATTATGAAGTGACATATCTGGCTTTAGAGACAGAGGTGGAATTGGTACATCTGAAATGAATGAATAATATATAAGGACTGATACTAGCTTTGCCTCATGAGTTGGCCTTACTATTTAGCCTCAAGCAGAAGCAAGAAACACACAAAAAAGAAAGGTTGTTAAGGTAGAAAGTTAAATATTTAATACCAGCCTCTGTGCTGTACATTCTCCTTTTGTCGTATTCATGGAAATATGTTTTGGAACTGAAGGAAAACATTATATTACAGTAGTGGCAGAAAGGGCATATTTGATTGAGACATCAAAGTGTCAGACTTTGTAGAAGGCGTGAGAGAAAATTCCTGGATTAGCCTTAAAATTTTCACTGTTATCATTACTTTTCTTTTGGGTATGCTGGGTCTCATTTTGATTTTCATTTGGGATTTGTCTGTAACAACCCGGGTTTTCTTTCCTCTTCATAGTTAGGTAGAAAACCAGGTAGCACAAAGGGGTGGTTGTTTTTCCAGTAGCAGTTTTATCTTTCAAGCCCTCTGAAATTCATCACATCAGTTGCAACACAGTGCATGTAACACACATCTTGTGTGCCGCCTTCTGTCATTAAAATTTTTTTTGTCAGCCTCTTGGGTACAAAAATATCATCTGAATTTCTGTTTTCTGAGCAGAACAGGAGGTGGATATTACACGAAGGAAGGGGCTTGGAGTGAAACGGATCTTTGGTTGAAAACATCAGAAATGTTTAGAAAAATCTAAACTTAAATATTTTCTTCTCTCATCCTGGAGGATGTTGTTAGAGCGTTATGGTGTGTTTGAGATTTTTATTATCTGATTTGTTGGTGATGAGTGAAGATAAAAACACACTTACCTGTCCGCAGTTGCGTGTATTGCAGCACTGTTGCACGGGTGTCCTGGACTGATGATCATTCAGGATCTGTGGAGGTGTAGATGATGTTGTTTCAAGACTTTTGCTATTCAGCTGAAAAGAAGAATTAAGTACAGATTCAGATGTTTTGTTCTTTAAAGAAGAAAAAAAAAAGTCATTACAAAGCTTAGTATTTTTCTCTCTGGAAGTTTTAAATGTTTTTAAATAAGTTTTGATGTTTGCATCTACCTGCTTTCTCACGAAGATAGGGTAAGGGCTCAGCTATTTTGCATGGACCCAGTATTTTAATCTGTGTCACAGGAACCCTGCTTTACTGGGCACTCTGTCTTGGCTAAATACAACACTTCTACAGTTCTGTGAGAAATTTTGTGCTATGTTTTTCTTGTAAGACCTTTTATATGATAAAAGCTATTTTAAAGATACTCTGGAATTAAGCTTTACCTCCTCCCCGCTGTGTCTTGTTTCACTGAGTTCTAAAGTGTATTCAGTGACTGAAAGAAGCAGGGGTGTCCTGATCACAGCTATGTCTTGCTTTGGATTCAAGTCAGAAATCTACATCTTATTATGCTGGTGTTTTAAATGAGAAGCAGTTATAAATACACACACATGTACATACAGATATATATTCACGCTTTTTTTCCATGTTCACACTTACTTTTTTTCCTTCTTATTCGGAGCTTGAAAAAAAATTGTGATTGGAGGCTGAATGCTACAAATACAGTTGAATAATCACTTCTTCAAAAGACGATTCATGTAAGAAGAAAAATATAGCCTCAAAGTTTGGAAGGATGAACAGTATGGGAACTAGAAGTGATGCAGTACTTGCTTCCTGGGGCTGAACAGTCAACTCCAGTGCTTCTGGTGCTGCTAGTAGGCTTGGCAAGCGGATACCGTGTCAAGCTCAAAAAATTGAGTGTGATTTCACTGAGCTTCTTGGAATACTGTCACTAGTAAGAAGAGCTGTTCTTAGGTTGCCGTTGCTTGAGATTGAACTGATCAACAGCCTTAGGCAGGCATTGCAGGCAAGCGTGGCAAAAGAAAGAAAAAGGGAGCTTGAGAAAGACTGTAAATGAATTTAACTTTTTTTTCTAATTAGTTGCTGAATACATGGTTAAGGTTTTTAAGAAACCCAGTTCATCAACCACCCTGAACAGAATGATAAACTAGTAATGTTAAAAGTATGTTTCAGACTACATAGCAAGTAGAACATAATTTTAAATTTTTTTAGAATATAAAATCTCTTCAGAAGTGTAAGAAATATGCTGTGACTTCGGTTATCTTCCCTATTGACTTAACCTGGTGTATATATAATGCAATCTATAACGTTAAAAACTGGAGGTAAGGTAGTCTGGCTCAGCTGTCCCTTGTATAACCTCCATTATAGCTTCTCTAGTTGCAATAACGCAGTCATGGTAAGAGTGCGGGCTGATCCTTACTTGTCTACATCACAGACAGAAGGTGAGTGTTGCATTTGCGTAGCCTAAGTAGTGGTTTGTATGTAGGAATAGAAAAGATGAGTGTGAAAGTAGAATGCCTGAGGAGTTTTGTTTACTCTGAAGTGTGGACTTGGCAAGTGGAACGTAGGGCCAAACCCTCTCTTTTCTGTACACCAGTGGAAGAGGAAACTGCAAGAAGATTGACCTTCAAATGTTCTGACTCTCAGCTGGTGTAAAACTGCCTGTAGTTTCTCAGATCCTGGTGATGCTACATTGGCTAACACCATCAGAAGAGGCAGTTTGGCAGTCTGTAGCTGAAGATGTTAGTTTTCTAGTGTCAGTGCTCCTTCTGGTCCAGTGCACATCTTCAAGCGCAGCAACAAAGCACAATAAAAGCATGCTTTTAAACGTGGACATTTTTATTTTCTCAATGATATGTGTTGGAAGTAACAGCTTATTTTTACAGTGACTTCCAGTGTAGTTAAGAAATCTGAGACCCTGGTTTAGTGTTGGATAGGGCGCTAAAGTGCTTCAGCGAATCAGGACAGCATCTGGGTTCCCCAAGCTAAACCAGTGAACATCAGCAACAGCTGAGTGAGTATGGGCGTAAATTCGTATGCATTTTATCTGTGCTTCTCTGTCAGAGTTCAGGAAAGCAGGGCAGTGTAATGTGAGGAGTCAGGTTCTCTAAGCATACATGCATTTGTGTTTTGTTGGTTGTTTATATCAAGAAACACTAGAGATAAAATTCATACCAGATTATAAGCATGCTACTGGAGAGTTTACAAATTTTCGTGCAATATTTTCAAAATAACAGAAAATGTTTATCAAGGATTTTACTATAATTTGGGTACAGATTAAGTAGAGATGATATTTTATCAATTTGTATTTCATGCTTTTGCATAAAGTTGATGTATAATTTGATGTTGTAAGCTTTCCCTGCAGAAAAAAGAAGCAACACCATCGCAAGTCGAGTTACAGTGGATTGTGTTAGAAAGTAAATGAGATTGCAAAGTAATGGTGTTACGGGATATGTTCTGATGTTATTTGTGCTTTGGTTTGTAGATTAACATGGGTGATGAGTTGCTTTGTGTAGAAAAGATTACATTCCAGACCAATAGCCTAACAAATAGTAGAGAAATCAAAATTAAGTAATGTGTTTTAATCTTTAGACACTAATAATGTACTTTCAAAGACACAGAGGAAGCCTATGTAATTAGAAAATTGGAAAATATGTACTCAAGTATCTTCTATCCAGTTTTCCTGTTATGCTTGTGTTAAATTAGAGTAACTCTGTGAAGGAGTCTATCTTATAAGGTATCAGGAGATGGATCTGAAGGACAATTTTTTAATTTTTAATGCAAGTGTTTACTGGATAGAGGTCCCATTAATAGAATTGTAGATAATTGATCATAAACCCTGATATTTTCTTTAGAATAAAATATTTGTATCCTGCAACTACAAAAGCAGAAAGCAAGAAGTTTCAAATATTGCAAGGAAAATCAGTTTTGAGATAATAGATAAATGTATGTAATAGTAGGGGTACAGGACTTCATGATTGTTAGTCAAGTCAATTCAGAACCAAGTCTCCTAGTAGAATGCTTTTTCCTTTTATGATTTTTTTTTCCCTCATATTTGCTTTGAAGTACTTTCTGTAGCTAAGGTATGTCAAAATTAGAAATGTATCAGCACCATATGGTAACAGGCTCATTGTCTAAATAATGTATGTTTCATAAGTGCAGTTGACTTAAGGACCACTTTTCACCACTTGGAGGGCATTTAGCTATAATTTTAAGAGTTGAAAAGAGTGCCCTGATATACACAATAATTTGATTGGTAGAATAAAGATGATTGTTTATTATGCAGTGGGTATAAAATTATAATGATTTCCCCCTGTGTTTACTGATGAAGGACAATTTAGTTCTTGAAAGGAGTTGATCCTCCAAATTTCTGGCATAAATGATTATGTGCTATACATATTCCCCACAGTATTTATTGCCTTAAATGCTGTGTGCTGGAGCTCCAGAAAACAGAAGTTTAGTTGGCAGATTCAGTCTGAACAATAGATGTTCAGAGGAGGAGGCACTTGCTTTTTAAGCCTATAAAATAACTGGAGCATATTGTATTCTACATTTCTTTTTTTAAAAAAAATATATTTTTTCTTCAAACCTTTGGTTGGAGCCTTGCTAGCCTAAGGATCCTGATCCCTTCTCTTTTTAAACAAGCTTAGGGTTAATAGATGTGCTTTCTATGCAAAAACCTGTAGCATCTACTGTCATACGCTCAGTTAGAAATAAAGTGCAAATAACCTGTTTGTTTCCTTTTCAAGTACATCTTGAGTTTATTTTAATTTTAAAATTGTTGTAGGTGGAACTTCTCTTCATTTTCCTTTTTTTGGTTTGTTTTTGTTCCCCCCTAGTTAGATTTAGACCTGCGTTCTTCCAGTGATCCCAGTTTTTTGTGCAGACCTATGACTAATACTCTCGGAAAAACATACATAAAAGAGTTTGGTCCCTGAACTGTGATATGGACAGACTCTAAGCATCCTGGTCTCAGGCTTCCAGTTTTTACTTTAAAAAATAAGGATTATTTTAACTCTCATGTGGTGCCTAAAATTGTGTCTGTGAATACTGAGATGTTGCTGTATTTTTGATAGACGTGTGAATTTATATGTTTCATCATAAAGTAGTTTGGGATGGAAGGGGCCTTTAAAGGTCAGCTAGCCCAACTCCAACCTCAGTGATTTCACATCTGTGCCCAGTGGGGTACAAAAATCTGGGTATTTTCCTAAGTAAATCTTCAGGTAGCAAGGTTGGGTGTTATTTTCTGTCCACACGATGTAACTTAACTATGGGTTTCCTCAGAAACTCTTATCTCTAGAAATGTTTCGGGGTGTTCTTTTTTCTATATCTGGCCAGAAGAAAGGGATGTGATATTTGCAGTCCTTGTTCCTACTGGAGCCTAATGGTTTGAATATTTGTTCAGGGAGTGAATGGAAGATGCGTGTTCTGTGCCCACCTTCTGTTGGGGGAAAAAACGTTAAACTCGCATTGTAACTCTCCATAGAGAGATCCTAAATCATACGGGCTCCTGGTGGCAAAGGTGGTGCACTCCCCTCCTCCTGTTGAAGCTATGCCAGCTTAGCTTGCTGTTGTTTGGGTTTTTGGGGGATGTTTGTTTGTTTGCTTTATTTTGTATGGTAAGCCAGCAAGTCCTGAAAAAAGTATAACTTTGTGGAGTTTGGATCATGCCTTGTGGGACAGAATAGAGTTTTGGTCCCTGTTCTCAGGATAAATCTGTGTAGTATTTGATGGTTTTATTCAAAATAAAAGATGGAAACTAGTACATGGTACTCTGATGCCTACTGGGGCAGTAACATTTTCTGCTGTACCTGACTTTTCACAATGAATCTTCATCACAGCTTTCTTCTTTGCTAGCCAAGTAGGACACTGTAAAAAGAAAAGTGGCAAATATTTTCATCCAAAATAGTGTACAACCTGTAGCTAGGAGCTGTCTTCTAGAAGGATATAGGTAGAATTCTTTTTTTTCTTTTGGGCAGAGAAGGGAATTCAATCTGGATTTCTTAATTACTGGATGGGTGCTCTAACCACTACACTGCTGTACAATTGTGTTTTTTTGGAAGCCTCAATGAATCCTTAGCCACTGTCACTGGGGGAAGAAAAAACATGGATCAGAGTGTGAGGCTGTAGGAGTATCTCTGTATATGTTCAGAAAGGGAATTCAGTAGACAAATACATGACATATTTTAATAGAAATATGTATATATTTTTGTATATATGTAGAAAGACTGCATCATTATAAAGCCTTGTTGCTAAAAGATTGGAAAAGGAATGAGTTGCGTTACCTTTTATGTTTCTTAAATTCACTTGTACATATGAAAGTTGTGAATGACAGTGTGCATGCTACATTTGCACATGCTTTATTTCTTTTCTGCAATCTGTCATTAGTGAATGAGATAACTGAGTAGGAGGAAAGACTGAATTCAGCCTTCAAAAATTACTAATACTATTACTATTAAGTTGGAGGGAGACATCAAAAAGCTGTATACTCCTTAATAGATGTTCATGGTTTTCAGCGTTTCATAATTCCTTTTTGACTCAGTCATCTGTAGCAGTTGTATAAATTACTTCTAATTATGCAGTATTGCTAAAGAATTTTGGTTTTACTTTGCAGTGTGTCATTATTAGCTCTGATGAAAAAAAAAACCTGTATTGTTTGGTCTGTATAAAGGACATTTAAGAAAAGGAGGGTGAATTCAAATCAAAAGAGAGAAGGAAATTTAAACCTTTGCCACAGATGTTTTCTTTAGAAAGGAAATGTAAATTGTCACTTTGCAAAGTGAACTAAATGGAACATCTGTGAGTTCTTGTTTTCATTCTTCAAGACTCTTCTCTTTCTAGTAGTCTTAGAGATGCATATTCTCTTGATCCTGCTCCCATTGCCTGTTAACTTCAGCAGTGCTGGACAAAGTCTTTTATGAGGCTGAGAGAGTTGGGGTTGTTCAGCCTGGAGAAGAGAAGGCTCTGGGGAGACCTTATACCAACCTTCCAATACCTGAAGGAGGCATACAAGAAGGCTGGAGAGGGACTTTTTGCAAGGGCATGTAGTGATAGGATGAGGGGGAAAGACTTCAAACTGGAAGAGGGGAGATTTAGATTAGATATTAGGAAAAAAAAATTCACTCTGAGGGTGGTGAGCCCCTGGCCCAGGTTGCCCAGAGAAGCTGTGGCTGCCCTATCCCTGGAGGTGTTCAAGGCCAGGTTGGACGGGGCTTGGAGCAACCTGGTCTGGTGGGAGGTGTCCCTGCCTATGGCAGGGGGTTGGAACTGGATGATCTTTAAGGTCCCTTCCAGCTTAAACCATTCTATGATTATATTTTGCTAAGTGTGAAGAAAGTAAGAAATGTAAAAGAAAAGTTGTTATGTTTTCCTTTTTTGTTATTATGGGTAGTGTACAGTAAATGAACCTTGATTAGCTGTGGTTACTCAGGTTTATATTAAAGACTCTCAAAGCTGCAGCCCGTAAGAAAAGAGCCTATAGTGATTAAATCTGGCCTTTATTCTTTTGATTCTGAAATAATTTGAGCTTCCCAGAATAATTTGTTTAGCGCTTGAACAATTGCAGCAGATTCATCAGGTTTCTCTGCACTCTTTGATGGCATCTATGGAGCATTACACAGCTGGGCTGTGTTCTCAGTTGCTCTTCCCTGTGGTGTGTTTTCTCCTTAGCCTGTTCCGAAGGTAGAGCTTAGGAAGAGCTCCCCAGAACACTCCTATTGCTCTCCATGGTGCAGCTACATGGTTCTGTTGGGTGTGCAGTGTCATGTGAAGTCTTCATCTGTGCCCTAAGCTCAGCTTTCTCCTGTGATGGACCCCTGTACTGGGTGTCTGTGTCCAGCTCTAGGTAGTGTCAGGGGTGAGGAGTTTTCTCTCTTGCACGTTCATCTGGACTAGATCTCGGGCTCAATTTAGTCGTTACAGATTGCTCCAGATGATTCTGTGGAACGTGTTTTTAAAAGCTTGCAATTTATTTTCCTCAGTGCTTATGGAAAGGAAACCAGATTTTATATTTTAAGAATCAGAATTAACTGGATGGAAAAACTCATACACAAATGTCATAGTGGCATGGTTGTAGAGTAGAACTTAACTATAGCCAAAATATCTTGCATCGAAGAATAAATGCAAAGAAACGGATCTGTAACTGGGCACATAGGTCACATGACTGATTAATTTGTGACTGCCAACTGTAAAACAAATCAGAAATAAAATCTGGAAGAAAACTGCAGACAGATTCTGCAATAGCAATGTTGAATTGTTTTGNTTAAAACTGGACATTTATATTTTGTAACTATCCTGCACTGTATAGATACTGTGGTGTTTTCAGTGTTGTGATGGGAGGGCAGCACTGTCTGCCCTGATAAAAAGTGTTCATGCCAGAGCAAGGGGCTGTGAAGAGGAAAATGTAAGGACAGGGAGCAGACCTCCAGCTCTTCCACTCTTGCCCAATTAATTCTCTTTAATTGGGTAAGAAATAGATACCAAGTTAGATCCATCTTAGGTCCATTGCCATTTCTGACTTGGTGTTGGTGCCGTACCTTGTCAATGCAAAGACAGTGGTACAGGAGTGTCCTGGTTTGAGGTGACAGTTGAATGCTGAGAAAATGAAAACCAGAGGGCAGCTGTTTGTTGGTAGCTGCCTGAAAATGTGGCAGCACTTTGTCCCGAGTCATAAATAAAGAGGAGGGAGGGCTTTGCAGCTTTTCTGTCCGTGCTGTGTCTCTACCAGAGAGAGGAAAAACTGCAGAAGGAGCCTCTAAATTCTAACTAGTGACAAAATATGGTTTTCACAACACTGTTAACATAACAAATATGACCAACTTCCTCCTCTTCTAGGTGGAGTAATTGAGAAGTTGCACAGTTGTTTTTGAAGGATCTAGAAATAGATCCCTGACCCCTGCATGGCAGGCATGAATCTCGTGCACAAGCTGCAGCAGGGACGTGCTACATCAGTGCTGTGTTTGGCTATATTGCCTCTCTTTTCCATCCAGAGATCCCATCTGAGGCAGGATTCATAACTGTAAATACCTGGCTGCTGTCTAGTTACATTAGCCACTTGCAAAATTTGTTTCATGGTTCCATTTTGCTGATTTTCTTCACAGTGGATGAAGAATGCTGTCACTTATTTATGCCTTGTCTTTGAGCGGTTGAGGTCTGTGCAGTGACCGTAAAGATACTGGATTTAAACCTTGTTAATCACAGTGTTTGTTGTCCATATGGTTCTGCTTTGTACAGTCAGTTTTATTTTATTCAATGTCACTTCCAAGATTCTCCTCTTAATTCTAATGTAGAAGAATTGTAACATTGCATTGTGGAACAAAACATGCAAGCTTAGTCTGGTATTTAGCTTTTGTTATTTAATCTTCTCTCCCTGATTTGGATTTGAAGGTCTTTCTGTTCATGTTATTTCTGTAATAGCAAAAAACCCGTTCTGACTATTTTTTTAGAACTTGCAATATTAATTCAGAGAACATTTTTCTTTTAAAACATTTTACTTATGTTGTATAATATATTTTGTTTAAAGCACTTAAAATGTTTTTTAAAATAAAAAGCCTTCTCTATCTACAACTAAAACAACAAAACAATTTTTTCAGCATCTACAATGTTGCTTTTGTTTTTGTTTATCTGACCTGTGCTGACTGTGCATCTGGCAGGGATGGGGTGTGTACCTATAGGCAACATAACCTGTATTTTTTTAATATAGATAACTAAGTTTCTTTGTGTCCTTTTAGTTTTACTGTTTAATACTGGAGGTATAAGGGAGGAATCCTTATCTTCTAAAGAAAATATATTCTTTGGGTGGCTGTAAAGTGATCATGAACGATGTTGGTGGTGTGACAATGATGCTAAGCCAGAATCTGCACCTGCTATTTTTTTTGCTAACAGGGAGTCTTAATTTTTGCCTTCGCCTCACAAGATCAACGTGACTTTTGTGGAACAGTCGGTAAATCATGAAAAAAGAGAGATAGGCACATCCCGTGCAGGATGTATACTTTCAGCCTATAATGTTATGCAGCTGAGAGTAGAATTAGTTTTTTCCTTCTGGGACTCAGTCTTTTAAAACATTTAACAGCCAGCAGAGAAATCTTAGAAACTGTTTTTACATCTTGATCAGTAATATAGTACAGGCTAGTTTGGTCAATTTGACATAATATTGTTAGCACTCTCCTTTAGTACTAAATGAGTACTTTAGACATGTTTAAATTCAATATGCTCCTTTTAATATATATAATACAGAATGTAAGTCACTAGTTTGAATTCTGGGAAGATAAAGTAGTTTCTGGCTGAAAGACTAGTTTGGTCACTATTTTGGGTCTGGAGAGACAGGTACATGTATGTGTTCATGCTCGCTGCTGGTAGTTTCCATTAAAAGCAGAGGTTGTTGAGCAGTCTCACTCTAATGCATATCCCCCTCCAATTTTAGGAAAATGGTATATTGTCAGGGCACAGCAGGGAACTTAGCATCACCGCAGCTAGCACCATACCTAGTCTGTGAATAAACTGACTTCATCGTCTCTTGCTATTGATCCGTCAGCTTTCATGCAAGCACTAAATTCATCCTTAAAAAATAATTAGCTCCAGTGTCTTGGCAGAATTCCAAGTAGGCAATTACATTCTGCCTGCTTAAAAATACCCCCTGTAGTTACAATTGGATAACTTATAGTGACAGATGATTGTGTGTTTTGTGATAGGTTTCTGGTGTGGCTTTTTATCAGTGTGAAGCCTGCTGTAATGCCGCAAATGCCTCACACTGCAAGAACCTATTGACCAGGACGGCTTATTAGCATGACAAAGAAAAGTGTCTATGGAAAATATTTCCCCAATATTTTAGAGACAAAAGAAGAAAGATTTAGATGTTCCTTGCACGCTTCAAAATTTTGAAGACAGTATCTGTAATGTGCCTTTAGGGCTATGTGCATTGATACATAAGAGAAAAGCAAAACTGAACCGTGCTTGTTTTGTAGAACTCACTATTAATTATGGACCCAAGACTGACATTTAAAATGGTTGAGAAAACAGAGGGAAGGTACTGATTTTGTTTGTTGACTGTAGTACTTTGGGTTCAATTTGCTGTTGGATTATTTCAGAAACATTGTTTAATAGAAGAAAAGACAGATATGGAATAAAATACATATTAGCTTACACTTCCCATTCCAAGGGTAGTAAAATTGAAAGCTTGTTTTGTTGACTTTCATTTTTTTCCCTTTTTTTGACAGAGAAAATGCAATTTGTACTGTCTAAATAACTTATATCTGGTATTAAATAGTTTGAAAAGACCAGGAGAGAATTTGGATTTATAGATATTTGATGAAACACTAGATGATTTAAAAAATCCTGAAGTAGGGGGAGATGAAACTCCCATCTCCTTCCACAGTTGAAGACCAAAGCTACGTTTTGATAAAGAAAATCATCTGACTGAACAGGTCTGATACATTTTCTGATTATTTAAATTTTGTGGCCTTCATATTGGTGAAAGAGGTGGAAGGGAATTTTCACATTTCATGGGCTTCGTCTTTGTTATTGATATAGATACTCAAAAGAGCAGACATGGTCTAGGCATCAAGTCCTTGCAATTATATACTGTCAAATGAGCATTTTTGGAGAACAATATAGGAAAAAAAAATAAGGTGAGCAGCCAGTCTGAGGGCTTTTCTCCCCTTCTGTTCTGTCTTCTGGAAAACCAAGCCTATTTTTAGGAGTTCCCTTTGTGTGAAAGTGTGGCATCTCTGACATGAGTTGCGGAGAGTTAGCAAACCTTGCAAATTGAAATATGAAGAACTAATAATTCTAGTCTTTCCAAGTCAGGAGTTTAAGAATTAAAAGTCAGTCCTTTTCTAATCATTAAATTGACTTAAATTTTAATAAATACTTTTTTTTTTTTAAACAACTTTCTTCTTCTTTCTATATGCAGAGTTTTTAGGAGATTATAGTAGAACTTTTAGGCAGTTCTTGTTTCAGATCTACGTCTCTTCTGTCTGAAATGAAAGGGATGAACATTGCACTTATATTACAGAGACCTGGGCAGTTTCATGCTTTATAAAGAGCATAAAATAAATAATCTTATTGATCTGCTGAGCAAGGGGGGAAAATTTTCTGTTGAAAAATTTCATTAAATCTTCTCCTGGCATTCTTAATTCGGACAAGGTTGTTGGTTGTATAGGCTCTTAGAAACAAACTTCAGAACAATTTTGAGAATAACATAGTAGCTCAGATGGTTAATGTATGTTTGGGGACTCAGTTTATTGGCTTTGCCTTTACTTTTCTTTTCCAGTTCTCTTTATGTTTTGTTCTGTCTTTAAGCAGTAAAACCCATCTGGAAATTGTAGAGGCAGTTGTATCACATAGCTTCTATTTTCAAATTGAGTATTATTTAGGAAATTATCAGAATAGCTGCTTTTGATTTCTGATGTGGATCTTTAGTATAAATTCTCATGTAATTAAAAAAGCAAACACTGAGAATATGCACTCATTTAAGAGTTTCATCCCAAGTAGTTTTAACTTTTTTGCTACATCTCATTTTGCATGCTTTTATAATTTAATTAACCCTACCTCTATTTACCATAACTGGTGTAGCTTTAATAGTGTGATTTAATGATTTAATGCCATAGTAATAATAATTCACTCAACATTTGTTTTGGATTTGAAGTAACAATTTCTGTGTTTTTCCTGTTTCTGATCATTAGTCTAATCATTCCAAATTAAACAAGCAGGAAAAAAAATGAAGCCAATTTTGGTTTTGATATGGTTATCTTTCCGCAAAGCATGATTCATTTGCTTTTCTGCCCATAGTAACATCTTTGATTTCATTTCAGTTTCATTTCAGAATAGTGAAAGTTGTGGTTGCCTCTTGCTATGGGTATTTCATGTTGTCTTTGTCCTATCCCATGTGCTTTAGAACCGAAATAGCTTAACCTGTCTGTATGTAGCCATTTTCTCTCTGTGCATTTTGGCTTTGCCAGTTCTTCCTTTTCTTTGGACATCCTTCCATGATTACACCCTGTATAGAGAGCTCTCCTACTACACGGTTTATAGATCTCAGATCAAATTTGAAGGACAGCAATTAGAAACACATTACTTTATTGGCATCTTTAAAATTGCTGAGAAGCCATTGAGAAGCAATAGAGGCAAAATTCTTCTTAGTGCCATTTGTTTGCAAAGTCACATTTCCGTATTGGACTCTGGAAGTAAGGTAAAACAATATCTGTAATCTCCGGGATTTGCAGTGGTGTATAGAAAGGATTAATGCTGGCTTCATTTGCAGACCTCAGCTTGAAGTGCAGGCCTTTGTAAAGATGAATAAAAGGCTGGAAGCAGTCTACATTTATAGGAAAGTAGAAAATTCTTATCTGGAGATACTGGGACATGGAATCTGATGCTAACCAGCAATGCTAATGTCAAGATAGTTGCTTTCTTACATACAAGATCAAGTTGTCCTCATGCCTCTTTATGGCAATATCAGGTGCTTTGAGAAATTAAGATCTCTTATTTCATGTAATTTCAAACTGGATCATACCACAAAGCATTTTTTTCTGCTTGCTATCAGTAGATCAATTATTAATTCACTGTAAGGTTCAAGTTACGCTTTGCCAGGGCAGAGTATGCGATACCAGTTTTGGAAGGCATAGAGTCTATGGTATCTGTAGTTCTGCAGTTAGTGATACCTATTCCTTCTTCACTAGTATGCATTTGACATGATAGTTGTCTCAGAGGCAGCTGGAGAAGGGCACTGCAAAAAGGTACTGATTGATAGAGGCTGAAAACTCTATTCCTGATTTGCAAGGACCATAGTACTTTATACATGCTAGTGACAGATTAATGCCTATCTTTTCTCAAATACAGAAGAGGGATTTTTATTGCACAATAACAATGACTCATCTGTGGATTCTAACTGTGGTCTCTACTACTTTATTGCTTCTTCTCATTTCTGGGGTACCTCAGAAATATTGACTTTTGCAGTGAAGGATGTGAGTGGACTGTGGTTGTCTTGTCATTTATTCTTCTTCTGTACATACACTTGGTGTAGCTGTGCATTCCTAAGACCGCCATTCCTATTCTGATTTAGCAAGATGCATGCATACCTACTGTGGAATTTGTTTTGATTGTATCATTCAGAAGAAGCATGAATATTGCTGCTTAAGTACTTGTCAAGATTGAGTTTTGAGCAGTGAAATACTGACTACCTACTCTTGTTATAAAACCTCTGCTGTGGGAGCTCACTTCAGCTTTAGAGATTGATTCAGAGTGGAAAAGGCATTCTGGCACCATGGGCTTTCCAGAAAACCTTTGCTTATTCTGAGCCTCCAGTTAGAAAGTCAGTTTTTAAAGCCCTGAAGTAATACATTAATTGCACAAGTCCTATTGAAAACTTGGAAAACCATTGTGACATGCAAACTGGTGACTGATTTTTAATCGAAAGATGACAAAGTAGGGAATATCAATTGAGAATGAAGTATGTATGACGGACGCATAACTAACAGTGATGCTAACTAGGAATTCTAACTGCTAAGAAGACAATCGGCCACAGAGATGGATCAAATTCATGCTAGATTTTGAGACAACATTGTTTAAAATAGAATTAAATTCCATACCAGTCACATTTGGTTTTCTTTTCACTTATGCTAGTATAAATTTGCAGTAACTCCACTGAAAGGAGTGAAGTTCCTATTGGTGCGAAACTAGAGAAAGTGAGAAACATCTGGAGTCTGAGACTTTTTAGGTAGACACTTCTGCAGAAATCACAGGAGTCACTTACGTAATGGAAACATCCTATAATTTTTACTGTGCCTTTTTCCCTTGTTGCCACACATTTCTGTTGCCAGGGTAACCGATCATGAATTGTTCATAGTAAATGACCTTGTCACTGCTTTTATATACGCCATGAGTTATTGTGCAGAGGATATTTATAGAATTATAGAGGTGATTGTGACTGCCTGAAGACAAGCAGATTTTGTTTCATTTAATTCTTTTCTGTAGAATAAGAGGCTAAAAACCATATGAGATGAAAATGCTAACGTTTGTCTGCAGAATAAATCTTGCTATTATTCAGATAGGGGCAAATACAGCTAATAAGTCATAAGGCAGCTGGGTGAAAAGTGATCAGCTCAGCCTCCTGTATGCAGTGTTTTCATTTGATGCTCTTCTGGACTGGACTTGGATATATTCAGATTTACTCTTCTGTTTTTAGAGATGCCAGAATATTTGTTAGGCTATGTCAAAAAGGGTGCATGATGCACATTTAAAAAAAAAAAAAAGCCCCAAACCTCCAAACTTGCTTTCTGAACCATTCCGAATGGCGGGAGCTACTGCTTATTCTCTTTGTCCTGACACTCTGTACAGAAGTTAATTAAAATAAAATTCTACCAACATATGAAGTAAAATGATAATAAAGTGATCACTTAAATAAAGTGATAAAGACAGAGCAAATAAACCTAACAAGAACATAAAAAAATACTCCAAAAGTGTAGAGCCCATAAACTCAAAAAAAGAAAAATCTTAGCATACTTACTTACAGCCTAAAATAGGAGCATTGAGTATAGCTCAAGCACATGCAAACTGTAAACTTGTGATATGGTCTCAGTTTGATGTTTTAAGCCTTGCAGTTTTCATCACAACACTTAACTTTCAAGTAACTGAATGTTAAGTCATTATGCTGCATAGGAGATAAAGGAATAATGCTGGTTCAAATAGGAAAATAACATGAAGAGTGTCTGAGAGCCACAGAAGGCTTCCTAGCCATTTTGTGCATTCCAGAAGAAAAAAGGATTTTATTACATAATCACCGTGGTAATTCTCTTTGAAGTTGTGTTTCGTAATTATTCTTCTAATCTAGGAAAAGGTGCGGTAGGATCTTTGGGATTCAAGGTATAATTGTGACATAAGGATGAAGTTCACGTTTGCCATGTAATTGTGGTGCAGCAGGGCTAGAGCTCTGCCCGTCTGCACACACTTAGTCTCATTTCCCTAAGTGGTCCAGGAATCCCTCCGCTGGTCTCCACACAGAGGAGACAGTGGCTGGCAGAGACAACAATGTCTGGACTGGAGACCACTAGGACAAGATGAGTGAACCCCCATGGCCGCCTTCACAGCAAACCTTCACTACTTGTTAAAAGAACTCCTTAGGTGAGGAATTTGGACAGTCCCATGGAGCTCCTAGTGTGCATATAGACCAGTTAATAGGCACTACCTGCATGCTTAAGATATGTTGATTAATTCCTTGGGTGGAGCATGTGGCAGTCTCGGAATCCTTCATATGTGATTCCTGCTGTAGAATTTACCACACTGTATGCAGGAACTTTTAAATAGTCACTAGAAACTGTACTTGCAGATGCAGTAATGGTCATACAGGTCAGTTATGGTATTTGGGAGATGTTTTGTATGTAGTTTAAGATAACTAATAGCAATGGGTCATTCAGATGTTGGAATACTGTTGGACCACAGTCCAGCTGAATTGTAAGAATTCAGCAAAACAATAGCTCAGGCAGTCTTGCCTGATCCAACTGAAGATGCCATTGCAAGGACCCTTGTGATGGAGATACCTATCCACAACTGAGCAGCAACTGACCATCCTGTTCCAGAGATTTAATTCCCCACATGAACACTATGCAAAAGATCCCAATATATTAATTATTGTGTTTCTTTTTAAGCAAACAGTCTGTCTGTGAGTGTCTTTGTAGAAAAAGAATCAGGCTTATTTTCAGTTAACAACCAGCTGGAATTTCACGATCAACTAATAATGTCTTGAAACATCTGTCATGCCTCTGGAGTTACCTACTGATAACAAAATGGATATATTTTATGAATTACGTATTGAGTTGACTTCATATGAGTAGTGGCGTAGCACTGAGTCCATCAGTAGAAGAGCTCTTACTCAATATTTTACATAATGCAAGAAAGCAATAAGCAAAAATAGAGAAGGTTGCCCTGCGAATTTTGTATGCTAAACATCAAATGCTCAATTGGACTAAATAGCATAGCAGTACAACACTGAGCCATTTAAACTGTCATTTTTAAATGGCTGGGAATGGTAATCTCATGGGAGGGATAAGTAGTCTAATGTGTCCTCCCATTCATTATCCACTTACAATGTTCTTTTTTTTCCCCGTGTCATAGGTATGTTATAATAGGACTAAGCCTACCAGCCTGACACTGAATAAGTATGTACAAAGAACTAACACTTCGTTTGTATATAGTTCTACTTAATTTGCCATCGAGATAGTCTAATTTTTTGCAAATACTACTATGTTTATATTTAGTGTATCAAACCACTCTGTTTTGGTGTTTCCACAATGCATTGCTTCCTGAAGATCTGGTCCATGATGTAGGTACAGCTACAGCCACCATAAGCTAAATAAGTATTGGATCTTTGGAGAGAATGATCTAGGGTTTTTTTCATTATTTTGCCTAAGTGGGGAAGAGGGCAGGTGACAGAAACCAGGTACTTTAGGAAGAAATTCTTTATTCTGAGGGTGGCGAGGCACTGGAACAAGTTGCAAGGGAAGTTGTGGCTGCCCCATCCCTGGAGGTGTTCAAGGCCAGGTTGGATGGGGCTTTAAGCAGCCTGGTCTGGTGGGAGGTGTCCCTGCCCATGGCAGGGGGTTAGAACTGGATGATCTCAAGGTCCCTTCCAACCATTCTACGATTCTATGATGCTTTGGATAAACTTACAGACTTTAAAAAGGTACTTACCAGTAGTATCAGATCTGTAGGCTTTCTTTGTGTCCAACTGGGCATTGTCTTATCTTTATTTCGGGTTTATGCTAACTTGGAAACACCACTTATTTTGCTCCACATTTCTTCTTGCCTGAAAAATAAAAGTAATTCTTAAGATCTTTCAGTGTGTCATCAATAGGATTGCAGCTAGCTCTTTCAATTAATTTTTCGTCTTGTATGCTTGCACATCCTAAATGGGCTTTGATAAAGCGAGCAAGTTAGCATTCTGTCGCCATGCAGCAGAGTAAGTAGTCTTGTTTACGTTTGAGTGTTTTAAATGAGGTTTAAATATATAGTATTAACACTCTTCTGTAAATGGTTTTGAGAAAACCATTTGTTATCCATTTGCTTGAGGGATTTGCGCAAACTGCAGTGGTTGGTAACAGAAATGAGATAACGTACAGAAGGGATCTGCATTTATGGGTAGGGTTCTGGATGCAATAAAAAGACCCACAGGGCATCAGCTGCTTCCACTGTGTGGGGAAAAATTTCCTTTTTATACATCAGCATGTTGGTCTGGGTGGACTCTGTATTTTTGGAGTGACAGAACAAGCCTAGATCCCAGTGTGGAGAGCACGTTGAGCAGCATGGACACTGGAAGAAGTCGGTTTATGCATTTATTAGTGCTTATTACAGAACTGTGATATAGGTAAGTAGTCATAAATTAGTCAATTGATTCACTTGGTGATGACAGCTCCTACTGATTCTGATTGCAGGAAAGATCATCACTCGGGGAATCAAACAGCTGATCAGTCTACTCACCGGCGGGTGCTTTAAGGAGGTGGAGTGAAGATGAATAGCAATTACAGCTTACTGTGGGACTCTGAAGCATAAATACAGTGACAAAAAATGTCATCAGTCATCGTGTGTGTGACTTTACAATCCAGGACTAAAGAATACATTAAACTTACTTAATGACTGCTAGAAGTTAGCAAAGCTACAATTAAGTGAGATTGATCAGATCTGCACGTCACTGTCGTTTATTGATGTGGTTGGGTCAGGACCTTTTTCTTTTCCACTCTTCTCATTCGTGGAATGCTGTTCAATAGCTGTCCCATTTGCTGTTTGGGTAAGGGGCTCTATAGAAAGTTAGGGTCTGCTCTGTAACTGGGATTTGTAGGTGAAACTTCAATGGTATTTTTTCAAGTCCATGAGTTCCTGTCATGAAAGTAAATGCTTTTAATCAAACACATTTGTGGAAAAGGGAGCATCAGGAAATGAGCAAAAAACCAGAAGGTACTATTTGAAAATACTTTTTGTATTCTCTCAATTTGGTTTTCTGATACCCAACCTGCAACCCTTTTGGTTTGAAAGACGTGTTTTGTGTTTAGGATGTGAGGATTACAGTAACATTCAAGATTCCCTGTTTAGCCATCCCTTCTTTAACTCAGAAGTACTTTTCGGTGTCTTCTAGTTTCTGTGAGTCTCCAGTACAACATAGTGAGCCTGGACTTGAAGACAGTACATGCACAAAATGTATATGTTTGTTTGTGTTTGCTGAAGATGAACCCAGCTTTTCGCATGATCAGAAAAATTATCATCTTTCAGGGAAAAATCTAAAAATAGCAAACAGGGTACATATGCACTGTATCTTATGAACGAATTGGGTAGAAAATGTATTACTGCTTTCCTGCGTATTCAGTCTCAGGTATTGAGTCTAGAAGGTTTTAAATATTGAGGTGTAACATAGGGAGTTAAGAATGATAAGGGATACTGAAAATGAGGATGGTACAAACTCAGTTTCTCAGTTAGAATGGAACAGTTTGGATCATTTAGACATAGACATCCTCAGCATCCAGCACAAGGATCTCCATTCCCTCTCCTCCTATTGCACATTCAGAAGGTGCCAAAGTGGATAAGGATTCTCTCTCTCTAAAGCAATTCTGAGATACTAAGGTACCTTTTTGCTTACTAGCTTGGGGAGGGGAGGGGGTAGCCATATTAATGCTTTAATGCCACATTAAATCCTTACGGACCATGTCCTACTTACCATTACTGATAATTACTGCAAGTGGAGGTGTATGCCGAGGTATCTAGATATATCTTCCAGTTTATATCTTAGCTTCTATACCTCTGCACTTCTCTGCTGCCACCATTTGGCAAAAATGAATTATAAGCATACCTCATTGGCACAGTATATTTGCAATAGTGTGTCCATCCCCCTGCAGGAGAATGTGTTGGTGACCTATGTACACCTCTACCTCCCCTTGCTTGGCTGCCTGCTTCCTGGCTCGATATTGAAATAGAAAACAGAAAACACTGCTAAATAGGGAATTGCTTCTGAAAAAGATGTTCTCCATTATCAGAAAAGCTGCCCGGGACACTGGTCTAACTCAGCCATGCTTGAATTTTCTTTCATCATTGCTGTATGGTTACCTGTTTGATAGTTGGCATTATCTGAAGGATGATTATTCATAAATAAAATATGGTGGTGTGCTAATATCTGAAATGTTTGTAGCTAATCAGAGCATTGCTGACTGCAATCGAACTCTGTTTTCTAAACTTACTAAATTATTTTCTGATACTGAATTTACTGTAGCTATTAAAAGAAAGTTGTGACCTTTCTTAATCTAACACTGAAGTATCTCAATTCTCTTCTAGTCATTTTTTGCTGTTATAAACTCTAAACTGAGTATTAGCAATCTTCTGTACAGGCAGATACTCTGGCTCATGTTCATTCAAATTCTAGCTCCAGACTTATAAATAAGAAATGAGGCTTAGGAGTCTCTGGAGATTTCTAAAAGAATATACAATATGGTTTAACCTGTCAGACCGTTGGATGACACTGCTGTTCCACACTGATAAAGGTGTTTGAGTGGTGTGTAAGAATGAAATTTCACTCTTAAAAATGATCGTTTAACTGTAAGACCTTCAGCTACTTAAAATGTTGTTTCTGAATTAGTCACTGGTAATGGCAGTTGGGAAGCCTGGCATAGCGCTGCGGACAAACTCTGTTCTGCAATGATAGTGCGCTTCCATTTGCTTCAGTAGGGATATTGAAGCAAATGAAAGCACACACTCATTTTCTTGACTCTGCTATGTTGCATGCTACATTATATCCTACTTTACTTAGTTACAGAATCAAATTACTCATGTCTGAGTTGAAAGGAGTGAAATTGCTGGTTTCTATAGGCTAAATGACAAATAGATGCAGATTGGGAGGGTACAGCTACACTCATGCTCTATAGGTACCAACATTTCTTTTCAAGGTGGTCGAAATGATATGGATCTAAATAAATGCTAAGCAGTTTTTCTGAACTTGTGTTTATCTTTGAAAGCAGCTTTGAAAGTTGCTGAATCTATTTCAGAATTGCAGAAGGTTCTGTTTAAAAGCTTGCCTAGTTTTTTCAGCTGTATGTTTGTTTAACCAATGATATTACCTCTACTTAGAAGCCTCTTTTAATTTTAACTCCCATCAAAATAAGAAACAGGTACCGTATGAAACAAATGATCGGTATCTAAAATCGCTGGTGATTTTTTTGTTGTTGTTATACTGTAATAACAGCCAGAAAATTTAAAAAATAGTTTAATAAATATGCAGGCTACAAACAATCTAGTCAAAGTATCTCATTGTTCTCTGAAACATTTATTCTTTTATTACCTACTCTAATGTTAAGGTTTGGGTCAGCAGATGAACATTTGTGTTGTCTTTGGCATGTCTCTAAATGCCTTAAGTTTAACTTGGGTTACACTTGACTTCAGTTCTTCTAATTAATTTTACGAAACATTTGCTGTTTTTATTTCAACATATGAAATGTGTGATTCTTTTCTTTAACACAAAATACCTACCTCTTGAGAATGCTTTTGAGACATTGTAGGAGCTTTAAAAATATTCCTATTTTTGCATGAGAAATTTTTTCCTAGTCTGCTGGTATATAGGACAAGCTGATCAAAACATAATCATTAGACATCTAGAATTTTCTTGGTAATATGTCCCAAAGAATCTTTGTGATTACACCATACCCAGATAAGGAAATACTAGTGGTCCTTCCGGATAATGATTAGGCAAGGTTTTTTTTCTATTCTTTTTTTTTGGTTGGTTGATTTGGTTTGTGTGGGTGTCTTTTGGTTTTTTTGACTTTGCTTTCTCCCAGCAAGACCCTGTTTTAGTCCTGTTTCAATGTCTTTTAATTTCTGTAGGTTCAAGCACTTACAGGAGATCCAAAGGAGCTTTTTAGATAGCTCTGTTCTTTATTACTTTTGGGTCTGTCAGGCCCTGCTCTCTTGCAAGTACATCTGTGGTTTATTTTGACGTGTATGAGTAGTCTGTTTGGTTAAAATGTGTTTGCAGAATGAGGGTCTGTAATTTTTTACAAACGCTGGCTCTGATATGCTCTTTTTCAGAATTAAGATCATCATTATAAATCTTGATGACAGTAGCTAAACTTCCATGTGGTATGTACGTGTGAGTGGGGAAACTTCAGGTCTTAAGATAACACAGGACTCCCTGTAAGATATCTCTTTTAACCAGACACTTCAATATCTGTAATAAACCCCTTCATTTCACTGGTCTCAACTTGATGATAAAAAGTTTTGGTTTTTTGCTCTTTGCCCCTTCCCCTGAGGAAATAGCTGAGCCTAGTTTTCTAATAACTGAATCTGTTGGCTTTTTAAAATTAGCTTGAAATACCTCCAGGAACATTATTTGGCTATCTTCAAGGCAGCTCCTAAAATGCTTAATGGTTTTGAAAGTCAAATTAAAGGTTTGTTTCATTTAAGTTGTATAGCTGGATAAGATTAAAGAAAGTGCCCTACTTGCACATAGCAATCTATGTGAAATGGTTTTTTGATCGTCTTCATGCATATCTAAAATACACCTCCAATTTCTTTTCAGGATCTCAGCTTATTCAGCTTTTACCATAATGGTTCATTAGCCTCCTAGGCTTTTTCTTAAGAGTTGCAGTCAATTTTCCATCTTTGCTGTTTTACATTAAATCACTTCGATTTCCTAAATGTACTAAGGGGAGAGAACAAGGAAGAATCATGGAAAGAGGGGTTATTCAGTGTGGATACATCATTTCTGCTTCCAGCATACTTCCAATATTGCAAAGTTTTTGCCCCTGGCTGCAACTCTGCTAAATTTATCAAGTATTCCCAATTCTTAGAGAATGATTTAAGTATGTGCTGCTGATATCAGTTCTTGTTGGCGCTCATTTATTTTGAGATCAATGGGACTTTAGATGTGGATAGAGCCAAGAAAGGGTTTAAACCTTCATCTCAGTGGAGCGTGTTGCAGTGTTCCACCCTAAATCTCTTTGAAAAGCTAATAGTTACTCATTCAAATTCCACTGAATGTCTGTAAATGAAATGAAAAATATATCTCTTCTGTAGCATGTGTAGTATTAGAACATGCTTTTCAGCCCATTTGGTGATGTGCTGTGTGCTGTTTTGGCTGTGGTTGCAGATGCGTATGGTTTGAATTTTTTTGAACAGTGTCTGTAACTGGACGGAGATTTTTGTGGTGACCCTCCATCCTCAGTAAATTCAAGAGAGAAATTGCAGCCCATTGAGCTCAGCTTTTCTCCTTGGTTACAAAAAGATGAAGTTCTGCCTTTTCTCCAGTGATCACATGATCTGTTCTCAATTAATTATCAAGTTATACTGTGAGGTATTTGCTGTCTCTCTCCACAGAAATCGCCGTTTCACTGGTATATACTGAGTTTAGCACAAGAATGCAGCACAGCTGTGGTGGGCTCACCCTAGCCAGCAGGTAAGCACCCACACAGCTGCCCATTCACTCTCTGTCTGCAGCAGCATGGGGGAAGAGAATAGGAAGAGCAGAAGCAAGAAAACTTGTGAGTTGAAATAAGACAGTTTAATAAGAGAAGGGCAGAGGAAAAAAACAAAACAAGAAGTGATTCACCACATCCCACCAGCAGACTGATACCCAGCCGGTGTCCAAGTGATGACCCATCCCCTTTCTTTCTCTACCCCCAGTTCTTACTGCTGAGCATGATGCTTTATGGCATGGAATATCCCTTTGCTCAGTCCAGGTCAGCTGTCCTGGCTGTGTCCCCTCCCAGTCTGTTGCCCACCCTCAGCCAAAAGGGTGAGGGCAGCGTGAGAAACAGAAGGCCTTGATACTGTGCAGGCACTGCTCAGCAATTGCCAAAACACTGGGGTGTTATCAGCGCTGTTTTAGCCACAAATCCAAAACACAGCAGCATATGGGCTGCTGTGAAGAAAGTGAACTCCATCCCAGCCAGACTTGCTGCAACAACTTAGAAAGTGATTTTAAAGAGATTCAGTGCTTTTTTTGGGGTGTGTAATTTGCTCTTCAAGTGTACAGTTTTACCACTATGATTTCAGTGTTTATGAGCTTGGTAACTTTGCTAGAAATTCTGGAAGAAGGCTCTTGCTGTATGCAAGAAACACAGGGATCCGCTGACGTTAGCTACCACAGCAAAGCAAAGCAAAACCCAGTAAAGTTTTTCTCAAAAACTGCTATCTTCAGTTTTTACGAATTTACCAGTAACACAATGTGATAGATTCCTTAAACAAAATCTGTCCAAAAACCCAATGTAAATATACTAGGATATTGCTGACCTTTTAATTAACCGCTTCCATAAAATCTGTTTTTAACCCTGCTCTGGAGAGTTTTAACTTTTGTACCATTACACTGAAATGCAATTTAATAAAAAACATGGTTTATTTCTCCTGATATTTAATCTTTTTAACACTTGCTTGGCAACTATATTTGTAGACTAACAAGCAGCTCCAGGCTACTCCTGCACTTTTGCAGTAGCCACTGAACTGTACCCTTGACAGATTGGTAGCAGGATCTGGGCCCTTAAGTATAATTTTCAAGGTGGGAAACAACACCGAATGCTAGTTGCACAATAGTACAAATTATAGAGGTTGAAGATGGTAAATTGTTTTGAAGGGTTCTGGCGTGTTCTATGTATTTCATGATATGCAGTGTTTTCCTGGCAGCACAAAATAATTTACTTGTAGTGTTTCATACCATGGAGTACTGACTGCTGAGATCGGGATTAATTTCTTTCTTGCAGCTTGAGGTTTTGCCAGAAGGATGTTTTCGCTATGCTGAAGCAGTCTGTTTAATTAATGATAGCCTGCTGTATTTCATTGTTTCTGTCTCAGAATTGTAAAAAATTGAGTTCAATTTGCAATCATCCTGGTGTTACTTTCTGTATGTATTTTCTAAAGCTGTTTGCCTTACAATTACTTTTCTTATTCATCAGTGATCAAGTAAGAGTGCAACAGATTTCATTCCACATTAGAATAACGTGCAACTGAGAGACAGATTTTTGTCTTCTGAAAATGTAATAATGAGCATACCTCCCTCAAAGTATAAGAAAATCGTAGTGGTATCAGTTTATGCACAGTACACATCATTTTGAGAAGCCAACAGTTTCCTTTGTGCACAGTGAAAAGCAAATGTCTGTGGTGTGGGCAAATAAGTTGGGATGATTTCTGATGTTTTAAAGGTGATCAATATCTTGTTCTCTTCTTTTTCCTGTTCATATGTTGTTAGAAAAGTACTCATAAAAACAAACTTCAGTGATGGAAAACCACATCTTTTACTTGTGAGAGTTTAATCTGTGTATGTTTTTAATTCCTATTGCTTTGAGAGATCAATTTTCAAAGCTATGGATCACAAAGATGAAGAGGATGACAATTGCTAAGGGTGAATAAGAAACAAAAGACTGTGTTGCTGTTGGAATGAAACAATCATTTTTATGGAAAGTTCCTCGACAATAGAAGATGGAGATGAATGAGCACAAACTCTTTTGTATTAATGAATTAACTTTCTGGTCTGTACACATTAGTCAGCTTTTCATAACAGTTAAATAGTTTTTAATCTGTCTTTATGATAGCTCTACAGGATGTCTAGAGAGGAATACTGAAGTAAGTGAAGGATTTAAGTTTCATAATTTGTGTTTTCTGGTTAAGAAAAAATAGATATACTCTCTGTCCATTTTGTTTCCTTCAGAAATACAAGAAAATACCCAAATTTTGGGGCAGAATAGGTAAAATAGAAGAAGAATTGACCAGTAGCAGTGATTTGCAAATGTTTTCTCAGTGTATATTTTCTGAAGTGCTAGTGAAATGGTAATTATTTAAGTTATGAAATGGTTCAGAACCTGTATTTGAACTACTAAATACTGTTCGAAGAAGGGGAGTGATTAGTGGATGCTTAACTAAGTTACAGGTACACTTTGACTTTTAGCTTCTTGTGTCGGTAAGTGGCCAATCCTGTTCTCTAACATTTTTGATGTATTTGCAAAGTTGCCTTAGCAGTCCACACCCGAGTTTAATTTTTGATTTAAAAAAACCCCAACTTTTCTCATTTGCTACAGAATTGCATAATTTTTTTTTACATCACAGTCATCATCACTTTGCTTTTAATTAGCATTTATTCATTCTATTTGTCTGGAAAGTGTGCTATGAATTCATAATTAAAACATGTTCCATTCTGAAAAAAGATTTCAGGTAGCTTACGAAATGAGACCCCAGTGGTGGACATGGTTGAGAGATAGGAAGCATAAAATGTTGAGCGGTAATATTAGTACACCGGCAACCTTGACTAGTAAGAGGGGGATTTTTTTTTTCCTTAGTGTTTTGTTCTGGAGATCGTGTGGTTGGTGTGACTTGAAAGTGGTCAGAGGAGGTGAATGTCCAATTCTTTAAATCTGTCTTCTGTATCTTAGTAGGCAGCATGGGGTAAGTGCATGGTCTTTTGTAAATGTTGTCTTTTGAGAATGTACCCAGCAGGAGACAGAAGTTGACATCACCTGTTGGCAGAGCAGAGGTCGCTTCTCCGTAAGGAACAGAAAAGAAACATAGGGTGAGGATGAGCCAAAAATAATCTGTTTTCTTTGTTAGAACACAGAATGTGTAGAAAACGTTTTTGCTTTAAGTAAGTTAATTCTGTAGCAAATTTGATGCTTTCCAAGTAGTTGATATAAAGACTATAATAAATGCGGCATCAAATGCTGCATTGAAAATTCCCGGGGAGTCCTTTTGGATGGAGGAAGTTTGACAAGAATTTGAGAGAAAACTCAATATGTTAGTATATGAATAGCTGTTGATACGGTTGTATTGCTGTAGAGAAACTATATCCATGCCCAGGTTTTTAATTATCTAGAATTGTAGCAGGATGTTGTTAATTGTTTTTAACTTAGAACTCCAGTATACACCTCAATTTCTGTCTAATTGTTACAGAGTATTAAAAAAAGCTCATGTTCTTCAATTTGGTGCATTAGAAGTGTATGTGTGTATAGCTTGGAGGTCAGCAGATCTGATCCACTCAGGCTGTGGACAGTGAAGTCATTAACGATTTCCACTAAGTTAGGACGCAAGGAGAGACCTGGATGGTCGTTTTGTAGCTGAATCCATTTTTGTCCAGCATTTCTTCTGGGATTGGGATTTTGGAAATAACCAAACAGTAGAATAAGGAGGTCAATTTTTTGCAGAACTCACAGAGTCCTAAGGAGGAAGACAGAAGGACCATGAAGTGATACCATGAGGACCCAAAAAATTTTTAATGCGGTCAAGAAGCCTATTTTTAAATGCAGAACTAATTAAGATAGTAGGAATCTGCAGCCTAGAAAAGAGAGGCTGTGAAGAGGAGAATCTGTGTGGGTGGCATGATCCCACACACCACACCGGTGCTCAAACCTGAGGACAGGTAATGGTCAAAATTATAAAGAAAACTGAGGCCAGCATGGGTTTTCAGTACATGGTCCAGATTTCAACATTTCTAAAAGTAGCTTAAGAAAAGAGTGGTTTTGGGAAGTCAGTGTTTGTTTGCAGCAGCCAGCATACGTCTTCCTTGGTGATGTGGCGTAATGCCAGCGTGGCTTTGGAGCTTTGGGACAGCTGGAAGAAAAGGTAGCATGAGCCTGTGTCTGCCTGCACCTATTTGTGGTAGATATGCTACTGTTACATAGGCCTGATGCCATCCCATAGCTTCCTTGAGATTTATAGAAGAGTTGCTTCCCAGTGGTGTGTGGTGGCAGACTTTTTGAAATATAACATCACACCCAATATGATTTTTAAAATAGATTACAGAATTTTGACTTTCTGCTTCCCTTCTCCTGCTGCCTTGCGTTGTGCAATTTGTATCCTGTCATTTAAAGGGCTACAGTGAATAATTTGCAAGGCAATAAACCTTCAAGTTTATTTTAGTTTCACAAAGTGAATTCTTGAAAGGACTTATTTGCATAATGCATTTTTGGTTGTTTTAAGATAAAAACACAATTAAACAGGAAATATAACTATCCCAGAAAAACAGAGCAAAAGGCTTTTGAGTTGGGAGCACAGCTATTTGCAGGAAGTCTGTGCTGGGATACAACATCAAAATTACTTGAGCTTGTGAGGCTTAAATGACTTTCTCATCTCAAAGATGTATTTGCAATGTAAATGTGTGAGAGACATATGAAAGGCAATAGATCTAAACAAGGAAGCACAGCCTTTGCTTGCTCTAGTGTGTTCTTTCATGCAGGTATAAGAAGTTTTCAAAAAAATATGCAAGAAGTGCTATGGGATCATGAGAGAAAAGCCTAGCAAAGCATGGCAATCTTACAAAATCTTGAAGAAAAAAACCAACGCTACCTCTTTCTCCCAGCAGATCTAAACTGCTGTGGAAAATTGAACCGTAATTTTAAATAGTCAAGAAACCTTTCCTGCCTGGTATGGTTCAGTGTCATTATTCAGCGTGCCTTGCAGTAGCTGATATTTGAGTTATCTCTTAGTCCTCATGGTGGATGGAGGTAATGAGGAGGAGTAGTAATAATAATAAACAAGAATAAGACTTTTCCCCTGATTATTAGGGGTTAGATAAATCCCAAGGATTCATTGAGACCACAGACCAAAATTAGGGTTTTGGTGATAAAGAAATGTGGTAGCTGTAGGCTTTGGGATCTTGACAGCCCTGTAGCAAAAGTTATGTGTAAATTGCAGAGTGTACTGGGAGCCGTTGAGTTTAAATTGATAAAATTATTAAGGCAACGAAACTTAAATACTTCAGGACTGGTTTATGATAGAGGGAACAACTAAGCATAAGGGCTGAGTAAGTTAGACTATTTCTGGAGCATATGTACTTGCACAGCTTTTGAAGGCAGATTACTTAGTCTGCTTTGAAAAAGTTCCAGGAGCCTAAAACTAAGATATTTTTAATATCTGATCAGCAAGTTTTACATGGACATGATCCATTTTTATTTGGTGGGGTTTTTTTAATCCTAAATTTGGAGGGTGTATTGTCTGCACTGTGTGGCATCCATAGTGAGGAACCCCATCCTGTTTTGCAATGTTTTGTCCCACGACACCTCTGATCCTGATTTTCATTATTTAATAGATTCCAGGCTCTAACCTGGTTTGGAAACGCAGCCTGTACTAACACAGGAAGTCTGAAAGTCAATAAAGGTAGACTACACAGGGCATCCATGCTATCACGTTCGCTTGCTTTTAAGTCCACCTTCTCTCCTTTTATGTCCTTTGATATTTATTGTTTGTGCTTAATAGTATGGATATTTATGTGTATTTCAGGGGTTGTGTATATATATAGGCATATTAATCCTCCTCTGTGTAGGCTAGGGAAGAGAGAGACTGGAAAAATGAACAGACTTTCTGCAATACAACGTGGTGTTCATTGAGGCCAATGGTTTCTTTCTCCGCTTAGGAAGATTTTAAGTCTTTTCTTTTACTGATAGTAATACTATAGTAATATTTTGTCAGTTTTTAGCATCTCATAATAAGTCTTATATAAAAGCCTGATTGGAAGGTGACAGCCGAAAAAGGAAAAAAAAAAGTCAAATATCTTGGTTCATTTACATAACTGTCTGAAATAAGATATATAATAATGTTAATAAGTTCATAATACATAATATCAGACAGATAATAAATATCTGTCTGAAAATTATCTTTTCCCTGGCAAGGACAAAGTCCACCATTCTGCATTCAAGATGGCATAAAATTGCTTATCTAGGCAGGGCAGTGCAGTTGAATTGCTATTTTGGTCCCTTCGGAAACAGAGTGAAATAGTATACCAAGGAGATGATGCTGTTAATCACTGAAACCACTTGAGCAGCACTAAATAAGCCATGTTAATGTAACTTCAAGGATACCTGATGTCTGGAAACATGTCTAGAAATCTTCCGCATTCTTCTCATATAAATCACTGTGATACAAATGATTAAATAAATAAATAATAGTCAAGTGACCTTTGGTTTTGAAAATGCAAGCTTCATCCTGCAATTTGAAAACCATTTGGCTGTATTTCAGTGGTACTCGCCTCAAGTCTGCTATGCTCCTGTCTTAACCTCGTAGATATTTTACATTTGTGTTCCTGGCTAACATAAGTGGGTTCAACTCTGGTCGCTTTGGCAAGCGAGGGGCCAGCAGGATCCTCCTGCGCTGGGCAGTAGGGCGTCAGGGCTCTGCTTTCTTGTATTTAAAAGGGAAGGTCGGCAGCCCTTCAGCTGCTGGTTTTGCAGGATTGTGCAGTGCTTCCCATCGGCCAGAACAGTCATGGGAGCTTCCACGCAGTTCAGTACGTGGGTATAAAGAAAAGCAGTTACCCAGACAACTATTTGATCAAGTGAGACAATAAGTGAGGCATTGAAGCTTACTGAATTTTGCCATCTTTTGGTGCACGTAAACATTTTAGAGACCGGTTTATATTTATTGCTGTCTGTGTAAGTTCTCTTAATTCATTTGTGATGTATGATAAATCGTAGTCATTGCATACGTAATGGAGGGCATGCAAGGATGAGCTTTATTACACCCTCCCAATTTCAAAGTCTGTGACCCCAAAAATAGGAAAGAGTTGTATTTTGCAATTTATGAGATAATCAAAGTTTATTAAATCTTAATTTGGTGGGGTTTAAAATAAATTACTTTTTTAAAAGTAGTAATAGTTTGTCTGTGGTTTGGAAGGGAGTGGGGAGGAAATGACATAACACACCAAGCAAATTCTTACCTGTAATGAATATTTGTCATTATAACCTAAAACTTTATTATCTGCTTTATGATATTATGATTATGGAATTATTTGAGCCCTCTTGACATAAAACTTCTTTGTTCGGTGTATTTTATCAAATTGCTGTAGAACTTGCTTCATCTTTTAAAAATCTGCTTTGCCATCAGAGAAGTTTCTTTTTAACTAACAGCTGATGCCACTCAATACCACAGTATTTCTGGCCAGGTAACCTTTGGGCTGTTGTTCAAATTAACATTTAAATCCTGCCTGAAGTTTAGTGTACAAATGATCCCTTGCACTTTTGTTTTATCGTGGTATTTTCATATGCCTTATATTTGTTCATGGTTAACTAAATATTCTCCTTTAAGATCTGTAAGCATTCAACTGAAATGGATAATTTCTTTGGGTGAGATTTTATTTTACTTGAGTATTCAGTGGAAAAGGTAATCAATAATTCTGTATTTTTACTGGACGAGGAATAAACCTATTTACGTCATGAGTATTTCTCATTTTATCTTCCTTTACTCACATAATAATGAATTCATCATGTATATCAGATGAGTATGTTATTTCATACTGCCCAATCAATATTAATTTTACAATGTTTCTTTTTGTGCAACTGCAGGGAGATCAATTCCTATATGACAGCCTCTTTTGAATGTTCGTATGTCTTTGTTACTGTGTTTGAGAACTCAGATGCTATCAGCACCACCTCAATAAGAAGTCTTCTCATTTGAAGTCATTTCCTTAAAATATATGAGGCTTTGGAAAAATTAAAAACTTGTTCCATATAGCATTTATGCATTGAAATGCATAAGAAGTCATTTCAGAAATCAAACTATCATAGAATCATAGAATGGTTTGGATTGGAAGGGACCTTAAAGATCATCGAGTTCCAGCCCCCTGCCTTGGGCAGGGACACCTCCCACCAGACCAGGTTGTTCAAAGCCCCGTCCAACCTGGCTTTCGTTAACTAATGAAGTAAAAGCAGCTGATCTTGCAGGTCAGCAGCATTAGTCAATTCATCAGTGAAAATTAGTTGGGAATTCCTGTTATTAATAATGCATCCTTTAAGTCAGTTGGTTTTGCACAGCAAGAATTTTTTAATCAATTTTGCATGTGGAAGTGGTGCTGGGGTGCTGGCAATTGGAAGATCTTGAACTGCCGTTCTTCCAAGTGTTCTTTGTGTGATTTCAACAGCATGAGGAATAACTTTCATCAGTTGGATAACATTGTTTCATATATGTCTTCTCCGAGAGGCAGTATTTTTCTTCTTCTTTTTTTTTGTTTAGTTTTATCAGTGTTATTGCTATTATTAAGAAATCGTAAGAAAAACACTGTGCATGTTTTGAGGGGTTTGCCACTGCCACTGAGAGAGTGCTCTTTAGGAATCAAAGTTTTGGGCTATGGTGGTATTTACAGTTCTACCCATATCTTGGTGTGCTCCTTATGATAATACTTGGAGGTTTTTATACAGCTTGTAAGAACTCATGATTTCACGCTAAGTGTAGTGTCTGTGGGAATTCCCTGTGCATAGTGAGTGTCTAAAACCAGAGACCATACATTCGTTACCATATGTTGCACCTGGAACTCAGGTTCTTATTTATCTTTCCTTATTTGCTGTCTTTTGCTCTTCTCACAAATGTGTAGAATTAGTACTTGCTGGACCAGTGTCACGCATTTTACCAACCAGTTACCTGAGATGATGTCTTTGATAGGGATTCCCAATGTCAGCGGCTTTGCAGTTAACTAGTTGTGTTTACGTATTGGGGAGCTTTTTCATTCCCCCCAACTGCTCCAAAGTGTTCACTGGATACGCTGTGAAACCACTGGAAGTATTAAAGAAAATCAAAGGCAATACTGTAGCACTTTCCCATCAGAGACAGCAGTGTGTCTGCAGGAGGAGCAATTACACTTGTTGCAGTTTTGTTTCTTTGTGGTGTGCATATAGAGTGCTTCAAAATTGCTTTATTTTCTTGGATTTTATTATGCTTGTCCTTTGTTTTAGAAAGGACTTTATGCTTCTCTTATTTTATCGTTGCTGCATTCTTTCAAGTATGACATGTCCCAACTCTTGCTCTGCCTGAACTTACAAGAAATGTAACTAAATTTCAACAAATTGCCGAATTTTCACATTTTCTTTAAAGCTTTATACAGATGATTCTGTATATTGGGAAATGAGAATTATAATTGTTTGCAAGTCACCGTTAGTATTCTTATATTTTTTCTTGTAAGCAACTTTTATAGTAGATTAGAATAGATCTGTATACAGGTTGAAACTTTTTAAATTATTTACTGACTGTCCTATCATACTGCCTCTAATGTTTTGAGGACAATATATTGTTAATTATTCTTCGATAAGAAAGCATTTTTAAAGTGTGGTTTCTGCAAGGATATTCGTTACATTGATTCTGCTGAATAGTCCCCATGTTTAATTTGTACAGAGAGCTTCCTAAGTTGACCTGAGGAAATTTCATTAAATTATATTTCTGTCTATAAATGGTACCTCTGGATTTAGTGTAATCTGCCTTTTATCTGTAATGTTAAAGCATTTCTATGGCTACTTTTTGTGTTCAGCTAGAATCTGAAAAAGCTAATAGCTAACTGTGAAAGTTATACATATAGTGGTTAATTTAATATTTTTGTTGATTTATGAATTAATCTGTCAAAGAGAAAGGGGAACAACATATGTTGCATTCGTATAAAATAAGGGAAGCTATTCTATAATTACTTAGCAGAGTAATGGTGACAAGGTTATCATACTTTGTCTTGGAGGCTGCAATGGCTGGAAAGCCTTAAGGAGCCCAACCAGCTCTTCAGGAGTAACAGGCTACAGACATCTCCCTCTGCCTCCATCCCCAAGTAAGGACATCTCTTAGAAGTCATAAATGCATTTATTGTGACAAATGGATTTGGAGCATTCAGTTAATATATCTTATATTTTCTTTCCAAATATTGAGGCCAGGAAAAAAAAATGTTTCCAGGCCTTCTCCCCTCACCATGAAAATTGATACAGCCCCATGATTGTATGGCTCATCGCTCTAAGCAGCAAGGCAAACCAGACCTCTGAAACGCCACAATTAATAAAACTGGTCTAGACAACACAGTTGGAGATAGTCAAACACTTGGTAATCTAAATGGCCTAGTTGGCAGCTTGAAAACCCAATTGCTTTATAGTGTCATGAGATAGGTATATCCTTGCAAGCGTTAAAGCAGTAGTGTGATGGGACATAGGCAAGGTTTATAGGTGGACGTAATTTCTCTTACTCTATACTGCCTGTCCCTTCCCCCTGCCTTCCCCAGTGACCACTTTACCTCCCTCATTCTTCTTCTTCTATCATCTTCTCTTCTACTGTTCCCTTCCTTGTAGCTACTGTATTTTTCCCCCCTACTCTTAAGTTGTATTTAGTTTGCAAAAATGCTGCTCGTGTTTCAGACCTGAAGATGACATTGTGTGGCAAAAATTTTTTGATGTGTGCTAGTGGGTTTAAAACTGCCAAGCTTGTCAAAATATCACCTATGAGCAAACTTGTTAGAGTGTAATTGTCTATCGGTATCCTAAACTATCGAACAATTCCAAAAGTTCTGAATATGTCAAGAAAGCTAGGATGTTAAGAGGAATGTAATTCATTTTGATGAGCCGCAAAACTGGTGATACATTAAAAAAAAAGGCAAATAAAAACTACGTAGAAAGAAATTATTTCCTCCAACACGAGCAGAATATATTCTTCAACATAAAAAAGGGGAGAGGAGAAAGAAAGTTACTATAAATAGAAAAAAATATTTTATACCACATTTAAGCCGCTGATGTTTCAATTGGCATGAAGTCCTGCAGTCAGTCTGTTTTGTATATTTTGAAAAGAAACTTTTTATTTTGTAATTTTTTAAAAAATGTGGAAAAACAGATACTCTTTCAGTTTTCTATAATAATCATTCTTAATCATTTGCTTAGCAAAACAATTTATTAAGCAATGAAGGATAACGAACCATAAAGTTTTAATTTGCCTTTTTTAATTGAGTTGTTAATTAGTACCCCTCCACAGTTGGTAACTCCCAACTTGCTTTTTGTTGCTTCTGTATCCAAGACACTTTAAGGAACCTAATCTATCTTAGTTATTGCAAAAAGACACTTCCATGAATCAAATCAATAGGTGATTATGTTCTAACTGTGCTGGGGCTTCTGTGAGTGCATATTAATTATGTCAGTGGTTAATGATCAGGCAAGAAATATGTGAATGCCAGCAACGATTGTTTAGCAGAAACAGAAGAAATATCCTGTGTTCTCTGAAATCGTAAGTCCTGCCGCCTCACTGAGGGTAGAAGCTTACGGTCACATTATCCTGTAAGAGCATTGGCAAGGGCTTTGTTGGATATTTTTTGATGTATGAGCACTGTTGAGATCATGTTATCCGTAACAATAAAAACCAAAGCATCTATTCCTCTGGCTGCAAACACTGTTCATAAATTTTTATTTTACTGCTCTCTTAAATTGTAGATTTTACTCCTAATTAAGAATTTAAGCTAAGAGCTCTCAATTCCTGCTCTCATGAGCTTCACAGAGCTAAACCCCCAGGTTATTGGGTCATGCAAACTGTGTGGAAATGCCAAAACAATGGTTAAATATGCTTGAATTGCCTGTAAAATGTGTACAGTCTGAAATTGATTGTAGTATTCCCCTTGACTGCTGGGATGCAGGACTAAGCCCTCAAAGAGAGCTTATCCACTGAGAAACAAATTTGGGTTTCCATTTACGGTATTTATTCTGAGGTTTTTTACTTGGCATAGACTCTTTGCCTTTTCTGTCTTGCATCATAGATCAGTTTCCTGAAGAAATGGCTGGTGTAACAGAGGATGGATGATGATGCTATCCTAATTTACTTATTTAAAATGATACAGGTTAATTTAATAGAAAAGTATTCAGCAGCAATTTGCAGCATCTGACATTCATTTAAATGCCTTTTGGTCTATTAAGAATAACCACGTGTTTAAACAACCAAAAAAAAAGAAACAAAGGCGCATCTGTAACTGGTAGCATGATCATGAATTAGTGGAATTTAAATAGTCCTGGATATATATTGTGGAGAAAGAGTAGTTGGTCACTGTTGTGTAAAGGGAAAATCTGAGCTAGAATTTTTATGCACTAATTTTTTTCTTTACCAAAGCAAGTTCTTAATGGGAAAGATGCAGGGGATAGGAGAGGTTGTAGGAAGGAATTATTTGCAGTTCCTCAGCCTCTAAAGACCTTTCAGTCCTATCCAAACTTTCACATAATCTAAGGCAGCAGCAGATGACTAATTTACAACATCAAGTTACGGTACCTTAGGGAACATATGCCAAGCATGAATTGATAAGACCGGCTGGTGAGTCATGAGAGATGGATTGATTTATATGCCAGATCTCAACTTTTTTAATTGAAGGCATGCCTTCCTATCACGTAGATGTCAGTCACTTTAGATGGGCCTAGTGCAGGAGAATGTAGGGTTTAAACCTTAAAGTTATATAGCTCATAACTCTGTAGGCATTCTTAGTTCACATACATACACGTGTACGTATATGCAGAGAAGATACTTGGACACTGTGTAAGTATGTTGGCTTCTTAAAAGCTTCAGTAGCTAACCATGGTAATGGTTTGGTATAATTTGATTTTCATTTTAAGCATGCAATAAATGGCCTGAACTCCCTCTCTGTTTAAATGGTGATGGCTGCTCAGTGTTGTATTTTTAGACTTTTAGTTTTAGATTTTCAGATTGCTGATATAGAGAAGGTACACGTTGAAGATGTGCTGACTCACATGTCATGTTGTTTAAATCCTGGAAACAAATGAAAGAAAATGCTAGGAAACAAATTTGCTTTCTTCATTTCAATGAAAACAGAAACTCAGACATTGACATGTTCCCATTTGTGAGGGAGAATATCCTTACAATTCACAGAAACATATTGCTGCTATTAGTGAATGATCATAGTATTAACTGATTTCCTGAGATGCTTTGTTATCAAAAGATTACTTTTCTGCTCAGTGAGCTTCGTCTTATTTTGGCATGTCCTAACTATTTGCATTTCCTTGGTAAATTTGAACACTCCGAGTCCACTCTCTCTCTCGGCCCTTCCCCCCCAAAGAAATCTCTACACAGCTTTAGTAAATAATATGTTGGCTTTAAAGTGTTGTTATCCCATAGAAGCAACTAATGTGCTGGTCCTTGTGACAATTGGAAGGCTTGTGTGCTGTTGTCACTGTAAAAGGGTGGCTGAAGATGGGAGACCCCGGCTGTGAACCAAACCACGTTGCAGCCTTTTCCCAGTAGGTTTGTGCACGTTCCTTGCGCTGCGTGCCCTCTGGCCGGGCAGCCGGGCGAGAGCCATGGGTGGTGCACGGGAGGATGGGGCTGGCAGGACAGAACAGGGGCTGAGCCCAGCAGACTCAGTGAGGGTCTGTATCAGATTGCGAGCTGTGCGTGTACAGGGCGAGAGGAAGTTAGGTACTTGGTGCAGCAGAGCACCACAGGACAAAGTCCACTCCCCAGTGTTCATAGAGGCTCTCAGGCTACTACTTCTGTTCAACACTATGCCTGTCAGCCGCTTGCCTCCGCGGCTTGTCAGCACAGCTGGAGTTCAGGTGGACGGATAATGCAATTGAAACCCACAAAACACAGAGGGAATGCAGGCATATTCTCTTAGTCATGCTTCACGCTTTCTTCTTATGTAGGTGTCCATAGCAACATCTCTTGTTAGTTTTATGGGATAATTCTAGGTAAGTGTCCTAGCCTTGCTTGTACAAGACTTCCCAGGTCCTTAAAGGTTTACATTACCTGAAAGCTTCGGTGGTTTTAGCAGTATAAGTGTTCTCTGTACTGTACTGGAGGCAGTCTAGTAAAGGAGTTTTGGAATCGATACTAATGAAGTGTACATTACAGGAGCTACTAGAAGTTCCCTTAGTATTAGTAAATTTGTTACAAAAACTGATTTATAAATGCAAAATTTGATTAAAACATTTATGTTCTTTTAGCCATGAAGAAAGCATTCATGATATTGATGCAATGTAAATCAAATCTCCTCCTAGCTTCTTACAGATTTTTTTTTTTCTTGCTACTGCTACTTCCCTTTTGTGGAAGGAATTTGGTTGGGCTCCTTTTTCCAGAAGTGTAATGAATTATCTTGGTTAGTGCTCACACCTGGCATGAATATAGAGGTAGGCTATATAGTTCTTCCTCAGGAATCTTTTAATAGGAAGTAACCCAGTAAGACTATTAAAAGCATAATGAAAACCTCATTCAGTTTCCTGTCAGTTTTCAGAGCTGTAAGTGACTTCTAATTTGCACAAGATTGGAATAGCATTGAAGAATTACAGTAACTAAGCGAAACACTCATTGGTTTTGCAATTTTCTGATAGCATTCCTTGTAATTTCTTGTAATGCATTTGCAGCTAAGTACAATGACAAATGTCAAGGCTCATTGTACTGGTGTTACGCACATCAGCACTAGACTGGGAGGTGTAATGTCAGCTTCTATCTTGGGAAAAGCTCGTGTAACTGCTGGATGCTTTCCCATTGCTAGTTACGTTATAGAAAGAATCATTGTTTTTAGGTGGGGGAAGCGTGGAGAAAATAATTGCGTTCTAGATATTTTTTATTACTTTCAGGTTTTTTTTTTTTATTTTGTAGAAATTCCAACAATAAAAAGTAAGCCTGAGAGGCTTATTAAAAATTTAGTTTGCTATTAGCAAATGAATTCTGGATATCCATTAGGCATTTCCCACAACAAACTACAGAGAGCTAGTGGTTATTAGTTAAAGCAAAAATATACATACTTTTAAGTTAGCATTGTGTAGCTTGCTTCCTTGAACTATTTTGATGCATAGTCATGTGCAATGGTAGACTACAATAATATCCTCATAATAATGTGGTAACAAATGCTGATCTGCATTTGAGGTAGATACAAATGAGTGATTCAGTGAAAATTAAAACCAAATACGGTTTAGTAAATGCTTGAAAAAGTGATTATATACAATGCAGTTTATCTGAAGTAAATAAAAGGAAGTCTTGCCGTTGATCTCTGTTACTCTCCTGCAACACACTTTGCCTATTATATAAAGCTGAGGGAAGGTTAATGTGACTGTGAACAAAGATTTATGAACATGGATAACTGCTTGAATCTGATTTTTCTCTGCTCTTGTAGTTGTGTTACTTGGATGGAAGCAACTATATTGATTTTAGTAGTTGGAGAAAAAAAAAAGAAAAGAAAAAATCATTCCCTTTCTTTTTTGTAAACCTTTACTAACTTTAGAGTTATGTGTTTAGAGACTGGTTAAAGTGAGAAGCCTTAATTAAAACAATATTTAGTAGATTCCATTGGATTTGGTTAGTTACCACTGTTCTGAATGACAGGTGACTGAAAAAAATACCTTCTGCAAATACATACTTGTCAGAGTACCAACAATATTCATAGCGTCTGAACTTATCCTACCGCTGTTGGTGTTTCCCCTCCGCTGGGCCTGTTCCATGCCGGGTACTCACCCAGCCTGTCTCCGTTGTCTTACACCAGTTTTGATACACCGCTGCAGAAGTTACTGAGAATGTTCTTATGTCGTTTGTTTTCCTTGCTCATGTTGTCTCCCAGTTTTGTCCTAGTCATCCCCCGTTTAAGAACTATATGAAGACCAGTAGGCTCAGTTTTATAACTGATAAGATTAATAGATTAATTTTGATAGAGTTGAGTTGCCTCCGTGTGTGACATAATTAATGTGTGATATATAGCAGT
Source organism: Anarhynchus alexandrinus (assembly GCA_008711295.1). NCBI lineage: Eukaryota > Metazoa > Chordata > Aves > Charadriiformes > Charadriidae > Anarhynchus > Anarhynchus alexandrinus. Next base: position 7,416,300 of record VUYV01000019.1, on the reverse strand, counting down.
TTGTTGTTGTGTGCATAGCTTATATGTGATATATTTACTGTGAGAGAATAATTTCACCTGTTAAACAGAAAAGCAAGCAGTTTTGCCTTTTTCTCAGCTAAGGTCTGGCTAGCAAAAATTACAGGAAATACTATTTTTGCACTTAAAATAAATTAGGCATTATTCATTATTGTGAAAAAACAAATCTTGTAAGAGGAGAAGAGAAAAAAGAAAGGAATTTTTATGTGACCTTTAGAAACATGTCAAATCTCACTCTCCAGCATTCTTGCTGCTCAAGGAAAAAAAAAGCCTTATCTTCTTAGTTATTCTTTTCCGAAGTATTGATTAAAAATATAAGACTATTGCAATACTGTCTGGTCAGAATTTTTTTCTGACCTATACCTGGGAGAATTTGCGCAGTATGATGGGTTAGAATGTCTGGTTTCTGTTAGACCTATTCCTACAGCTAAAGAGCATTAATTTTGAGTTTCGTGAAAAAAGGGTTTAATTTTAGTTAGCCATACAATTCATTCAATCATTTACCAACAAAAATACAGTCATGAGCTTTTTTCTTTTTTTATGATAAGAACTAGAAGGATTTTTTCTGATGCCTTTCTTCTGGGAAAGCTCTGTTTTGAAGTATTGTGCTTGTGAGCAAAATGCTTCTGTAGCAATAGTTTAATTTTTTTATACAGGAGAATGAACGTAACTTCTGAACTAGACAGGTTGCATGTAATTTCATATTTTAATTCTTTTAAAAACTACTTAAAATTTTTAAAATTTGCAATATATTGTGTGCATCATGCAATTATAGGGTTATGGAAATTAGGGTTAAAAATATTGTGATGCATCTGAATTGTTTTTTGACTGCAATGCATAGTACAGAAAGGAACAAAGAACAAGTTTAGAAGTCACATTGTGAGTTTTGCAAGGCATGCTGAAACATGTCGTCATTTGAGAAACGTGCATTTTAACCACAGTTGTTCTCTTGTAATCTCTGAAACTCATTGGTTTAGATCTTCATGAGTCAGGGTCATTTTGCAGATTTGTGCCTATTTTTTCCATACAAGGACAAAGCAAAAGGTCTGTGTTTAGGTAATTATTAGATGCATTTAAAAAGAATCCTTGGGAAAAAAAACTTGCGGTTTTTAATTTTCTAGCTAATATAAAAAATTGAAGCTATCATCAAGTTGCAGAAAGGAAAACAGAAATTGAAACAAAGCCATTTATAATGTCATCATATACAGGTCTCTCTAGCTAGTAAAATTAATAGCTGCTTCAGCTGATTGGTGGTGAAACAATGCTCATCTTAATCAGATTCAATGTCAATAGGGCATGTATGTTTCTTGAATGACATTTGCAATGAGTAGATTTAAAATTTAAAAGTAAAATACAAAGGAATTGCTAGTTCTTAGTTTCAACCACACTCAATATGGCGGTATAATTAAATTAGTAAGTTTAATATTTTGGTAAGCCAGTACTCCAAAGTATGAGGAAAAATGTTGTTGCAGATTAAGAAGTGACTGGGCTTCAGTTTGTGTTTGAAAACAATTATGTGTTGTTGATAAAAGTACCTAGGGCTGTCAAACTATGACTGGACACACCTGCAGGATTTGGTCTTTGAAGATCCCATATGGACTTTGACAGTGCAACACTAGACCCAGAGCTTTTGGCTCAAATGCTGAGATTGCTGCCCCGGCAGCCAGGCTCTGCAGGTGGCACATGGCATGACCCAGGTGCTCGGTAGGTTTTCAGAAATAATTTGGTGAAGAGTCAGGCCGCTCTCCCTCCATGTGCTTGGTGCCAGAAGTTCTCCTCTCGCCACAGTGAAATGGGCACAGCAGGGACTTAACTTAGCCTCCCACCACCTACCCAGTATGTTTTGTCAAATGAAAAGTTAAATAGGCCACAAACTCTGTACAGTTTTATGTCTGTTGTGTTTCCAAGGGTGCTAGCTCTGTTACTGATGGTTGTGGTCTAGATTGAAGTGATTTTTCATTTCCTGCTGATGTGATTTGCACTTGAATAAGCACAATGGCTGATTTAAATGTGAAGACCGTGTGGGCAGCAGGAAAGGCAGCAAGTGATGCCAGGGCAAGGAACAGGGGAGGTGAAATAAACTGAGGGGAGATGGTTGATAGATGGTTCCCACCTCAGTAAAGTAGTTGTGCAAGTTGGGGATTGGAGAAAACATGCTGAGTGATGACAAACTGTCTCCTTGGCTAGCTTGCTTAGGTCAAAACTGCAGTGCTTCCTAAAAAAGCTTCAATCCTTTGTTTACATAGCATATGGAATTTTTATTGGTTAACATTGAACTATGCTTTATCTAACCTTACTGAAAACAACTGATCCAGAAATGAAATGGCTTTTTACTTCTTCAATAGTGTTGCCTCATGTTACATATTCCTTGGGATTCCTTTTTTCAACGTATGAAAAAGGAAAGTGCAAGTTACTGCTAACTGAAACTTCATATTCCATGGTATTGTAGAGTTTAAATTTTTTTTTAATAAATAATTTGGTGCAGTTTTAGAGTTTGATAATGTAATCAGCTTTTAGTAATTTTTTTTTCCTGCTCAGTGATTTACATTGCCATGAAATTTTTTCATTAAACCACTCCAAGGGTCACCAAGCAGAGGATATAAAGGACCCCAGATAGCTCTTCAGCATAATCAGTTCACTTCAAATTGGCTGCTGGCCATAATTTTACTATGTAGATTGTTTAAATGGACCACTGGATTTTTTTATCATCTATTGTTTTAGAAAATTAATAAAACAGGAACAAATATTCAGTTGATGCGTGGGACATAATTCTTTAAGATGATGCTACTCTAGTTACAGGTCTCATCGCTTTGTCTTGAATTTGAGGAAGTGTGCAGTACTAGTAAGCTTGCATAAATTAAGCATTTTAGACTTCTGTAGCATGCATATAATAAATTTTGCATGCTCACTAGTTTTGGTAATATCAGTATGGCATAACACAGTCCACAGGGGTGAACATAAGTCCCAATCTGAGAGAGAGGGAGGCTGGTCAAGCATCTGTCTGATTGCTCCTATGGAATATGCTGCAAAGCCTTGGCAGTGCTATTGCAGGTGCTAAAGTCCATAGGCATATTTGGTCTAATTAATTAGAATTGTTAAATTGCTGTAGTATGAGGGTATGTTTGCAGATTATCTGGTCTTTCATTTTATTTCTAACTACAGCTGCTGTTTGCAACCACAAAGATACTAGGCAAAGTACAGTCCTACACTTCTTTACTACTCTGAATCCTGTGATTTAAATATGGGCTTAAAGTTTTGGTTTGGAGTTTTAGGAGCTGGGTGGAAAGCCGTATAGTAAAATGAATGAGAAGCTTTAGTCTAGTTGACTGAATATCAGCCCACTAATGAACTGCTGTTGTGAAATATGTATAGCCATTACTTTGCTGTCTAAATTATCCTCACTTTCAAGTCTTATTTAAATTCTTAATAGCCTTTATTTGATAGAGGAGAAAAGATTCCACCCGGAAGCCTTCAACCTCCATCAAAACTGATAGAATACACTAATAAAATCATGTGCCATATTACAAGTGCGAATTATAATGTAGTATAATATTCTCTAAGATAAGCTAATGGAATAAATTAATTAATAGAGCTTTTGATAATTAATTTGTAGGAAAAATAATCTGAAAGCTGATTTTTAAAATTTTTATTGGCTGAAGTTTTCTTCATCAGAATGTACTTAGGGAAATATTAAGTGGCCACTGAAATTCCTGGAGGAGTGTTTGCTTCTAGGTGAATCAGGAATGCTGCCTTAATTCCGGACACAGCTTCTAGCATAAGAGGAAATTCAGATAGCTCAAGTTTAGGCCAAAATTTAGAGGCCTTTCTGGAACGTTGATGCTTGTATCGATTGTCCACATAACTTGGTGGAAGAAATTCTTCCCTGTGGCAGGTCATGAACCTAGGAACATTACTACAGGAGGTTGACTGACAATTACCGTGTAATGTGTGCCATTTATGGCTTTTTCTTTTACATTGTGTCTGCTAGGTGAACAACATAATCCATGTGGTCTTAAACACCCATAACTAACCAGATCATATTTTTACTGTAGAAAATAGATCCCAGGAAACTTCTCCTTCCGAGTATCTACCTGAAAGAGGCACTGTACATAGATTCTCTAGGTACTTTTCTACATAGACAGTTTCAAATCCTACAACACAAAGAAAACAAAGCCTTTCTTAGAAAATAGAGGGAGAATTCTGGTTTTGAGAAATTATTAGGGGAAGTAAATGTTGAGAAATATTTTATTTTTCGTAACACATTCACTCTTTTATCTGGCATCTCGTTTAGACCTCTAAGACTTTTCAGGTCTTAGTTCTGACCTCTTATGTTTACTGGCATCATAACCATGCAGCAAAGTAGCCTCCTAGCGATCCGTATCATAGTTCCTCAGTTGCTCAATACAGCATTTAAAGCATATGAAAGTATGAGATTCAAAATTGGGGTTTTAATGTGTAGAAGTGCAAGTTATCTCCTCCTTGGAGGAAGGAGGTTATAACTGGAGGAAAAGAGACTGCTTCCACAGCTGAGGAATTTTGAATCTTTCTGAAAATGAATCTCTGCTTCCTGTGCTGCAGGAGAAATGGGATGTTGTGGCTTATTCTGTGTGAGGTCTCTGCTTTTTGCTGGCTGCCTTCAGCCTGCTCCTTTGCCGTTGTTACAGTGGAATCAGGCTGTTATTGTTACGATTTTCCTGGAGTTCTAGGATAGAGTGTGTTTGTGTGGCAAACATGATTACTTTGTAGCTATACACTGTGTAACCAGATGCATGGGTTTCCTTTGGGAGTTGTCACAAGTAGGTGACATACTGACTTGGAAAGTCTGTTTCTTATTAGCACACAGGAGCATAGCGGATTGAAAGGTTAAAACGGTGAAGTCTGTGTACATCGTGTCTGACCAAAAGCCTAGACAGGGTTGGGGAAGGAGAGCTAACAAGCGTAAAACTGAAGGGAAACCTTTAAATTTAATGACAACTGTAGTTTTTAAGCATTTGGGATTTTCTTTATCAGAACCTATTGACTTGCCTTGGTTCTTTCATGTAAAAGCTATCCATAGTTGATTTAACTCCTAATTATCCTCCAGCAAACAATGAAGAAGTGAAAAGGTATGTTAGGTCATACAGTAACAGTAACATTTCCTGTATCCTCCAGAAGGAAGTAAGTCTCTGAAGTGTCTCTAAGTTGTGTTTATTTCCTCCTGATTTTCTCTGTTTCTGTCTATGTGCCTTAAAATAAAACATAAAAGGCTTGATTTGAAAATTCCAAAAGATGCTTAAATGGAACTGGTATTCACTGCGTAGCATGGACACAGCAAGCCTTGCTGTTGCAGTACTGGTGGAGCTATGCTCTTGGGAAATATTTTCATTGTAGAGCGGCTGTGTTGCAGGGTAGGGATGCTAGGCATTTGTGGATGCTGAAGGTCACAGCACGTTTTGTAAAAATGCTGGGATTTGGCTTTCATGAACTAAGAGTGTTGGGCTGCAGTTCGCACCTCCTTCCATTGTGAAATGTTCTGTTAAACGATCCAGTTGTGAAATACACAGTAGCTGTGTTTGCTTTACTATGAAGAACAATTCGATAGTCTGTCATTCCTGAGAGAGCGTAACTGCAGGTTCTGTAGGTTGAACAGCCATGTTTCTCTCATGAGTAATCTGATGAGACTGCTTTCTCCAGGATTCAGTGGCAAACAATCACATAGGTGCAAAACTTACGCAGAGCTTAAAATAATTTTTATGCATGCAGTTGAACTGTATACACGTTAATGAAGTTGCTGTTCATAGTGGTTGTGTTTATCAAGTTGTTTGGTTGATTAAAAATAATGTTAAAAAGGAGGAAATGTAAGGGTTTTTTTAATTCCTTGCTGAAAATGCAAAATGGCATTTTGAAGTTACTGGAATCTCTTTTTGGCATCAGACACCTTTAGAAGGGCTGGTGTAGCCTTTCTAATTATACAAACCCTATTTGCAGTTTTGGGAAGTGCATAAGAACAGCAATTGTGCCCTCTGCTGGATCTAGTTTTTAACTAGCTGTCCTGGATGGTGGGGAGGTTGGNAAAAAAAAAAAAACCAACAACCAAAAAAAATTGAGGAAGAGGAATTGAAGTATCATGACATAGAACAAGAGGTTAATTAACTAAACCTGCTTAATTTTAAAATCAAACCCAAATACTATAGTAATTTTTAGTATTAGGATATCTTCAAAAAAGAGATATACCAAAAGGCTCATATTGATTTTCTTGTGCCTTTAATCGGCAATTTGCATGTTATAGGGAGGGGGGAGGTCATTAAATATGGTTGGGTGTTTTTAAAACAAAATTTTAAGGGTGTGAATTGCTTAGAAGGCTAAAATTTTAGTAGGAAATATAGGAGCAAATGACAATCAGATAATGTCCAAGCTGATTTTACTTTTGTGGAAATAAATTTGTCTAATTTTGTTAGCTGAGCACTGTGGCAGTTATATCTTTTGTAGTCTATTGTAAATTTTTTTTGTCATATTTTTCCTGAATTTCCTTATGGTGGCTTTACTTAGTCATTGGAAAAGTGTATGCTATTGTGTTAATCTCTTCTGGAGATAATGATACAATAAAAATGAAGATACCTAATGCTACTTATGAGTGAGGAAGAAATACCACATCTAAGATTTAGAACAAATCAGGCCAAGCAGAAAGCCGCTGGCGTTTGAATTTCAGCCTATTTACTTTATTCTCTTTTTCTTTTGAAAAGCATAGAATATAGCACTAAGAATAAGCTTTGTTAATTTGAAGAAAAATATAAATACATCATATAAATCGTAAGTCACCCTTTTGTTTATGTCATCATTAATTAGCACATGTACTTAAAGTGGTAGGTAAAGCAGCTGTACTTTTCACAGTATGCTTGGAGTGTTTGGCTTTCTCTATAGAGGCTTTCAAGTTTAAGTATTTACTCTTTTGTGAAGTAAATTGCCACTTTAAAAAAAAAAAAGAAAATCTGGTTTCTGGTTTTCATAAGTTAGTATAAAATGTTCTAAACACATGAAAAAATCTGAGAAGTCATGTACGGTGTGGTGTTGCCAGTTGGTCTGCCAGGTCTCTTCACTGCATTTACAGCTGTCCCACGGTTACCACTGGCTGCTCCTGTGTTACTGAGGTAGTTTGCGTCCACGGGGGTATTCCAGTCCTTCTCAGGGAAGGTAAAAAACCCCAAAGGGTTATAAGACCTCTGTCTAAGTACACTTACTTGCACAAGGTGCTTTAAGCATAGTAACATTTGGTGCAAGCTTGGGAATGATTGCTCGCTGACTTGGGGGTAGACAGCCACAGGGATTTTAGGCAGGTTTCGCAAGAGATGTCCTGTACCACAGCAGTAGACCAGTGTCATCCCATGCTCACGTTGCAAGGTAATGGTCATTGCATGTGTCCTTTCATCACGTGACAAGATTTTATTTATTTTCATTGGTTTTACTCATGTTATTTGCCCATAGCGGTGCTTCTAAGCAGAGTGTGAGTGTCACGTGAGTCCATGCATCTAATCGTAGCTGTGGCCTCTGCCCCTCGGCGTGACTGTGTACCTGCTGGAGATGAAGGAAACCTTCCTGCTGACGAGGGAGGCATTAGTACAGGTAGCAGATTCGTCAGAGGAGGAGGTGCAGTGGTACCCAGTACACGCTGTTGCAGATTGCGCGGTACTACAGCACACTTCATCTCCAGAGCAACAATGCATTTACTTGTGTGTTGTTGTAAAAGGTCTCAGTTTTAACAGAATTTTTTAGTTTACTTTTCCTGAAATGGAGAATTGTCTTAAAGCCTGATAGAAAAAGCGCATAGCAACAATTTCTATTGTTATATTTTTAAATGGTCACAATAACCATGAATATAGCTTTTATCAAAAGCTTCTGATGTATCAGTGAAATAAAAAATACTGTAATAAAAAAAATACCCTGCAAACTCAGTCAGTTAAAGTAATGGGATTTACCTGGGTTTTATAGTGGGGTTACTATGGCAAAAGGAGGTATAAATTTAAACTGCACCTACTGGATGGCGGTGACAGAGGTGACGGTGGCGGGTCGGCCTTGACAAAACCCCCCAGCGTCCCCCGAGCCGCCCCCCCGGGGCCTGGGGCTCCTCCGCCTCCCACCTCGCTGCCCTCTCCTCCTTCCCGCCCTCTCCGCTGCCGCCTCTCCCCGTCCGGTGGGTTTGGCCCTGCCTGGAACGCGTTTTCCCGAAGGCGCCGCCGGCCCGGCCTCGCTGAGGGGCTCAGCTCTGCCCTGCGCTGGGGCGGCCGGAACCGGCCGGAACCGGCTGGAACCGGCTGGAACCGGCTGTGCGCGGGGGCGGCCCCGCCCGCTCCTCACAGAGGCCGCCCGGCTCCTGCCGCCAGCGCCGCCACAGACACCCCTGCAGCCACGTACAGTAAAACTACATCGTTTTCTTCAGTTCTTTCTTCTCTAAAACCTCTAAAAGCCTTTCTTCTTTGGGTTCTCTTTAGTTATTACATACAAATAGATAGAAAAGAAAATGAAGGCGATCAAATGAATGTTAGTCTTCACAAACTGGGGCGAAAATGATGGGCTAAAGCAAGAGGCAGTTTTGGGGAGCACTGCTGGGGGGTACGAGTGGGTTACACCTTTCGGGCGGGATTTTGAGCACTTGTGAATTCCTGGTACTTGGGAAAACTGTGTGTGTGTATCCCCACTTTTTTATTTTTTTGAAAATGGCAGACCAGCTTAATAAACTCCATTGGTAATCACGGTTTAATTCGTACATGTACTCTGTGCTGCTCTGTTTTATTGCTGGAGTTATTTTTATGAGAAATCCATACCTATTCTCCTTTTGCTAGGGGTTTAATGTGGGGGAGTTCTCTCCCCCTCCAGCTGTTGGTACTGCAGACTCAGCCAGGGAGCTGAAAATCCTTTTATTCCTCGCTAGCAATAAAAGTTCAGCACATCAAATTATCTCCCCATTTATTACTGTGCCACCTCATCAAAAGGCTACTGCAGGAAAATTTGTGAGAAGTGATATATCCTGCAGATATAACTGAGCCAAGACGTAACCAAGGGTCTCTTAAAATAAAAAATGTTACTCTCAGCTGGGTCTGTTCTGTTCTCCGTTTTGTCCTATCACTCACCTTCCCCCCAAAATTGTCCTTCATTTTCTTTTCCCCTGAGCCTTTCTGCCACTCTTTCCTTCTTTCTCCCTTAGTCAGTCCAGAACAGGCACGTACAGGTAGTTCTCCAATTTGATCAGACCTGAAAAATGCACCTGCCCCATTTTGCTTTCTTGATCATCTTTTTTTTTTTTTTCAGAAAAAAAAAAGTCTTCTATTAAATTAAGTAGGGAAGCCACTGCCTTATCTTGGGCAGTGCTGTAAACCACAGGTTCTGTATAGGGCTGTCCAGTAAAGCAGTGCTTTTTTCCAGCGGTCTGTAGCTTGTGGGCACACACTGGCCGGGAACTGATTGAAATGCATGTTTGGTAGTATATGTTTCCTCAATCCGATTTTTCTGAGAAACACTGAACCACGCATGCCTCGCTGGACCATGCTGCGTTTGTACACCCAGCTACAGGCTGGGGAAGTGGGCGGAAACAGATGTAGTCTGAAAACCTGTAGAAATTGCATGTCCTGTGAGTTCCTTAAGGCATGATGAAGAAATGTAGCTGTGTCGCAGAGATGTGAGACGTAGTGAAATGCTGCCTTGTAGATTCAGGCTCACTGAATTTTGTGCATTACTGGAGCTCTTTTGTCTCACAGAAATAGGTTAATTTTGTTCAGTTTGTTGGAGATATGTTGGCTCTATGAAAAAGAAGCTAAGCTTGAAATCGGATCCTTCAGTTCTCCTTGGGGCATTGAGTAATAGATGTTACTGAGCTTGTCCTGGAATGCAGTTTTAGGAAAACTGCTCTCTGTAGTCTTGTCATTGTCCCTTTGATTCATTGGCCACAGCCTTTGATGTAAATACCTATCTAATATACTCGAAGATATAAAACAGCGCTGAGATATAAAATTGAATTAGTGAGGCAAACACTTCCAAAAAAATTAAGTTTTCCTTAGGATTTTTTCTTGAGTATCCCAGTCAGTGAACTTTGTCTACATAAGTCGTTGTGTGTGCTTTAAATTCAGTATTAAAGTTATCTTAGAAAAATCACTGTTGTTAAGAAACTTTTTCTGTTATGTATGTGTAATATCTTTTTTTTTTTAATGTGTTTAGAAAACAGGTTTGGTTACTTTTTCATCAGGATTTTTTTTTCTTTTTAGGGATTGTAAAAGAATTTTTTTTTTACCACAAATTATTAATACTTGAAACTGGTGAGACAGGAAACAAATTTCATTAAATGTACAGAGTACTGAACCACTGATACAGTTTTAACTGTTAGCAAATGGGGATGTCGTAACTATTTTGAGAAGTTAGACATTCAAATGAAGATTTACAGTGATGTCTAGTGTTTAGTATGGAACTGCCTGTCTTTAAATCTACTGTTAATAGAAATTGCAGTGAATAACATAATGGCCTTAATGGTAGCCAAAATTGCAGCCTGCTGTTCCTTCGACTTTTAGGACTCCTGGATATATATCTCTTACCCTTGGCTAGAAGTGTGCCCTCTTCTTCCATTTTGTGTCACAATCTTTCCTAATGCTTACTTTTTAATAAGGCAAGGTTAGTTGGAATAAGTCATACGTTTGCACTCGTTTCAGACATATTTTTAAAAATATGAAAGGTTTTGTTTTCAGCTTTGTAAAGATTTATCATAAGGTATTGTATGTTGTTAATATTTGTAGCAAATGTTTTATACGTGCCCTAAAATATTTCTAATTAAGTCTGAAAATGTAAGCAACAGAGTAAATTCTGTCTTATATGTTTATGTTCTTTGCCTAGTTTTGCTTTTATAGAAGTAGGCAATTAAAGCATGTGTATATATTACATTGCATTAGAGTAAAAATTGGATTTGCATATGGTGTTTTGTCATCTTTCATCTTTTAAACCATATTCTTGCTTATCAATTGGTTTTATGATTTTAATTTCAGGTTATGTCTATTTATGCTGCTGTGTGCCTGACATAGAAAGCAGCCTGAATTCATGCTGCCCTGGCATTGTGACAACACACTTGATAAAGATTTAAGAGAGGACACAAGTAGCATTTCTAAACAATCTCAATTTTTCTGTTTCTGTGTAGGTACGTTTAATTATTTATTGGAAGAGGTAGGTTGTATACCTTCTAGTTCAGTGTTGTATATGTGACATATTGCTTGTGGCATTTATTGCAAGCTGTTAGGCAGATCAATACGTTAGAAATAAACCCAGAAATTGCACATATTATGTCATACTCATGGAGCCTTTTATCTTGGATTAAGTTTGGATCTGCTGTATGATGTAACAGTGTAACATTATAGTGGCCCCTTACCAATGTGACTTCTGTTTATTGATTAACTTTCTTGTAGTGAATAGTAGGTAATCCATAGAAATCAAGGAAAAATAATTGGTAATTGTTTGTGGTAATTTCCTTGTGTTCTCCTGCTTTAGGGAAAGCTACATGAGAAAACAGTTGTTAAACAAGAGCATATATTTAAAGTTTTAGTGTAGATTCTACAGACCTGGTGTTTCTCTGTTTGTGTTGATGTGTACAGGCTTCTTGATACATGCAGGACATGAAGCAATGACTTGTGTAATAGATTTAATTGATGTTGAACGAAAATTTGCCTCTGGAAAATGGAAGAATTCAGGCCATTTGGAGCTTAATAATGACTGTTGTTCTGGCACTGATTTATCTGCAGTGACCTTTTGCAGTACGGTTCAGGAGACAAGAAGCTTCAAGTTATTTTTGTTTCCCCTAGAAAATGTTTGAAACACCAGAGAAGCATTTATGAGACAGTTAAGCTTGTTTCTGAGTTTTTGTTGAAAACCTCTGTTCTCAAAATATGTTGCTGGTTTTCTGCAAAAATTGATTAATTCAAATATAATGCTGATCTTTTAGAAACTGGTCTGGTACAACATAGTGGATGTTAGAAACAGTATAATGAAGTGTATCTTTCAATAACATTTTTGAAATTATTTGGTAAAAGTTGTAAATTAAAACCGAAGCCTAGGGCTCTTTTCTTAATGCATACAAATATAAAATTAGTTATGACCATTAGGAAAGAGCAAAAATCAACATGTGAAGTGAGCTGTTGGCTTTTTTGTTGAATGGCAGATCTTAATTATTTTTTCTTTTCAAGAACTATGCTATATTTATTTCTTTCAATTAAATTCTGTCATACTGTTTGGTTTAGCAGTATAAGCTCAAGGAATGCCAGCAGCTCCTTACAGACATCGCATGTTTGAATGTACTTACACAGCCTATGAGTCAAGGATTGAAATCACTGCATTTGGGACTGTCATGGCCTTGGGGCACATACTAACTGTCAGTTCAACTAGTTTTGAAATTAAAATAAAAATTTGAATGGACTTTTTAGATCCTAGCTTACAATCAGGGGACACATCTCCTTACAATTAGCCATTTCTTTGCAATTTTGTTACTTATGAGCAGTGAGTCAGAATTTCATAGTTTTTCTGTTGACTGTTCTCTTTGCTCTATTACATTCATGCAAATACATGTAGAAGTAAATCGCTGAATCCATCAATAAACCCATTTATTACAATAACTTCATTTCATACTAAGGTAGTAGGGATTTATGTAGGGTCATATTAAAAATATTTTCCTTTGCTTTACAGTTAGGCAAATGAGGTAAATTCCTTGGTGAGGCTACTTGTATGCCAGTGAAAGTGAGATACTCAAAATGCATCTTACTCTGTCTGCTGTTGCCATCAGGACTTTCAGATTAAGCCCTTTGAGTTTTACTATACTAAATAGGAGGAAGCCTGTTCCAGGTTGCAGGGGCTCTTGACCAACTCTTGAAATGCATTATAAAAAGTGTTTAAGAGGTTTGCAAAGTTGCACGCATTGTAATAAACCAACTTTAAGATTATAATTCTCAGATCAAATTACCTCAGCAGTAGCATGAAGGCAACGAAGAGCTATAGACCTTACTAATCCCAAACCCAGTAATTTTCATCTTACTGTTCCCAAATTTCAGGTTCTGTATTAAGTGTAGTTAGGCTGAAAAATTAATGGAAGTGTGTTTTGCAGTTTTTCAGAGCTAATATAAGAATTGGGAAATGCCTTTAACTTAGTCTTGTTTTGCACAGGATCATGGTCATGAGCAACTCCATCACCTCTTTTCATTTGCACTGATAAGATAATTTTATAGTGGAGAGATAACAAGGAGATTTTCAAAGTGATAGTCTTGTCATGCACTGAAAGCTGTGGCCTGTTTTGTAACATGTTAATTAATAAAGAATAAGTACAAAACAATGCCCATTTAACGGAAAGGACAATTTAGACTTTAATAGAAAGGAAATGCTTGCAAAGTAGTAATAAATAAGAAACATAGTACAACATTTCATATATTGTACCTTATTTCACATCCAGCTGGCCTATCAATTATAACCTGTACTCTACAGATGGTGCAATATATCAGAATTAAGTCAGTCAGTTAGTTTGGTCGCAATTAAGTGCTAATACTCCCAGTGGAGAATATTACCCTGAGTCTGAATTAAGTGCCTGTCTTCTAGTATCCCTTTATGGTCCTATTTTGTCATTTTAAAGAGATGCCCTGTTGTGCAGGCCAGAACTTATTCGGGCTTGTTCTCCCAAGTGCTACCTGTATTGCACTCCGTGCTTTTATTTGGAAGTTAGATAGAGGATTTGATATTTCAGGGAGCTGGGAGTAGAGGTACCAAGCAAAATAATCTTAGGGTGGTAAGTAAGGACAAGTAACTTTGCACTGCAGTGTATGTGACTTTACACCGTATACCTAGGTGCATATATGTAGTTGCCGTTACAAAATCTGAATGCTTCATAAGACAGTACAATTTCGGCAAGAAACCAGCATTACAATGTCCAACCACTACTTCTGTGGATTAGAAGCTTAACGAACTTGTCTCCTGCGGCTTACTAGCATTACAGGGCTTGCTTTTTTCAACGACTTACTAGACAGGTTACTTGAGCTTGTATTTTACTTGCTCCATCTATCCTCTTTTACTTGGCGTTACAAGCCAATTCAGGCTTGCCACTAATAGATTGATATCCAATTCCATTACACTTCTTTCCACTTTTAGGTCTTGGTCTTTGCCCACTTAAGGCTGGTTAATTTTCTGACACCTTTCTTCTCTTACATCTAAACGTCAAGCTGATCGTGAATTTGGTCACTTGATCTAATGGACTCGCTGTCTTCCCCTGTTAGTCTTTAAGGTGACCCTTCATTGAGAGGAACCTCTTTGACAGAATTTGTTTTCTGAAGTGACTCCAGAGATTCCAGGCAATTACATGAGCTTCTGAATATCTTTATTTAGAAGTTTAAAAGACATGCTCTTCCAGCGCTGCTTAAATTACCCTTGTGGGTTTGTTGCCACGCTATGGGAAATCTCCATTACAGCATATTCACTGAATCACAGTTATTTCAGCAGTGTCTTAGTTTTGGAGAGATGTATAGAAAAAGTTACCGGTTTCAAAGTGTCTGTTCTGAGCCCTTGTTGGCAGCCTGCTTTAGAATTTATGTGAGAATGAGGTGGAAAAATGGCCATGTAAAGTTGTTGGCGAAAGCATCTCTTTGGTAGTTTTAGTGCCACCAGGAATTAAAGTTGGTAACTTGAATTTACTGATAATTATTTAAATGTAATTAACTAACTTTCTTACATAATCTCTGACCAAACAAAAGGGAAATGTCAAACATATGTATTTTTGTGGGTGTGAAATATGAAATACTGTTTGGGAAAGGAAGTTTGTGTGTATCAAGGGAAAATACTCATGTAGTTCTAGTCCCAGTGATAAAGCATTCTGCAGTAAGTACTAAAATTTTTAATGGATTGTAATGCATATGGATCATAATTCAAGGTTCATTAGACAGTTGCAGCTTTACTTTTCTGGACAATTTTGTGTGGTCTACAAAAGTTCATCTCTGTTAAGGGGCATTTTTTGCTTTTTTTGGGGAAGGATTATTGTTTTGATTTGATGGCTTAACATTTCTGAAACAGACTGGTCATGAAAATAGATGCATTAATTTTAGTTGCATCAAAATGACATAATATTCTCATTTTGAGTTTTCTTATTAAATATTTTTAAAATAAACCCAAATGATTGTACACTGATGGATGTTAAAATTTTTATCTGGCACCTATTTTATTTTGCTTAGATTTTTTATTTTGTTTTGGGGGGTTTGTTGGTTTTTGTTTGTTTGTTTGTTTTCCCAAATTGGGCCAAGAGCCCAACTATAATGGACTCCTATTATCTTTTCCATAATTTGTATTTTAGATGATGTGTCACATGTCTTTCCAGCATGCAGTAAGTGAAGTTACTCCTGACCTGAAGTCTCAAAAGAGAGAGTTTGTAAACTTGCTCACTATGTGCAACTAGATTTTCAATTTTTGTTTTATTATAAATTCATGGACTAAAACCAGGAAAAAATATTCGTTGAGTCTTTAGTTAAAACGTGAAGCAGTTTCAGAATGCAAATTGCACGGAACATTTTAGATAGTATTTTTCACTTCTTGAGTATTATATTTTATAAGCACTTAGAAATACATATTTTAATTAAAGTTCTTGAATGGGGGGGTGTAATTTCACAGGTTTTTTTAAGTAGCAGCTTTGCCACACATTGTAAATATATTCAAATATATTTATTTAGACTATGCTAGTTTCTTTTTACTGTATATTAATGCTTTTTGTTGAGTGCTCAGGTATGTATGTGTGACTCCGTGGACTTTTGATAGAAGGGAAGTGCTTTACTAGAAAGCTAATTATGATGCCGTAGTTACCCTATCATGCAAAAACGAGGAAGCAATGATGAGCTTTGTGTGAGGAACATAATGGTAATTATGTGCTGAGCTACAAATTATGTATCTTGCAAGCCTGTGTCTTCAACGTTTCTTAGTAAGCAAAATGTATTTTTGTGAGCAGTATGGGAAAGGTACTGGTACAGTATCGGTAAATAAGTTACCAGTGTCTCACTTTTCCATATTTCAGTAGGACATGACTCAAATTTCTATGCAGAAGACTTAAATGACTTGACAGAAAACAAAGCTTGGTATGCTTTTTTTTTTCATTTAAAAGAAGCAAACAAACTTGCTGATAGCTGCTTGCTGTTTAATAGCTAAAAACATCAGCAGAGTTAATATTTGAAATAATTAAAATCTTTGCAAATGTTGAAATAAATCTTAATAGAGAAAGAAAAATAACAGCTGGAAAATAATTATCCACATAACTTTGAATTTAAAATGTTTTCTAATTTGCATCATCTTTAATGTTATAGGATAATTTAGTCACTTCCTTGGTCATTAGATAAAACTTACTAACGAGTCATGTCTCAAGTAATATGACAGCCCAAAATTTGGAAATGTGTAATTCTGTCTTTGTGGCTTGTAAAAAATGTATGGCAACTGCCTTGATAATTACATACACCCCTAATGCCTGCAATGTGGTGGATCTGCTTGGGTCTGGTAGATATGACCTTGGATTTCAAGGAGACTTGTGCCACCGAAGGAGCAGATGGAGTCCAGGCTGGGTATCCCACAATGTCAAAAGTGGCACTAGACAGTTACATTTGGACAACTGACCACAGCCGTGTTGCAGTTTGAAGTACACATCATGCAGTAAGGTCACTGCAAATGTGTCTGGAACAACAAACAAGAAAAGATAGGTGCCAAGACAGAAAGACAGAAAAACGAATTAGGAAAACTGACCAGGACTTTGATTTGGTGGGTCCTGAAGACTGGAAATAGCAGTATAAAAGCACGAATATGACTCCTTTTCATCTTGGTTACGTCAGTTCAAGCACATACACTACCTCCCATCCCTCCAACAGAGTTGCCTGTGCATCCTGCTTGCATTCAGCATATGGTTTCCATGTTGTTATTTCTCTTACTGGTCTCTCTTATTCCAGTAGGATTTTTAGCTTTGTCAGGGTAATGCACAGTATTTGTTTCTGTTGAGTTTTTGATTTTGCTTTCTAGCAATAGAAAAGTCAGTCAACAGTAACATAATGTATACTTGGAGCACATTATATGCTGATAACTAAAGCTGGAATTTTCTATTAGGTGTAAGAATATTAGTCACCTGACTCCCTTTCATTTTCTTTGTCATTATCTTTAATCTCAGATTTAATTGCTTGTAATGGGACAGTAGATGAACAAGACAAGGCTTTTGTGGGGACCGTTGGAAAGTGGCAGAAAACATTGAAGGGATACTGAATGAATTAGTTCCCTTTTAATGATTCTTCACAAATCCTCAAAGGCCTGCAAAGGGTGGGAGTCTGGAGTTGCCTCATATTTCTGTTGGGCTAATTGACTTTACAGATCGTCAGTTCCCACATGGAAAACTCCTCTTTGGGAGCTCTGAGACACATAACTGTGTGGGCTCACTGAAGGGGGACTGCTGCTGGGTTCTGAGCACAACTGGCTGGTGCTGAGGGATACGGTAGGCAAATTACAGGAAATGGGATGGATCTAGTGTAAGCAAACGAGGAAAAAGGTTGGAATCTGTAGTTTTCCTGTAAGAGGACTGAAGTCAAAGGGAATGGATGGGGAAAAAAATATTCTGGGTTTTTAAAATTATTTTTTTAAATAGTAGTAGTTTGCAAGCAAACACAGAAAGGAACATGGAGAGCGTGATAACTGAAAGATACTTTCTGTGCATTGACTCTGTATTTTATTAGCATATGTGTGTTCTGTTAAAATGCTAATTATTAATCCTTTGCAAGTAATCAGTACGTTTTAGGTAATGAAGTTACTTTGATACTTCATTGAAACTCATGATGATTTAACAATTTTAAATCATGTGACTTTCTAGACACTTGCCCTTTTATTAATGCTGTAGAAATAAAGGAAGTTTTGAGCAGTTGTAGATGGTTGAGACTTGGGAATATGTAAGTTACAGTTTGGAAAAATAATTGTTTTCAAGTTGTTGATATTTTAGTGCAGAAAGGTTATAGCTTAAATAAACATAAAATTTGAAAAGAATGGGCAAAAAAATCCAGAAGAAAAACCTTTACTCCTATGGGTCCTTAGACGAGGATAAGATGAATAAGGAGAATTGAATTTATTTTCTGTGTTAAAAAAATTCCTCTTTTAACATTCATTTCTCATACACAAGGCTAGTGCAGTGAATCATTCCCTGTTCTCATGTAGATACCTTTACCATGCACGTATTGTTTGGAAATATGTCTAACCCCATTAACTGGAATTGGTAGTGGGCCATCATCCATCTTCCGATAAACTGCATAAAGCGAGCGCGTAGACTGTGATAATACGGCTTATAACCATGTCAAGTCAAATAGCTGTTTATATCTGACTAATGACTGGGGTGGAGATAGAAGTTGTATTTCTTTTTCCAGAGGAACCTCTGATAAGATTAGAAATGTCCTTCACAGTCGCTGCTTTGTCCTTTAGCCACTCGCCCTCCCTAGCCAGTTCTGGTAATTAAGATGGGACCATTAAACATGTTCTTATCCATAAGGCTAAAGGTAGGGAAGCTGCCTGATAATAGAATCAATAAGGAGGCTCTTTCAGTGCTTCTTTTCAGCAAATCTCTAGAACAGTTGAAACATAGCTGAAGCTGAAATCCAGGGGCAGTACCTGGTTAATATTCTGTATTCTAAATAATTTCTATCAGTAATAAACAAACAAGCAAAAGCTTGATCACAATTTTCAGTGGTTCTGGGACATATAAAGTGATTGGATTTGAGGCAATTTGTTGTCTGCAGAAATGCCACCAGTGCCAGCGGTTTGGTACATGCTGCATCAACGGGAGAGAAAGTGTATGATGAGACTGTTGTGTTTATTTAAAAGATTCAGTTTTTCAAACTGTGAATTTTGCAAGCAGTAATCATCCTAATTCTTGTCTAGTGAACATATTTAACAATTAAGAACGACAATTTTTCCTTAATTTTCACACTTGCTCTTGACATGGGAGCATGTAAGCTGTTATTGTTGTTAGTAGTATTACTCCTCATGTTCTTAGTCAAGATCCTGATGTTGCTGCGTACCATTGAAAGCTTATCTCCATGTGCTCCCATTTTGCTGACATTACCGCTGAAGTAATGGTTCTTTTGTAGGACTTGAGGGAGGCTTAATTAATATGATTGCCCTTTCTGGACACTCTTGAAGCCAAGTCTGGAGCATTATGTCCAGTTTGGACCTTCCAGAAAAAGAAAGCTGAGTGGAGGCTGGAGCATGTAATGTACTAGCAGATAATTGGTGAGCACCACTGTCAACTAAAGGGATTAGAGAGAAGGCAGTAAGAGCCAGGGTCTTCTCAGAGGTGCACAGCAAAAGAAAAAGAAGCAGCGGTAGCAAGCGGCATCGAGGGAAATGCTCATTGGAAACAGGGGAGGGAGAAGGGGGAATACCTTCACAATGAGAGTGGTTTGCTGCTGGAACAGGTTTCTCGGAGATATTGTGGGCCTTCTGTATTTGAAGATATTGAAAATATGACCAGACAAGACCATGAGAAACGTTACCTCATTTTGAAGGCAGTTCCGATTTGAGCAAGAGGTAAGGCTAATTGACCTCCAGAGATCTATCCTTCTGGCCTCAATTATTCTGCAGTTCTGTTTGCCCTGGTAGGGTTTCAAATACGCATACAGATCTGTGTATTTATTTTAGTAGGGAGGCTGAGCTGTTGAGACCATATTCACTACCTGAAAGTTGTGGGAAAAGCAATAAGAAATTATAGTGATGTAAGTACTGTGTGAGCCAGTTTTATTTTTAAAGTGTTTACCCTAGTTACTCCCTTCACATTCAGTATGAAGCTCTAAACTGACTGGGTTTCAGTGGCAGCTGGATTATTTACTTTTCAGTTTGAAATGCATTTTTAATGATTGCACAAAATAAAACAAAATATTTGAGTAGATGAGGCAATTTTGATAAGTAGTATTAATAACCTGAAATAAGTTTTTATAAGTAATGGCATATTAAGAATGTAGCCCTGAAATGATTAATCTTGGAAGAAAAAAATTGAGCGCCATTTTCTTTGGGAACAATCCTAAACAAATGTATTTCCTGTTCATCTTTTAGCCAAAAAATAATATGGACAGCAGCTGCTCAAGCTTCTTCATTCTGTTTTCCATGTTGTTGTAACTCTTCAGACCATTTGGGGAGAAGCGGTCCCCAGGGGGAAAAAAATGTATTTTTCAGCAAACCCATGCACATCTATTTACTATTTTGAGATTGTGAGAAAAATACATTTGCAATGATAATTTTCATGATGTAGATATTTATGCAGTGCCCTCAGTTATAGTTCATGCTATATATGCCCTCCAAAGCTATTAAATTGAAATGTCTTTCAGCTATTGGACGGAGGTGTGAGGTGTGTCTGTTTGGATTGATTAGTAAGTGATTGAACAAAACACTCCTTATTCCATTAATCTGGAATTTTATTACCAAAATAATGCTTCGGATTTTTTTATGCAGACTAATTTTGAAGAGAGGTAGAAAGAAGACATCGTGGCTTGGATTTATCAGTCTGTTAATACAGGTGATGATCTTGAGTGTGTGAAAGCCCAGGGTGAAAAGCAGTGCTGGTAACAGGTTGGATTCTTCTTCCAATAGAACCAGTTCATCACAAGGTCTCTGTTCTCTCATCCTTTAAACATTGGTGTTGGATTTGACCTTTATTTTCTGTGGTAACACATTCTTCTTCTGTTTTGCAGTGTCAGGGATTCTTTGGTTTTTCTCAAAGGTTTGCTTTACTCTCTTTCAGAGGAGAGAAGAATTCAGTAAGCAGCAGTATTTTCATATCCAAAACTGGCAGTCACCTGCTGAAACCATCCAAACCTGCTTAAATTCAGAATGGAAAGCATTGTCTTTTTTTCTTGTTTGCAATGAAGTGCGCATTATAGTAATAGTATAATAAGGAGTAGGGTACATGCCTGAGTTATATAATGAATGTAGAACAAAACTAGATTTGCTGAGGCAAAAACGGGATTTAAACAGCTGCTTGGAGTGAAAATAGATGATCCTGGGAAATCACTAGGAAGCAGCATATAGTACTAATAATGTCAACATTATTATTTTCACTTTTCTGACATGTCAGCATGTTGTTTGCAGCATTTTTCAGAATAATAGAATTTATTCATGCAATTTATCCTTAATGTGTGTAGAATAAATAGTTTATGTTGTGCTTATATATCATATTAGCAATATTTGATTTGTGCTTTCTTTACAAATTGGAAACATTGATTTTTCTCTAGTTCACATTTTGTATTTAGGCTAGTGCTTTCAGTTCCCATTTTAGGTTTTGCACTTTGAAATAAGTCGATTTCTCATAACATTGTGCTCTTCCATGAAAGGGTTTACAGGTGCCATATTCCTTTTTTAAACATTGCTTGTCTCTTTTGGAACCAAATAATGTCTTTAAGTTTAAGTTTAAGCTTGCTCCGGAAAGAGCACTAATAGTGTTCTTCCCCTTATTCAGAACACAAACCTACTAGTGATACTCATCCTGGGTGCTTACTGTTTTAATTCTCTTCTTTCTTGCTTCTGTTTTGTCCCAACAATTGTGATGAATTGGCCTAAGTCTCAGACTCTGGAGATAACTATCGAAGGTTTCCATGCACCTGCTGATTGCGAAGGAACTTCTGTGCCTGTAGAACCTTTAGCTTGATTCTTTGAAGTTCTCCAATTTTACTTCCCATTCTTAATTTATCCACTAGCAAAATTTATTTGAATATATTCAGTAGTTCCTGCTTAAATGGTTTTGAGGTGCCTTGGGAATTGGTCTGTTGATCTGTCAGTCCCACCACGTATCCTTTTTCCTTATTTTCGTGACTCAGAGTCAAGATTTATGTTCTGTTGTTCTTAGCCAGTGATCAAGTTTTAAAGATTTATGAAGTTATTCAAACTATGAGTAAGACTTACGTGTCCATATAGAATATTTCAAGGCTTGGTAATCATAGTGAGAATCTGTAGGTACGTAGGTCCTTGATTTTAGTTCATCGCATTTTCCTGTAGATTGAGGTAGTCTTAAAATAAATAGATAAATAAAATTAGGCTGCCAGTTCCATCTCCTTTATTTAGGTGTCTTTCTGAATTTTTGCATTTTCTTAAGATAAAAACACATAATTCTTCGGCTGCAAAGATGTAGAAATCCTCAGCTAGAGTTGTAAGCAAGAGTTTTGCATCATTCTATATATATGCATTTATGGAAGTGGATTTACTCTGTCCTTCAGACATTTGTGTACTTTTTGGGAGCAAATAAATTTTGAGTGGTAAAAGACTGTCTAGGAAAACTTCATAGCTTCATAACAGTGACTTCCATGATTTCACAAAGCAAAAATTGAAAGCTACTGGTACGTACCTGCAAAGGTACATGAATACATAGGCAGATGCATGATTTGCATCAAGTAGGTGTCTTTCCATTAATTCAAATACATTGTTATATTACAAAGATGGAAGACCTTTAGTTCAGCATGCTACAAGAGTGATAAATCTGAGTTAGATCTACCTTCTTAGTCGCTTGGGATTAAACCTTTTGGTGAAGAGATCCATTAACGTGTTTTAAATCTATTGATTCATAGTAGAAAAGCACAATTTAAACTCAGAAGTCGCTTAGTGAACTTTCTATTAAGTTAGGGAGACTCTGGTCACAGCTCATTTGATCTTTATGAAGTAGAAAATGTGATGTAGACCACACTGGCATTCCATTAGAGGAAATCATGCGTTTAACCATGTAGCAAAATACTGTAGCCAGTTACATGAACATACACCTATTTTACACATGGCTGATCTTCTGAGCGTAAAGTATTAACAATGCGCATACTATCTTGTTTTAAGGACGACTTACTTTTAAGCCAGTGATATGGGATAAAGTTTAGTGAAATAAATGAATTAATTTACAATTTATATCAAAGTTTGCTAACTGGAAATCAGCCTTGCGTAGAAATGTGTGGACGTTCTTCAGGTGACATTGGCAAAGACTAATTATAACCCTGTTTTATATAATGCTATCATCTGAAATTGCATTTAGGCAAGAAAGAAAAAATGTTCAGCATCAAAATTAATTTCTTAAAACTCCTATATTTTGAAAATAACTTTGATTCTGTTATAGGATATAAAAATATGTTCTGATTTATAACGCAGCTTTCTTCTACATTAGGTTTTAGATGAGGCTATCCAAAAATCTTTACATTTCACAACATCTTTTCTTAAAAAACAATAGTTAAGGTGAACTTGCTCTTAGCATTAGATATTGACAGTGTGTTCTCACAGTTCAGCAGGCTGGCAGTTAACTTGCTTAATGTTACTATGCCTTTTGAATTAATTTGGCTTATTTATATAAATAAATGTATTCACATGTGCATGGACAATAAAAAAAAAAGCTTTTGTACAGCTCAGTCACAGTAGACATTTTCTTACTATCAGGAAGTTAAGTAACACCTTGAAAGTTGATACAAAAGTTGGGAGTGAAACTTTTACATTAAAATGTTGTGGGTGTCATTTGAGGGTAGCTATGACTAGATTCTTGATTTATTTTTCCCTTCCTGTTCAGATGTCCCCACGCCTGCTGTCTAGGATCTGGCCATTTTGATTGGCAGATTTTTATTATTTTTTTTCCCCAGTTCTTTTGGCCTTTATGGTAAAATGCTATTAGGAGGAAGGAAAATCTTTACTATGTAATTCATAGTGACACTAACTCTTTTCACGGGTAGTTTTGACTTATTTTGTTGCCAGAAATAAATTACGAGCTCGGAAGTTATAACCTCTATCATTATGGGCTTATTGTGTATAATTGTAACCGCAAAATTGGAATGGGCATATGAAGATTAATGTGTTGTATGGCAACATGTCCTTTCCTATGCAAAACATTCTGTAAGTGTTGAGGTGATTTGTACAAGAATTTTGCAGAGAACACCAAAGCTAAGTCAAAGTAAATTAAAATCCCCATCTGGCTTTACTTTCTTGCAAATGAACACAGCTATATATTCCAATACAAATTACCCTGTTTATTATAGCTCTTATTTACAGTGCAGTTTTTCTGAAGCTCTGCTATATTGTCTGTTAGTCACAGTTTTTCCAGAAAGATTTCTGGATCTTGAAGATGTCTGCACTAAGCAAATGACAGAACTCTATATTTTAGGTAGCCAGCGTATTCTTAAAATGTGACATTAGTCTGACAATACTGCATCTGATTTCAGTGGCAGGAGAAGGTACTTCTGAAAAGTATAATGCACATGTTATTATAGTTCTATTGCAATATCATAATTGACAATGTGTAAAATAAACTTCTAACCATATCTGAATCTGAATAGAGTTCTAGGGATTAATCTTTCATCCAAGATAATTCTTGGAAATAGAATTAACAAAGCAGCTTTAAGTTCTATTTTTGAAGGATTGGCCTCATATTATTCCGAATACTTGTGTGGTTTATTTTAGTGGGATTTTTCAGAGAAGTAGTCAAATATGTACAACTAAGTATTATTGAAATAGAGGAGGAAAAAGTGCAACTTGTAAACTAGTTCTCCACTATGGAATGAACTCAGGGAGCAAAACTGAGGCAATAAAGTCGGATGGTTAGACAAGGTAGCATTCCTCTCAGCAGCTCAGGACAGATCTACCTACCTGCCCTATAGACTGGAATTATAAAGGGCAACATCAACTACATGGGAAGTGAAAGAAATGACATCTTTAAGTTGCATATGAAACTCAGCGAGTGCAGAACTGAACTGAAAAACTGTTACCAAACCCATGACGGTGTGAGCGTGTGTATTACAGACTTAAATATGCATGCACACATACACCCATAGATAATCTTCCCTCCAAACTGTGCTGTAATTTCTTGTCCTGTAGTGAAGTGCTTTTAAGAAGCTTATTATTGGATGTTGAGAGCACTTTGAGAAAGTAGTTTGCACTGGTTTTCCTCATTACTTTTTATTTAAGGAAAGGTTTGCACTATGTCTGTTAGTTTTAAGGTCTACGGATCTTTGAACCTGTGCCGTGTTACTTCTGCCAGCATGAGGTAGAAAGCTAGCATGGATATGCTCAGAAAATATCATGATGAAAAGTGCATATGGAGTCCCATTCCGGCCACTATTTTTGTGCAGATTTTATCATGAAAAATTGTATTATACTGATAAAAGAAAGTGCACTATACCTAACTGATCTATATATTTTCTTTACTGTGCATAGATAAGTGTGTGAGTGCACGTGTGTGGGGTTTTTATGTACAAAATGTATATTTTTATATACAAGAGACTTGTGTATTCACAGAATCATAGAATCACAAAATAGTCAGGGTTGGAAGGGACCTCTGGAGATCATCTAGTCCAACCCCCCTGCCAGAGCAGGGTGACCTACAACAGGTTGCACAGGAAACAAACATGACACTCTGCAAGTCAGCAGTGATTATATTTTCATCATTTCTGAGAGGTCTTTTTAATTTGTTAGCTAGAGGATTTATTTCTGTAGCTGAGCCATGAATGAATTTGGAGAATGACCTACAGTAAAAGAAAAGATGGGTGAAAGTAACAAGAATGAGATTTTGGTTGCTTATCAGTGAATGCACATACTTCCCTTTTCTACTGCCATCTGACCAATGTTGTCTCATAAGAAAGTAATTACAGATAGTTCTAATCCCATATTCCAAAATGTCAAAGCAAGGATTAGTCCAGCTAGTAGTTTTCTCACAAATTTTGCTATAAATAATCCATACCAAGTCTCCTGGAATTTCCATTTTTGTATGGTGGTTGGTACTAAGTGAGGGTTTCATACCAACAAGTATTACTGGGCAGTCTCAAAGGATAAAAATAAATATTTTTAACTACACATTATTTGATAAAAGATAGAGCATTGTGTTTTCACATTGTGTTCAGCTTTTACAGTTCATCTTTAGAAGTATAATAAAAAGTAGTCGATAGTAGACATAACCTAGCAAAGTAGGAATTCATATCCATTTCATTTCAGGAGACAGATGGTATAAATCTATTTAGATTACATTCAGTTTTCTTACAGAAAGGTGAAGAGATCCAGTATTCTCCGCAATCTCATCATATGAGTAGTTAACTAGGTGTCAAGGATTATAGATTTCAATCTAATCTCTCTAACAGCATCCCTGGTTTTCGCGGGCAGATCATGTCATTACTGTGTCACAATTCTGTAACAGAGGAATCGGTGATGCTTTACCTCTACAGTCAGGGCGGGACTATCTTAATTACTAACGTGCTGACACAGGGACTTTGATCTTGGTTAGAGTATCTTGGGCTTGATAAAATACAAATGCTAATACTCTTGATGAAAGTTATGTGAGACATGCCACTGATAGTAAGTGGTTTTTTACTGATCAGATTACACTAACAATTGTTGTCGCAGACAGTATAAGTAAATTGACAATTAATAAATACAGGTTGCTACTGGGAAGGAATAATGCAGAGAAATGGTTTGTTACAGAAAAAAAAAAGAGTAGCAAGTCTTGTATTTAAAGCTAGACAGAAGAGAAATGAAAGACAGTACAGACAATTGTGCTCTGTGAAACTGTGTGTGCAGATTGTTGGGTTATTTTCCTGCTAAGCTAAGGGCAAAGTAGAAATTCTTGTTTCTGCCCTACTGTACCCTATTGACCCTGAAGTGGATGGAAAAGATGAACTTGTGATTCACCATAGTCTCACAGTTCTAGGGCTTCACACATTTCATCCTGCTTTGAGCTGCAAAGGGACTTCCTTGTTTTCCTTGCTTTTTTTTTTATTTCCCTCAAAATTTGAAACAAATTTGTTTAGAAAGACAGGCAGACGTGGCTCTCTTTATCTTGTGCTTCTTGCTTCTGCTTTGGGTAGTTGGGTAGGGAGCTTAGATGACTAAGCAATTATGAGTTTTTCTCTCTCTCTTTTTCTTTCCGTTTCTTTTTTTCAAAAATAAAATTAAAAAAAAGTTGAAAAGTATGAACTTTTCTTTGAGCTGTATGGGTGACTTAAATGCTAGCACTTATGATCAGAAAAACTTGGAGAGAAACTATAGAAACAGTTTAGTATTCAGACTCCTGCCTTATGATGAATAAATTTTAAGATGCTTAATAAAGGAATGAACAGTGAATTTAGTTTTCTGATCAAGAAAGTAGATCCTCACTCCAAAAAAAAGGGAGTAATTATTGCCCAAAGAAGTGAGTAGTGTCCATGTGTACTGAACACTGACACAGTGCAAAGACTCTAGCTGGGTCCTTTCAAGCTGAGACCGTTTTGATGAAAGGTTGCTTATCCGATCTCCCATGAGTCTACATGTAGGTTTCTTGTATTTATTTGGAGCTTTGGAGTGTATCAGGTAAACATGGGCACACAGTAATCCAAAGTCCATCGTTACTTACAGTAAAATCTGAAAATCTATCTCTGACAGAAGTCAAACACTTTGGTAGAAGCCAGTTAGAGTAATCACACTTGTTTGCATATTGAATAGCAGCCCAGTGAGTTCTGATTATTCTCAGAAAAGCACTCAGGCTTCCAATTTACTAGGGCTTAGTATGGAAAAATAAATCTTTTTTGGGTTGTTTGATCTGGGGGGAGGGGGTGCTTTTTGTTGGGTGGCTTGGGGTTATTGTGGCTGTTTTGTTTTCACAAAAGCGAAAATATTACCCACATATCCATGAAGTATAGCAAAACCTGATAGTTCTTTTGAATCATTCAGTTGTGATCACATATAATCACTTTTGATTACTGATGGAAATAGTGTCTGGGTTCTTACTTTTCATACCTTTGAAATCTTCTGAGACACTGTTTTATGCATCTTTATTCTTATAGGAAATGGTAATGCTAAAGTTTGCTAGTAAAATTAATCTTCAGTACAGTTGTTTATCTGATCTATGCATTCATTAATAAAGAGTCCCTGCTGTTGTTGGCTCCAGCACAACTTAATTAATTACTATTTGAAATATGGATGTGGTAAATGATCCAACTTAGTGAAACAGGAGAACAGCTGTTACCTTCTTTGATGTTTGAAGTCATTGGCTTTTCTCCTTATTTGTGTGTGCCATCCCCTTTTTCATCTTTTGACAATAATTCCATAAATTCTGGACTCAGATTCATCTGTAAACCCTGATCCCTGTCTTGTCTTCCCACTGTGTTGTCTTGTTCTCCTCTGTACTCACCATTTTATCATCTCCCCTTACAGCCATCCATTATTGTGTCTCCCTCCTTTTCTGTCACAGATTTTCAGAATCCTGATATCCTTTTTCTTTCCAGTTCCTTTCTTCAGTCATTTTGTGTTCCTGAAAGCGAAATAAGTTGTTTCCTGCTACACTGGAGAAACTACTACTTTTGCCATCTTTCCTTGTGATGCTTTTTCCGGCAGCATATGCCTATGCCGTTTCTCAGAACAACACTACGGAATTCATTAAAAGTTTTTCCTAAATATTTTCATTTACCCTATTAGTCCTGCTGCTATTTTCTCTGGTCAATTACTGAACTAAATTGATTTTTGCTTCTGTGTCTACCTTTTTTTTTTCTTTTTCCTGTCTAGAAGAGACACTGACAGCTAGTTTTTAAATGACACCTCAAATTGCTGCAGGGTTTCCCATCAGCTACAGGCAACAGCATTGCTGTGCAATCAAGTGCTGTAGAGGGAAGGGAGACATTTTAGTCCTGCACCCACAAACTCTCTCAGTTACAATATCCTCAGTATATTTCCCATGAATATCCTGGTACCTTAAGCTATGGTGTTCTCTCAATTGATTTCTTTTATACGGAGAATTTTTTTTTTGAGATTTTTCTCTCTGAAGCTTGCATGGTTTGTTAAGCACTGCTCCAGTTGACCCTGCCCTGAGCAGGGGGGTGGACTATGATCTCCAGAGGCCCCGTCCAACCTCAACCATTCTGTGAAGTACAAGTGAAACAATAATAGAGAACAAAGAAATAAGTATGGAAAACACTCTGTGTTCACTGAAGGAAATATCATGCAGAACTAACAAATGTCATTGTAGAAGCAATTTAACCTATTTCCCTCAGCATAGAAGATGTAAATCCCAATTGCAATATGTCAGAGAAACTGAAACACCCAGCGGGATACATCATATTAGGCTTTATTCTAGAATAAAGCCAAATAACAAGTAGCTTTCTAACTCATTTATTTGTCCTGTGAGTTCCATGGTGTACTGTTTTGAATACGCTTTGGCAATATAGTTTAAATTATTTTAAGGGAAAGACCAAAATGAAAGAATATGTTTGGAAATGTAAGCACAAATTAAATCCTTGACATAGCTCTTATGTACGAAGGCATCTATTATTTTATTATTTCCAAAGAGGTTTTACGATTTCAGAACTGAATAGCCAGGGAGGACTTACGAGTATTTATAGTATTAAGGACTACAGAGACCTCTAAAAATAGACTACGGTTGTTTATGCTTTTATCAATATAGAATGAAGAAAATGTTACATTCTCCATTTTAGAGACAGAAAACAGGACTATTTAATGAAAAAAAGTTTATTATGAAATTATTGAAACAAAAGAGATTATGAGGTAGGAAAAATACTGAAAAACATAAATCTACGACTGATTTTAAGGAGTGTGATTTTCTTTTTCAGACTACTGTTACAGAATCAGACATGTTTTTAAAAGCAAGCAAGTCTTGAAGCTATTTTCTTTTTGAAATGAGATTTTGGATTACAAAAAAGACTTTATTTTCTGTATAGGTGTACATGGAAGTCCCTTCATTTCACTTGTATTAGATTCTGATTATCTTGGGCCACAGAGTAAGGGTTGGGGGAAAAGGAGTAGGAAGAAGACAAGAATAGAGACAGAATTTTTCATTGTCCAGAAAACTATTTTCTTCTATCCCTAAGAAGCAAGAAAACTCTTGTACTTAGAGGAGTGAATAATGATTTATCAGTCTTAATATATATGGAACTGAAAACGCTCATTGAAAGGTTGTCTGTTGGGTTCAGTCTACTTATTTGAAAGATTTATAAGGGAATGGTATTGATTACTGGGTTTTTTCTGTAGGCATTTGGGGTCAGATATTTAAAGGAATTATATAAATTTTAATATTATATAATTTGACTTTTTATAAACACCTGTTGCTCATCATTATAGCTTATAATAAGTTTCCCTTTTCTAATTGCTGTCCTGGTAACTTTTTTATATGCCTCCCTGCTGTCCCTTCCACCCCATTCTTCTTTTTATCATTTTTAAAAGCAGTAGAGTCAAAGTTATGCATGACTGGGCTATAAATGTTTATCAGCTCTAGTCTATGTATTCTTCCCTAGTAGAGACTCTCTCCTGTAATTTTTTTTAGGGACTGTCTTTATTTTCCTTGCCTTCTCTAATGTCTTATCTATTTTGCACATTGTGAGACCTGAGAGGCTCCCACATCTATGGTATAATGCAGTGCCGTAGGGGGTACCTGAGCTACCCCTGAGTGGGCACTTGTACCCAGGGCGGGGTGGGCAGAGCTTTGCCCAGGTCCAGCTGAGGTCCTGGGAGGAAGACAGATGCGTTTGCCAGGCACTGAGTGGTTCAAATATGGCAGTGCCAGTTCTAACTCTGAGCTGGTTTCCTTAGTTGTTCTTACTGTAGTGCAGTGTGAAAATGAAAAAAAAAATTAAAATTCATAGAATCATACTATGGAATGGTTAGAGTTGGAAGGGACTTAAAAGATCATCTAGTTCCAACCCCCCTGTCATGGACAGGGACGCCTCCCACCAGACCAGGTTACTCAAAGCCCTGTCCAACCTGGCCATGAACACCTCCAGGGATGGGGCAGCCACAGCTTCTCTGGGCAGCCTGGGCCAGTGTCTCACCACTCTCACAGGAAAGAATTTCTTCCTAAAATCTAATTTCAATCTCCCGTCTCTCAGTTTAAAACCGTTACGCCTTGTCCTATTGCTCCCCTCCCTGATAAAGAGTCCCTCCCCATCTTTCCTGTAGCCCCTTTAGGTACTGGAAGGGGCTATAAGGTCTCCCTGAGCCTTCTCTTCTCCAGGCTGAACAGCCCCAACTCTTTCAGCCTCTCCTCATAGGAGAGGTACTCCAGCCCTCGGATCATCCTCGTGGCTCTCCTCTGGACATGCTCCAGCAGGTCCATATCCTTATGTTGGGGCCCCCAGAGTTGAGTTGTGGAATATGTGTTTGGGAATGAAGAGCAGAGAGAGTCTTTTAAAGAAACATTATCAGTCATTATAACAGCTGGTGGGCTCAGCTTTCCAGAATAACGCATATTTTGTATACAGCATTTCACAGAGACGAATAAAGTAGGCATTTAAAGGAGAAAATGAAGGAAGTAGCTATATATTGAGAGGTTTGTTATCTCTTGAGATGACCATTAGTTTGCTAGGGAGGATTGTGGGCTAATTCCAGTGATGGTCTTCCGTCAGGTTGTTTATCTCTTTTGTCCATCTTGCATGGTTATTGATCATTGGTCTAATTTAGAAACTTTTGCTAATGCTCGCTCTGTTTTGCTAGTGGCAAAATAGACACAGGAAGTAGAATTCCAAGAGCTTACACAGTTCTGAAAATTTTTAAATGTGTGTTTGCCAAAACTTGCTGATGGTTTGTAGAGTTGACCATAGTTCTAGACATGCAAACCTTTGTATTTTTTCAGGTGTAAGTTCATTTTTGAGGCAATCTGAAGATTGGATCTGTGTGGTTTTGTGCCGTTAAAGCGGTTGCAGTACGTGTAGCATAGGTGTAGTATATTGATGCATTGCCCAAGTTTGTTTACTTACTTTGATATATATTTTCCTCAAAATGCTTTGTGAGCAACGAATTGTACTGATGAACTGTATGATGAACAGAAAATAGATACAACTAAGGAGAGGCATGAATTTCAGAGAAACTGAGCTGAGATTTCACCTCCAAGATCTCTTCTTATTTGCCACCTGTGCTGAAGACATGACAGTTTTAATCTCCTTTTTAAGTCAAGTGTGAGTTCTGATTGTAATAAAAGTAATATAAAGTAGATTTTTTCTGCCTACTATATGGTGCACTACTTTGTACATGTTTTAGCAGTATCTTTTATGCTCTTGTTTATGAAGGGGTTTATTATTTCCAAAGAGACTTTATTTCAGGTTGACCCTGGCAGATGAAGTCATGGCTCTACCACAGGGCCATAAGATAATGACATGGGTTTTTTTTAGGGTTTTGGTTGTTTTGGATAAAGATCTCGCATGTATTATTGCCCCTTTGTCAGCAATGACCACTTTGATACCCAAATCAGCAGAATGGTACATGCATTTATGTTGCTAGTTTTGCAAATCCATATTTATTGCCAGTAAAAACAAACAAGAGTTTTCCTGTGGGAGAAAAAATACAAGATTTTGTCAGGATAATATGTTCAGATATCCACAGATCTGTTTCCCTAATATAGGCAAAATCCACATGAAAAAATAGTGGAATCATGAGGATAGATTATATAGCCATATCAGATAGTTTATCAGTGTTTGGATATCAGAGTTCTGGATTAACTGAAAAAGTACAGGCCATGCCATGTATACTAATGTTGTTATCAGTGATAACGAATTACATGAGGATAGTTAATTATCATTGTAATCTGCTACAGTGTAGGCAGTAGTACACTAGAGAAAGAAAAATAGTATTTGTCTATGACAAAAAGTTAGAAAAGTCTGGTTTTACCAGGTACAGTAATGATGCATAGATAGTAGTCCTCAGTTTTGTATGCTGACTGAATCCACAACGCTAGTAAAGAATTATCTCAAACTTTTGCTATATTTTTCCTTCTTCTTTCCCCATCCCACAGCATATAGAAAGCCAGTATGTCCTGATATTCAAGCTGAATATTTCCCAAATAGGAATACTGTAGACTCAAGGAGTGAGACTGTACAATTCATTGCAACCTTTTCAGATGTCTGTTATCAAATACTTCAGAATATTGAAAACAATGTATTTCACAAACTTTTTTTTTTTTTTTTTAATTGAAGAATATAAACATGGCTTTGGTAGACTGACAAAAATTTCTGGAAGTCAGTTAATTTGGCTGGTTCATAATAAGGCACGAAAAGCTTTTCTTTAAGATGGGAAAAAGTGTATGTTGGAACACAATTTCTCGTGGTCTGTGTTATAATTAAATTTCTGTCTTTATTCACTTGAAAACTTAAAAAAAACCCCAAAGAACAAAAATTTTTGTTCTTGTTGGGGTCTCAGTAAAGAAGCTAAACATTATTCAGGATGAATTACTCTTCTGTCCTAGAGTTGATCTTTCTGATCAGGGTAGAGATATTTCAGTATATTAGTGGGGGTGAGTTTTATGGATAAAAGGAAGTCTGGAGCCCAGAATTACAGAGACTTTGTTAAAAATTAATTCAGTGTCCATAGAATGTCCCACAGCTGACTATTTAAAAAAAAAAAAAAAGGAAAAGAATATTCTATTATAAATTTCTGATGTAAAGAGAAATGTAGTGATCTGGGTACTTGTGACTAAAGCAAGGAGATTTCTTCTGCCTGGAATAATTGTGGAGAGCCACTTGACTGCATCTGTTTTGAAAAATCTTGGACGCGTTACATGGCACCTTATATTATCTAACATACAGTTAAGCAAACTGCTTATAGTAGAATGTGTTTATACTAGAATGTGATTGTAGGAGAAGTTTGGGAATTTCTAAGTGGCTGTAATAAACAGATTACTTGAGATTCAATGAAACTGGCTCCTTTGTATTGAGCACAGCAAACGCACATTTCAAGAGATTAATTTTTTTATTAGTGCCTTAGAATTTCTATAATAGAGGAAGACTTCAAAGAGGAGAGATTAAAAAAGAAAAGTAAATAAACCGGAAAAAATATAATTAAGTTTTGACCCCTTAAATTGCTAACCTTCAAAGCTAATGCTGGAGAAGCACAGTATTATTAGCAATAAAAAGAATTTACTTTGCCCTTTTAAAATTACCATAAACCGATTGACTGAGATGGAATGATGTTAATATTTAAGAAGTAGGACACTAGATTCTATTATCTCAGAAACTCTGTCACCTGGTACACTCTGTAGTCCTGTTATCTAATTATTGCCCTTAAATTGCATTAGTGTGCCAGCAATTTGTCTCCTGTTGGAAAAGTAATTGACATTAGGGTTACTGCTTCATATTTGGGAGACTCACTAGCTGGTTCCAGAGAGTCCTCTTCTGTCAAAGCAGATTAGCTTAATTTTACCTAAAAGAAAAGAGAAAGTCTGTGTTTTAGAGTATGTCACTTATATAGTGCTCTTGTAATTTGGTATTAAAATTCAGGTTATATATCAAAGTTAATTGTCAACTGATAAAAGGAAATAAAGTTGTGACAAATTAATAAATGACACTTCTGACTTTAAAATTAACTTTAGCTCAGTCTACTCTTTCACTGAGTGTGCAAGCAGTCATATGCTGATCCAAAGAGCCAAAGTAAATACTGCCTTGATGTGGATAGAGGGGAATGTTTGTTTCTTGGCATCTGCTGTTTAAATCTACAGATGTTTGGTCAATAGATGGATGTAGTCATAGAGCTGTGGTCACATACACATGAATGACCTCTTCCGTGCTCAGAAACTGAGTCATCACAAAGGTGTTGAAACGCTCTGCTTTATCTAACAGAGAAACTGCGTGGGGATTTGCTTAGTATGCACATGATATTGGGATGTCTGCCTCTTTTCAGTGGGGTCAAGCACCGGATTATACAGATTTCTTCGTAACAACTGATGCTTCTTCTGCCTTGGATTTCCAGCTGGTTAAGTAATGTTAACTTCTGTTTGGCTTCCCATATCTGTCCTAAGGCAAGTGGCCCACTTTGTTTTCTTTAGCTGTAACTGTAGGGTTTTTTCTTCAATATTTGTGTGGTATCATTAAAATAAAAAGTGATTAGATTTCAAATAATATTTTTTCTAACTAATATGCAGTGTCTTTCTCTTTATGTTCTGTAGTAATTATAGTTTCCTGTTTTGTTAGCGTTTGGAGGAAGAGTGCTTCCAAGCTCTTTTTACACAGTTTCTTTGAATAAAATTTAAAGGATAGTTATTATTCCATGTAGCCTGAATAAGGGAAGAGGAGCCTGTATTTCAGCAGTTACATTGCACTGAATATGTTTCTCTGCCTCTGCAAAGGGTTTGGTTTATGACTGTGTACAGTTAAATGCTTGAAACTTCCCAGATTAATGTAATTTGGGATCTAAAGTTGATTAGAGATGCATGATTACAAAATGCATATAATAATTTATGTGACAACTGAAATTAAATTTAGAAGATATTTAAATTACCACAAGGAATGTAGTTGTCTAGTGCTGGTTATAATTTTGCTAATATAATTTGTTTAGGGACTTTTCAGTTTATGTTTAAAAACAAGAAAATCTTAAAGCTCTTCTTTTTTTTTTTTTTTTTTTTTCCCCCCATAGGGCTATTGCATAAACTAAAGTTAAGTGCTCCAACTTGTAAGATGATAATGTCAGTGTAATCCAAATAAAACATTTGGGAATGTCGCCTAAAACTGAAACCTCATCTAAATTTCTTTTGACTATAACTTTTGAAAAAGATTTAGAGCACTGATTACACGTATTTTAGAGGTCTCTGCCAACGTGTCTTTAAAATACTTCCATCTTTACTTTTCAAGAAAGTAATATTGTATTAATAATTATTTGTAATTACATGGGGTTTTTTTAAATTCTAAAATGTCGTAATTTGAGAGAGTGAGAGCGCGCTCTAGTTGATCAAGAGTATTCAGGGATAACAGCTCTCTTTTTTTATAGACTGTTCAGATTGTACCCGGCGAGGGACAGGTGACTTGCAGTGACCAGTGGGGTTACATTAGCATAGCACTGTGAGTCCCCTGAGTCAAATGCTAAGCATTATTTTGCTTTAAAATTCTAATAGTAGCAATAATGAGGCAACTTTACTGTTAAATCAGGAAAAGAAAAATAACCTTTTCGCCCCGAAGAATGGTGTGTTTGAAAGGTCAGAGCTGTACCTGGAGGCAGAGAGATGCCTCGTGGTAATGTGTCTGCACATGGGTAATAATGGTAATGCAAAGTTCTTGAAATGCAGTAAAAGCGTAAGTTTTCAGTAGGGCAAAGGACATTGCAGAAGGAACAGTAATTTCTTAGATTTAGGATTCTTACTTACAATGCTGTTAAGAAAGTTAGATACGGCTGGGCTTTTAAAGAGCTCAGGACCAGAATTTCATATTCTCAGCCTACACAGCAGCTGCTAGATTTTCAAAATAGCTCAACTCCTAACAGCTCCCGTTCTGCAAGGCACAGAGCTCTTATGAAAGTCTGGCTTTCATTTGGGTGCCAAAATGAGATCTGAACTCTCATGAAGATCTGTGAATACACTGATTTCTTGGGGGGGGGGAGGAGGCGGAGAGAGAAAAAAATAAAAATCCATAAAGCAAGATGAAAACTAGATTATAGCAGTATGTTTATTTCTTAGCAATTAATTTCTTGGCATGATTATGACAGTACTGTGATAATCATTATTATTCTCTGAATAGTAGTTAGAGGACTACATATACTAAAAATAAAAGATGACCTGTATAATTATTTCTAATGGATTCATCTCTCTCATTAATGCTACTTCTCTTTACATTCTCTGGTGCTCTCTTTTTGAGGCACACAGAACAACGATCATATGGATTTTTCCTCTAAAGTTTAATTCAGTCAGGAGCAACCGTATATAGAACATACGTGTATGTTTAATGCAGGTATGATGCCAACTACAGATGCAAAAAATTCTAGTTTAGCTGTATACTCCTTGAAAGTCAGTTGTCTCCCATGCCTTTTAAATAGAAAAAAATGAACTTCAGTAGATGAGAAGAGGGAACTTTGCTCTTAACACTGCCTACAGTGAAACTGGAAGAAAGGGAACTGCTGGCAAAACTTGTATCTTCACAATATTTACATAAGTAAAATATAAAATGTTACACCAGTGTTTTGTCTGGAGTGGAGCTGGTTTTCAGTAATGAGGGGGGGTTCAGTAATGTGTTGGTAAACTATGTTTAACAACATGGCTAGCACCAGAAAGGGAAAGTAGTTGTTGGCTTTAGAGAGATCTCTACAATGTGGTTCTACCACATGTATGAACATTGTCTTAAAATTTAAAATTAAATTTTGCTTGTTTCCACATGTAATCCCTGCACCATTTTTGTAAACTTTTCTATGGTGTTATTTCCTCGGAGATAACGGTTTCCAGTGATGTATGTGGTACAAAACTGTGACTGTTACTTCTAACAATTCCTGGTCAGCGGCTCTTTAATTCTATACTTTGTCTAGCAAGCAGAACTTATCATCAATATACATTTTATCATGGAATAAGCGCTAACATGTCTTGCAATATATATGCAATAAATACATATGTGCAGATATACTTGCACATTTATATATGCATGATATAAATGTGTGTGTATAATGTAGATGTCGCTGTATGCCTTTCCCATCTCATCTATCTTGGTGCAGTAGTTCAAAGTTTTCCTCAAAAGCTTGAAGTTCTTAAAATCTCATTGATATTTGAGGATATTTTCAAAAGTACCTACACATCCACTTACAGAATATGTGAAACGCTTCCTGAAACGAGAAGAAAGCTGTGCACTCAGGCAACAGTAAATACACCAGGAGCGCTAATAAGCTCTCCAAACAACATTCATAAAGGTTGAGGAAAAAGTTCACTACCCCCAAGAAAACAAGCCTTTTTTTCCCTTTTGTAGCATCTCCGTTCAAACAAATACACTGAGAAAGCAAATTTCTGCAGCAAATGCATAAGCTAACAAATTAATTTTAATGCCAGCTTTTTGGTTGAATCGTGTTTTGCCGTTTTTAGCATTAGCTCCAATAAGTGTGTATATAACTCCTATTATGTCATTGTATGTATATTGTGTTCTGTATATCAGGCTTTTTATAGAGAAAAGAAACAGTGCAATTCGACATAATGTCTTCTTTCATCCTATTTCAAAACTATCTTTGGGCTTGTTGGAAATTTCTTTCTATTTCCCCCCTCTGTTAATGTTGTAGGCATTAAGGAAAGCTAAGCTGTAGTTTTCCTGCATTTATCTAAAAGGAGTAAGCCCTGTATTAGCTTTGTTTTGTAAATGAAAAGATTACAGTATCATTGCTCAGTTGCAGAAATGTATTTGCTTCCAGGGTTTATGTGCTTCTGTTACAATAAACTATAGCTGTGTTTATTAACAGCTCTTTGACAAGGTGTCGCCAGAAGTCCCAGGGTAAACTGGCAGGTCTGTAGTTGCCCCTGTGGTATGTGCTCCGAACTGTTCTACATACCTGAAACCTCCTGCAAACATTCATGGGCAGGTGAAGGTAGCGAACAAAGATGACAACCTTAAAAGTTCTGTCTGCATAAATGACTTGGCTTTGCTGAACTGAGCCCAAGGCTGACCTCAAAATTTTGTTGAGTTGAAGTTAAAGACCAAATTTCCCATGCCATTTTATAGACAGGAATTTAGAAAATATGTAACTTTCTTTCGTCTTATTCCCCAATTATTTTTTTAAAGGCCGTAGTGGCATCTTTTTGCCTTTTACATAGACTTACTCATGCAAAATGAATATTTTCTTAGAATAAGTGCTAGAAGGCAAAAATCGTTATCTTTGAACTGAAGTGTTTAAAGAAAGTCACCTTGAAAATGTATTTATTTATAAAAGTTTTGTGTCTGTAGCCATGCATGAGTGTACATTTACATGTAGCAAGAAGTTGCTAACGCAGTATTCCTGTTGTTGAGCAGCACTTTATAAAACTATAGGCAGCTTGTTCAACCGAATTAACAAACAAAAATGTCAAAATAAATGAAATGTTGTCTGCCAGAACTAAAATATGCAAACATTTTGTCTATTGCAGATTTTAGGATGAGTACTGTAGCTTAACTTGAATGACTAAAATCAGAAACACCTACTTTTTAATATAAAAAGTGTGCAGATGTTTGGAAATGTGCTTGATGGCTAACTAGTGAGCACCACAGGGGTGGGTTCTGGGTGCTGAGACAGGCTAGAAAGTTGTTGGATGATTTAATGGTTGAAGTGGAGTTGACGTTTCTTCAGTCTTCTGAGACATCAGGGTGCAAGTTACTGGTGCTCTTCACAGTCTATCCAAAACCTTCTTCTTTATGTCTCTGGATAAAATTTGAAAGAACATAAGATGAAAATGAGGAATAATTAAAAAAATACTATTTTCTACCAAGTTTTTATTTTTCTGTTGTGTGTTAAAAGATCATTTGCAAATATGTTTACTCCTTATCCTGTTGTCTTTACTCATGCGGTTTGTGAAAGGCTTACCTTTTAGCCATGTTGGCTTTCCGTAATTGATCCATCCAAGAATTGAATTGCCTGTAGGTCAAACATGAGTTAAAATGTAAAGTTTGGTGAAATTTTTCTGGGAATATTCTTGTCTTGCGCTTAGCATGCGGAAAGGTCACAGCTGAAAGATCACCTGCCGCTATGAAGTGGACCTGGAATTTCACTAATAGATGCTTTCCTCCAATGAAACGGGTGAACCTAGTACTGTACAGGGTGTCCGTTTTGTGTCTTCACAGAGAGGGAGACAAAAGAAGGGAAAATTGAGGCCTAGAGTTTTGGAAGGCTGAATAAAATAGCTGAATCCCCAGCATATCAACGTGTAGATTGCCAGTCCTGGTACATCTGGGGAAAAAATGGTTGTGCCCCATTCTCAGAAACTTGTTTCTGTTACCATAATAAATTAATTGTGGTTGTGGGAGCTAAGGGGGCTCCTCTCAGAGCTCTGGTCATGCTCATAGTACAGCAGAACTTTTGCCGGGCACCAAAGGAAAAAAAAAAAAGAGAGAAAATACTTGCCTTGATTTAGAAATGATAGGACTGTATGGAGATGCCAGTGGGAAACGCACACCCTTTTCAATTAGCCTCTGTACACTCGGGGGTGGAAATCATAAAGACTTTTCAGTCCTTTGTTGTTTTTTTTCCCCAGACCTGACATGTGAGGGGTTTCTTTTTTTAATGTACCTTCTACTGACAATTCCCCTGCCTCACGGCCTCAGACCTTTACTCTCTTTGAGAGTCTCTGTTCCTTTGCCAGCGATGCTCGGGCTGATCAATGGAGTGAGTTTTGGACAGGTTGGATTAGAGAGTAATCCACGTTTTGTTGATTTCTCACGGTAATTGTTTGATTTAGGACATTGGATGTTCTTTTTGATTTGTCATTTTAATGTAAACTAGCAAAGAGCCACGTGGAGTGCTGAAGTAGAACGTAATCCTCATTTTTACTAGCGCATCTCTTGGGGAGTTAATCTGTCTTTGCATTTCCTGTAGCTTCTACAACTTGGAAATCTTGGGCACTGTACAAACTTTAATGAGCTGAGCCTCCCAACTTTGCTGTTACGTAAAGGTGTATCTGTTGTTCCTCTTTTATACGTGGAAAGAAAAGCATACAGATATTAAGTGACATTGTCAATGTTACTTGACAATGTAGTCTTTGAGACTGAACTGGTGGACCTACTTTGGGGTTTTTTTTCCCTAAGCGATAGACTGTTAGGAATTGTCTTTAGAAACAGTGTTCAAAATCTTCCAGGTTCAGGCTTTCAGCTAGAGACTCTAAGAGTATGTGAACTTCCTACCCTGAAGTGCTTACAATCTGAGAATGGAAAACAGAAAGGGCACAGAAGCACAGGGAAATTGCTGCCTACCTGAAATCACACACAGCCACTGGCACAAGAATGAAGTATTAACCATTTTTCAAAATAATTTCCTTAATAGAATTTTTGCTGGATATTTCCACACTCCTTGTTTGCCTGATAGTTCAATTTTTTTTTTTCTGTATTTCAGAAGCTCTGCAAAAGTGACATGTTTAATGGGAATGGCTTAGTCGAAAGTTAATTTTAAATATGCCTTAATAGGAACTGTTCATTTTGCCTGTCTGCTGGGCTGGGGAGATGCATACATGTGCCTTTTGTCAAAAGTGGTAAAATGCTGGGGATGTACTTTTATATTCCTATGGGTTCCCTAAGATCTATAAACAAAATCTATATGATAGAAACAATGTTGATTTTGTAGTAAGCTTCAATGTTCTGATTTTTTTTTCTTTTAGTCTGTTGCACAGTCCCCATTAAGTAGCCAACAAGAACACAACACTGAAGTAAAAACTGTCCTCCGCTTCATATTAAGACCAGCTTATTGGCTGGTTAGTGGCACATTAGTATTATTTTTTAAAAGGAGGAAGAGCTCTGAGGTATCTTTTTTTTTTTTTTTTGAGACCATATCTAATATATTTCCCAATACTTACATAAAATAGCAACATATCTTATTTTTGTAGTTGTTTAATGACAGGTACTTTAAAGAATTTTTTAAATTTTTGTCATGAAGGAAAGTAGTTTTCAGGTCTGTAAAGACTGAAATGGAGAAAACTGAGTTTTCAGAAATCCTGGAAGCTGAGAAGAGGGCTAACGGCAGAAATAGCTGGCTTGCCTTTATGGGTGCAGGGTGTGAGGAAATCGAGAAGTTCTGAACTCCAAAGGTTACTAAAACTATGCCAGTATTTGTGCTCAGTACCTGGTAGATATCTGAGAAGAAATGGGAGGTTGCCAAAATTCATGGTTGAAAGTGTTGGGATAAAATTTTGTATCCTCATTTGGTAGCTTTCTCTGTAACTGTTCTGATTCACACGGCATGAAGAAGAAACTTTCTAGTCTAGATAAATGGATCAGAAGGTGGTAGAGAAACTTCAAATATAGACTTTACTGGAACAAAAATAATCTATTTTCATTACTGATGTCTTTTCCTATTCAAAGGAAGAACATAGGCCTTGATTGCTTCTTGAATTTGACACAGCTATGCCTATAGTCCCCTAATTGTGGCATGCTTTATCCAGTGCTCCGATAGCTTTGTTCGTTCCCAAATAATATCAAAGAAGAATTCTAGATGGTGATCAAGTATGTGGGAGTCTTATTTAGGAAATAGATGGATAAAAGGAACAGCTAAATACTGAATATGGAAATTAAGTCTATTTCTGATCACTAGGGGAAGACTTCTTTTCTTCAGGCCATAACTGTGGGAATTCAAAGCTTAAGCAAAAGAAGGCAGAGCTGCTATGCGTTCTGAAGAATGTGCTAAAAATCAAAGCTTACATACTGACCGAGCAACTACCCCCCAAAAATGTATAGAAAAGATACTATCATTCTTTTCATCTTAGATTGAGGTTGGAAAAAATGTAGTTCATGATATCAATGCCATTTTGTTACTTTCAGCACTGTGTTCCATATCCTAGGCTAATAAAGCTGTTCTTTCTCGGTTTTTTCTTTAAAAAGAATTTATTGAGAACCAAAGCGGTCATTTCACATGGACAGCAGAATAATTTGAAACAGTAAGAAAAAAATTGCACACAAGTTTTTTGTTCATTTCTTCAGGAACTGGAATTGCTGTGTGGATTGTTTCCAGTGCTGCTCAGGGGAGGCCTTGTGACAGACCATGAGGTCACCTGGTGGATTTAAAAGGCTTATTTGTGGAATTAGAGTTGAGATATGAAAAATGTTTCAGTGAAAAATTGGTGCCTATTCTGGATTATAAAAGACATTTCTTGTTTCCTTTGAATAATGGCTCCAAATGTGAGTGGAATATTTCAGCCTATTGTTCTCAGATCACGGCTCTCTTGGGATGGAGGAGCCTTTATGCTTGGTATTATCTTTGTGAAATACCAAGTAGGAAAAGGAGAGAGAGAAAGAATGCCCGTGTCTGTGTGTGTGTGCCCGTGTACGTGTGTTTCAAGTACCCACTTTGAAAGAATTTGTCTGATATATATGAGGGAGGTCCAGGTTGTTATTGATAGTCCCTGGGATCTAGGGAAGCTAGCTTTACTATTTTGCTCAGGAAACAAGTAGTGCTGTTAAAGTATAAAACATGAATCTTCTTTTGTAAATAAAAAGAAAAATGCAGCTTATGCATTGAGTGGGGGTAAAATTAGCATAAAAAGAGAACAATGGAATTTTTTTTTTTAATGCTCGATACCAAAAGATTTTTTCTCTGCAGTAGTAAAAAAGTATGACTTATATTTCCATGCTCTCTCTATACAATCTCAAAGACATGGTATATTTGAAAATTGCTATACTAACAACTTTTAGACAAGCAGAAATGCAGGTTTTTAACATGTTATTTTAGTTCTTTGTACCCTTGTGTCAGTTTCATTCATACACAGATGTTCAGGTGGGATCTGTGTATCGATTACATACTCAAAGACTATAATTAAAATTTTGCAAAGTTTTGTAATGGATATATAAACCACTTTTTTCTGTTTTGGTTTTGTGTGGTGTGAAATTCTGAGCAAGATACACTATAG
Source organism: Anarhynchus alexandrinus (assembly GCA_008711295.1). Taxonomy (NCBI): domain Eukaryota; kingdom Metazoa; phylum Chordata; class Aves; order Charadriiformes; family Charadriidae; genus Anarhynchus; species Anarhynchus alexandrinus. The sequence continues at coordinate 7,373,036 of VUYV01000019.1, read as the reverse complement.
AGAATGTGGTTTGGGTTTTTTTTCTCAAGTACTATATTTATATACATAAAGTGTTAACTGAGAAGTATGTAAATGGGAATGCTTAATTCTATCCACTGCCTGTATTTTAATAGGCTATCGCATTTCCCTTTGCAACATCTTTCCAGTGCTTTAATTTCTCTTTTGTCCAGCTTCAGCAGATGACTGGGTATGTCTGTATTTCATTCCATTCTTGCTTTCCCAACAGTTGAAGAAAGTTATTCAAACCTGTTCTGGGGCCCTATGGTGATGCTATGCTTGAGCTAATTAGCACCCATTCATTGCATTAGCCCTCTATCAGTGGGAGTGAAATATGCAAAGAGTGCAGAGATCTCCATTCTTTTTGTGCCCCCAAACCTCTTACCAGCTGATTTGCTATCCTTAAAGAGAAGTAGGAAGGATGAAAGAAGTCAGTGAACTGCTGCTCCGCTGTTAGAATCTCTGTGAGATGTGCCAGGTTATAATGTGTCTAGTATCCATCCCAAAACTGCCAGGACTCTGGAATTTATTAGAGGAAGAGGATCGTGCTGTGTCCCTAAATCCCTCTGAGACTCGGTGGTATCATCTGCTGCCATCATTGCAGGAAGAAAATCCAAATGAAATGAATGTTTTGTGTAGCTTTTGGAATGTGTGCCGAGTGAAAACCTGTGAGGTTTGCATAACTGAGGATGTTTTTCATACAAATATTTGCTAATACCTGTTCATCAAAATAACTTAAAATCTGAGGGAGTTGTTTTTAAGCAAAACAGAAGTAAAATGACCAAAGGGTTACTGTAGAAGTTAGTAATGACAGGCAGTTATACTTCAGTGGGTAAAAACTGTAAGACAACACTCATAGTCATACCATTCATTTTGGCATCGCGATGTCATTCTCAGGGGCTGTTTTGGTGAGCTGTTCAGGGTGCGTTTGCCTCCTGCCTGTCCCGTCAGCGCAGCGCCGGGGGGCTGGCTTCCCGCAGAGAGGCTGCTGCGCTCTGTAGGTGATGGGCTGATGGACCTTCTTCTTAGGCGTTGGGGAGAAATTCTTCGTCCCTTTTCTAAACATTTTAATCTTACCTTAAGTACTCGTTTAAGAAGAACAAAATGGGCTGTGTTTCTGAACATTTGGGTTTATAAGTTGCTTGCAGTATTTTAGTACTATGGGAGCTGTTTAAGGTGAATTAAAAATATGACTTGCCATTATTTGCCCCAGCTGCACCTTGCTTTTGGTCACTGTGTAGTTGTTCAAATAAAATGGATTCAATTATAAAATAATTTCTCCAGTTTGAATGAAGGCTAAAAAGTGAGCTTATCTAAAAGATGACTTAAGTACAAGTGACCTGATCTACGATTTGTCTTCTTTCAGTGGGTCAAGGCTGAACATTTATTATTGTTTCGATCACAATTTTTTGTAGTTGAAATTAGTTCTTAATTTAATACTGCATTCTCTAGTCAGGTAGTCTTCGAAGTGCAGAATGGGAACTGTAGCTTCCGACTTGCACTCCTGAAATGCGTTGGCTGATATTTTTCTGTAACTGTGCTTCTCTGACCACATTCTCTTATTATCTTCTCTACTTTATCACTACCTTGCTGAAGCATTTTTATACTAAAACTATATATTTTTAATAGATTACTAGGAAAAGTTTTCAAGCTTCTTCAAAGCTTTAAAAACCTATGCCTTTGAAGTACTTATGCCACAGTAGATTTAATGAAGCTAAACAGAACAAGGAACATGATTCCTTTAAACATCAGCATTTCTTGACAGAATGGAAAGATTAATAGATGAAATCCCTTGGAGGCTGTGGAAGTTTTCCCATTAATTGTAATGATTTTGAGTAGAAACCACAGAAAGAGAAGAAATAAGAGTAACAATATATAAAGGCAGGCATATAAACGATTGCTAATAAGAGTGGTAGGAAAAATTCTTTATTTTCAGTAGCGAAGGAGTTGTGGTAGGATGCATGAGCTCTTAGCAGACAGCACAGTGCGATCGAATAGTGAAAGTGCTATTTTTCTGACTGACCGTAGTATTATTACAAACAGACCCTATAAAATTTGAGTTGATGAAAGTAATTCAAAGTAGTGTTGCATTATACCAGTGAAGAAGTATACCATAACTTGATTATTTTTTTAAGACTATCAGTATATTAATTGGAATTATCCAGCAACATGGAAAAATGCTTTGTATGAGAAAATCATACTGGATGTTTTCAAATAATGCTTTTGTGATTGGGCTTTAACAAGTACCGTTGAATATTTTTGCATTACTGGTTTATCGATACAGTTATAGAATGTACCAAAAAATGTTTTTCCTCAAGTACGACTAACTTGCATAATTAGGAAAATAAAACTAAGTAGTTTTTTAAGATGGCTTGAATGTTAATTATAGCTTGGCTGTCTACATCAGAAAATGAGCACTATTTACCTGTGTGTTGACTAATATTAGAAAAAGTGATAATCAGTGCCATTGAATTAACAGCTACTAATTGCTTTTAGTGTACCTAAAAGATAATAGATGTTTTCTGCATAGTTTTTCAAACAGTGCAGTTTACTGTGTTTTGCTGAAGTGCAGTCAGTATTGCCAACATGGTATGCCACGTGTGCCACAAAACAAGCAGTTCACAGCGATTTACAGAAATCCATATGTATTGTTTATTTTCTGTTTCTAACATGATACTTTCTTAGTAGCCTTCCAGAGATGATAAAGTGTAAATAAATATAACAAAATGGATAAGCATATACTATAGCTTTTCCAGTATTATAATCTCTTTTGGCCAGTGATTAAGTTAATAGCATGTCATTATCACTGGATTATTCTGTCCTTTTTGATAACGGGCAAAGGATAAATGTGAAATGTATCAGCCAGAACTATTAGACCAGGTATTTAGTCTTTGGCCAGTGGTTTGGCATCCAGATGCTCAAAGGTGAAGTGCTATGTTTACAATTCTAATTTTACGACTTATATTTTTATTAAGGTTACAGAGCAATTGCACTGATTTCTGTACATTTTGAGGGTTAAGAGAAGCTCTGAAAACTGAGACTCCTACTTAGGAGCCAAAAATGCAGACTTAAAATACTGCCAGGAATGTCATTTTGAAACTTTTGGTCAAAGATTTTAAACATAGATCAGGCACCTGCATAGTTAACCCAGAGTGTCCCTGCTAGTACTGCAACAATTGCAACTGCAAACAATTTGAATTTATGAGACAAAATGTAATTTATAATTCTTGTGTATGAAATAAGGCCTAACCATCATGAATTGTTTCTGAAGATACTTACACTTGGAAAATGTGTTTGTGGTTAATAAACAACTCTAGACTGCTTTTAATGTAACAGTAGACTGTGCTACAAACAGGAATGGGAAAAAATGATTACATTTAATAGGGTAGCAGCTGTAAGGGTGCCATTATATTAAGTGACTTAATGAATACTGATCTTGAAGCAATAAATCAAAATGCAAACAATCTACTCCAATCAAGTAAGCAGAGTATTTCAGATACTTAAATTATATTAAATGAACACTTCAATCAAGGTATGTACCTGCACATCATCTTATGTTTAATCTAGTTACTGTTTGTGTAACATCACTTTTAGATTATATATTTAATGCAGACTTACTGTTTTTTCTTCTGCATTTTCTGTTGGGTCTTTTTGGTTGTTTTTGGTTTCCTTTGTCTATTTGCTTTAAGTAAAGAAATTGCTTGCAGAATAATTAATAGTCCATGATAAATCCTGTCCTGGTACTGAAGGGTTTTCTAAAGAATGATCAAGAAGAAGGTTCTTGTGAAAGCTATGGCAACAATTTCTTCAGGTAGGGGTAGCTCTGTCTGAGCGTCTGCATTTACAAATCTATTTAGGGGTGTTTGTGTATATTGACATGTATGTATACATACGTGCCGAGTATATATGTGTGTGTGTGCAGATGTGCATGCATAGGTAATGTCAGTTGCTACCTGCTATTGCAGAAGTCAGACAACAGAAAAAAGTGATAGTACCATCATTTTCTGGGAAACTAGTATCTGTTCTGACATTGTAAATACATAATATGGAAATCAAAAGAAAGTTACATTTTGTATGCTGAGATTCTAATTCTGGAGTCTCTTGTGGGATTATGAAAGTGTTCCTTCACTGTCCAAATGCGGCTGGATCAGTTGAGGTCCTGAGCCTACAGACATTCATATGCATACAAAAAGCTATAGTTTCTGGAGAGTGTTTACAATGCAAAATCGTAAGTACTTGCCTGTATCTTTGCAAGGTGCTGGTCTTAGCTTGGTCAGTAAATATTTGCACACCTTGGCTTTTTCCTGTTTTTTTCAGTTTGCACGACTGTTTCAACTTCATCAAGATTTATGATCCATTTAGTTTACTTACTGACCAAACTGGTAAACTGGCAAGCCAGAGGGAGATGATGTGTATAGGGGCATTTTGGAGCCCCATTTGCATTTCTGTTTGAGAGTTGCCTGAGAATCCATCACTGAAGAATCAACAGATACCTTTTATATTTTCTCAGTTTATACTTAGTTTTAGGTTGTTTGGTTTAGAAGTGGAAAAAAATAGCTGTGAGGCTTCTGTAGCTGATTAAAGTATTCAGAGGTCCTCAGTATTTGACTCTTCCCTTTATTTTGGGAATAGATTGATGGTTTTGCCTCATGAATCATTCAGCTCTGCTTCTGGTTTCTCTAGTTTTGTCTGGGATCAAAACATGCAATTGACCCGCTTCTTGATAGTTCCACAACAGCAAACTTCATTCCTAACAGCAGAAGTGGAAAAAATAAAGAGCCGTCTCTATTTCGTAGGCTGCTTGTCAAAGCTGTGAGGAGCGGGTGGAGGTTTGCATTGTCTGTCGGCACAATAAGGACGATGGAAATGTATTCGTTTTGATGGTAACTGTAAGAGAGAGACTGTCTTCAGATTAACAGAATAACAGAAGGGGATACTAGAGCTGCAAGGTGTCGTTATGCCATGCAGCTATACAGTCTGGCTTTTCAGAACATGCAAGATGTAAGAAGCCATCAGGAAGAAAACCGGTACAGGTATTTCTGGATTAGGCAAGCACAGATCTTATGCCTGAGCTGCTGCCAAGTACCTCCCAACCTCTTGGCTGGGTGGGTTTACTGAGAGGCCGTTTTATTGGTCCAATAGTAAAAATAAATTGTATCAAATAAATGTTAGGCTGTCCCTAACTGCAAGGTGCTTTTATGAAGTGCCCTAGTGTAGGTGTGAGGACAGATGTCAAGGGGTTTGGCATTCATTGCATTTAGCTAAACAACATCTTGAAGAAAATGGTGGAGCAGTACTGAAGTAATCTTGAAAAAATGTTGTTCCTGTTTTGTTCCTGTTGCTCCATTGTCAGTGCAGTGCGGCACCAAGGCTGTCAGAGTTCAAGGCGCATCTGGATGACACTCTTAGTCATATGGTTTAGTTTTAGGTAGTCCTGCGAGGACCAGGGACTCGGACTCGATGATCCTTATGGGTCCCTTCCAACTTAAGATATTCTGTAACTCTATTCTAGGATTCTAATTAAACCATTTACATCAAGGGTTCAGGGGACTGGCTGTGATTTAGATCATACTTCCTAGTTTGTGCTAAAAACTGGTAGATAATTCCTTTGTTTTGTGAGCAGAGCTGATCTTCAGTTGTCCAGACTGCAATTCTGGTTAGCCCAAATTGGAGACTAGTAGAAAAGGATTCACCGAAATTGCCCCAAATTTGTAACTATCATTTGTAATAAATAAATAAAGGATGAAACTGCCCTTCATGAGTTGCAGTACTGTAGACTCTGAGAGTACCTTTAATGTCACCTCTAAGTGTTGCCTACTTCCACTTAAAAAAGAACAAATGCTGTTTTACTGTTCTTAAAATGATGTTGCTGCAAAACCCAGAATAGGCCATAAGCAGTTAATAGTGCAAGAAGAGTTGTTCCTATTGAGACTATCAGTCTTTTGTGCGCTGACGTTGATGTTACTGTCGGTTGACAGTGAGCTTTTATAGTCAATCTATTGAAGTACAAAAGGCCATGTTTCGGAAACTGTCATTAAAAGTGTCTCTGTTTTGTAAGAGCAGCGCATCCTTTATTCTCTCATAATGGAATTCCCCATAACAGATGGGACAAGCCAAAATTTGAAAATGTTATCGTAAGAGGAAAAATAGGTTAAAGTGCCTTTATATTTGTTAATGTTTTTATTCTTTCCAAATTAGAAGTTAATCTTAAAAAACAATAGGTCACTCACTTTGGTTGGTTCACTTTTATGAATTTTATGATCAGAAGTCACATTGCTTTCCAACATGATCTTTCAAACGTGTTTCAGCAAAGCGAAGTTATCTTTTAATTTGAGTAATGCAGCCAAAAACTAATCACTTTGAAACTAATACTGTGTCCTGTGTCACAAATATTTGCTGCTTTGCTGCTTGTCACAATGTAATGACTGGCATGATTTATTGTGCAAATAATCCTGAGAAGTGGTAAGGTTTTTTCATGTCTATGGCTCATTTTCTGTTTTATCCTGATAGAGACAATAAAGTCCTAGACAGGTATGGATATGACATTATACCAGTCCATAAACTTTAACTGATCCTGTGAACACCTATCCATTTCAAACATGGAATTTCATGGTAAATCAATGTTAAATGAATATTGCAGAATTTTTCTTTGCATTTCATTGGTGTCTGACTAATGGTGTGTTGTGTACCCTCTCAGTCCAGTGCTCCTGTATCTGACACGAATGGACATGAATAATTGCTATCAATAAAATGGGATTCATGTTAGTGATTTGTCCAAAAGATACACTTGATTTTAAATTGTATTGTTTAACTTGATGGTGTGTAGAGTGCCTTGTAAGGCCTTTTTTCTGACACTCTTGGAAGGATGGGTGAGGCAAAGAAGTATGGAAGGTTTGTCAAATACATTGCATTGCTGTAATTACTTGGCTGACCCTATTATTGAACGGGATTGCCAGGATGCATTTTTGTATATTTGTATTTTATGCTTTTTTTATTTTATTTTATTTTATTTCATAATGGCTGATTAGGAAATGGTGATGTCTGCTGAATTTCAGTACTTGAAATAAAAAAATCCTGCCCCTTCTCTGGTGACCCCTTTGTGAGTGTAGAGAGGGAAGATCTTGGAGAAGGAGTATGTGGTCCCCTAGTGGGAAATGCTTGCATTCAGGTGGGCTGTATTAAAAACATTCCTTTTCCTCCTGAACTCCTTAAATCTAAGAAAATTTTGAGAATCAGGATAAGAGAAAGGATATGGCTCTCAGAACAGAAATCAGCTACTGAATTTAAAAAAAAAAAAGTTTCACTTTTGTTTTATGCATTCATTCATTTCATTCAGTGATAAAAAAAATCGTCATTAAAAAGACAGAAAATTGAAAACTAAGATACTAGTAACATGATGGGAACTGAGGCTAAACTGCAGTCCCTTGTAAATGTGTGGCTTCTCAAGTCTCTTAGTCAGAATGCTTCCCCTGAATAATAAAGGAAACTCTGAATTCACTATGTTGAGATCTCATTTTTTCTGTTTGTCTCACAGTTTGCCTGATACATTGGAGGTGAGAGGAGCCTGTGTGCCTGTAAGAATATTTGTATGCTTTAATAAGTTAAACAGTATCTGGTTTTATATCATTGTAAACTAAACACTTTTTATTGATTTATGTAAGCCCCAGAAATTCTTTTCCTCTGAAGGAAAGAGAACTTAAACTCAATGAAAATATGTAATGTGTCAATAAATACGTTTTATGCCCCCACCCCTTTTTTTTTCCTATTCCAGTATTTTTGGCATGTGTAAAGTTGTGATACTGATTAGCCTGGCAGCAAAAAGGGTAATGCTTTCCTTCGAAATGTGTGAGAAGGTAGGAAATAACACAAACAGAAAAGCAGCTTGAAGCAATTAGGTGAGTTAGTGTAGAATAAAGGGCTGCAAGTGTTCTCCTCCAGGAACACACACTTCCCGGGACAAGTTACAGGTTGAAAACATACCCCAGGAGGCTTTCACATCAGTTATTATTCACCTGTGCATCCAAGCAGCTAATAAAAATACTATTTATGGAAGAGAATCTGACATCAGCAGTATATCAACGTACATGTTACCTTGATATAAACAACATTCGAAGCATGAAATGATAAATAATTTAGGTATTTTAAATGAAACTACTTATCTGGAAATTTAGCGGGTTTGCAGATTGGTGTTTCTTACAAGGCACTGAAGAAACAATATCAAGCAACCCACAGTATTCTAATATTAATTTTATTTTTAACTTAGCATGGATGAATAAGGGGGATTGAAATTGTTGCAGCTGCTGTATGCCTTGCCTCTCACCTCTTCTCTTGACATTATCAATTGTAGTACGAAATTTAAAAAATATGTTTTCTCCACATATGTACCAGTTAAAATGGCAAAAGTTGAAACTAGAATGATACTGTTAACACTGTCTAGTTACAACTTTCTTAGGCTGAATTTTTGAGTTACAGCTTGCTTGAGCTGAATTTAAATTGCTCATCTAATAGTGAAAGACTTTCTATCTCTTTTCTCAGGATGTTGCTCCTTCAGTTCTTCAGCAGAACTGTTGAGTTTCATGCGAAGTATCCATGGATGTACTGAAAGCCTGATGAGAGCCTTTGAAAGTGCCAAGCACTTACTGCAAATCCTAAAGGCTTAGTTTTTCATGTTTCTTAAACACTTCATACTTTTCCAAAAGTTACCTCATTGTCTTGTTCTTGAGTTCCAGCTTCCTGCGTTTTTCCTGTATTAGGAAAATAGGTAATCTTCCAAACTACTGCAGGCAATTACTTTTGGTATGGATTACCGACTTCCAGATACACTAGACTTTGTATATAATGTTACGGATATCTGAGGGTTGGGGGAAGGAGAGTAATTCTTTCTTTTTGCTTTTTGTTTTAAATGATCAATGACGTTGATCAGATTGGCTGGAGAGAAAATATTTCAGGAACTGTTAAAAGTATCCAATTTGTGCCATGTGTAGGAGGTTACCAAACGTGCCGGTCCAAGGTTGCTGTGTGTACTTACAGCAGATGGGTGGCTTGCTAACAGAAAGGAGAGACACCCAAGAGGACTGAAGTTTGGAAATTTTTACTCTAATAGTTTCATACCTTGATTGTTTTGTATATGGATGATGGACTACGTTGAGCTGCCCTGGAAGATAACTGTGGACTGGCCGTGTTTGCTGTTAACACGGGGTTCTAGCTGGCAGTAGCTCTAAAGATAATATCTGTTCTGTTAATTGTCATTGTCGGCTCTGAAACCTGCCTTTTTTTTTCCCTTCAGTCCAACCATACTTACTAATTTCTTGGCTCTTCTAATGTGGTTTGTTATGTAAATTCAGTGGTTTTTTTGTACCTATGGGCACCTTTCTTCTGATATTTTCTAAGCCATTGTTTCATTTGCTCAATAGTAGAGGTTGGAAAAATCATTGAGGTCTTACAAATTAAAATTGTAGTTGTGTTGCAACAGGCTAGTTGCAAGGAGAGGGTCTTACCAGTGCCCTAAGGGAAAGGCTACACTGAAAATTAACTAGACCTTATTAGAACACCAGAAAATTCAACAGGATGATGTCTTTACCTATATTTTAGACAATAGGAAAAGTTTTGTATTTTCTTAGGCACCAAAGTCAATCAACTACAAGATGTAAGTCTAGAGGAAATCCAGAGTTCCTTATTTTCGTGACTTTTACTAATAAGGACTCTCAAACCTAACTATGCTTCAAGGAAAGCATTTCCCAAGAAAGAAAACCAGAGCTAGCTTTTAACCCACAACACCAGCAAAACCAACTACCTTTGAAATGAGCTGGTTGTTTGACCTCATTGAAGGAGAAATGGGGATGAAGGAGAGAAAAGCAGATTAACCAAATCGATACAAGTGGATATGTTGTTAATCTTTGATTATTACAGACAACAACTGCGTAGGTGATAAATAGGAAATCATAGTGGAACTCGAAGCAAATATATATAAAATCCAGTATGTCATCCATTGACGTTACGAGCTGTAATGACCCAAACCCAAGCATTACACAGCATCTGTGAAAACAAAGAGGAATTAAGTATTGGTTTTATATACTGAATCAGAACTGTAACCACAGCATAAAGCTGACCTAAAATCAACTTGACTAACTGCAACAAAAGTAGTGCAAAGTGGGTGAAGGCTGTGCCTCACCTTCACCATCTCCGTACTTTTTCTGGAGAGGGAAAAGGAAGGCTTTCAAGGCCATTTCATACACTTCATTTATCTGCAGCTGCCATAATGTCTCCCATGGGCCCACTAGCAGCCAGCACAAGTCGAATCAAGCTCTCAGGGATCAGCCAGGCATAGAATAACTCCAAAATAAAAAGCATACAAGACCTTTTAAAAGCAAGTAAGTTCTCTATTAGCCAATGACACAGCCTGGTGGGTTTGTACTCAGATACAGGACATGTTTTATCTAGTTCATTATATACATTTCTGAGGTCAAGCTGGGTTCATTAGTTTGTTGCAATTTGTAATATAAATTAAAATGCCACATTTAACATTCTAACTATTCGAGTTTTTTACTGGTTTGAAATAATTTACTCTGGTATTTAGATGTACAGAAATAAAGCCTTATTATTTGCATGCCAGAGAATGATACATACCCTGCCGATGAAATACTATTTAATGCCAGTTATAAGTGATTTAGAGTTGATACTTAAGGACGTGTTCGTGGATGTACGTAGATTATAAAATGGTTCCACACAACATGAATGAAAGAGGGAATGCTTATTCTTCTTCATATCTACTGCTTTTATAGCTCATTGAATCAATATGTGTTGTCATTCACCATTTCCAGGTAATGAAAATGAATTCAGTCCCTCGCTTGGCATGTCCTAGGAGTTGAGAATGGGACCCTTGTACAGCTGAACAAGGGGGTTTGTGTGTAGGCTGCTGTGGTTCACTTCCACCGTCTTTAGAGCCTTCTCTCTGCTTTCTAATGCAGCGTGAAGTGTTGTTTCAAAGGTGAAACAATGGTGGTCCTACCTGTTAGGGCCAGGATATACTGAAATGGATTGTGGTACTTGGTTCGTATCTAGATAGACACTGCTCTGAGTTGTCGTTCAGATTTGAGAATATGGTGGGTTCAGCTCCGAAGGCTACAGCGGTCTTCATGTTCTGGCCAACAACTGGGGAATTGGTTATCATCATCTTACTTCATTTACTGACAAATTATTGCCTGTAGTTCATTTCCATAATCAAAATATATAGTAAAAGTATTAGGATGTAAAATTTGGCCAGATTTTAACTCAGTTCTTGTATTTACTGGTCACTACAGTTCAGGGATTCCACAGCCTACCACGCTTTTATGGCAGTAGAGGCAGCTCTTGTGTCTGTGCACAGACACGAAAAGGTCTTTAGATGTTCAGGTGTCTTTCATCTCCCAGTCTCCCCATCTCGTTTTGAGAATTCAAGATCTAACCTAGTTCCATTTTCTGCCTTTTTCACAATAGCAGTCCTTTTGTAAAGAGCCTTTATTTCTATTCTGGTGCACCCATCCTGCCTTCTAAAATTATGTTCTATTAAAAAAAAAGTTTCCAAGAAGTATAGTTGCACATATACAGTTTGAAGCTATTGGTATTTGGAAAGAGTAACAGCAGAAAATGGCTTTGTTTTTCACTTCAGATGTGTTTCAACATTGCAAAGTAGTCATAATTTTGGTGTATAATATCTTCATACTCTGGTCCTGCCGTGGATAGACCTACTTTTTCTCCTTTGACAAAATTTACTAGGTATTAATTTTCCAAATGTCTGTGTTTAGTAATTTCATACACTTTTATACACCTTTTCTTAAAATTAGTGTTCTCTCTGTAATCTAGCATTATACTTCTTGTTTTAGGATGCTGGCTTGTGCAGTGCATTTGTATTTCCTAGATGTGACACCCTGGTGGCCTGCTCAGGTCAACTATTTACTTAGGTGTTTTATTTTTTGTAGAGATGGAATTAATAACTCATTCAGACTACTTATGTGCCAAATTTTTCACTTTGTTTCAGTGTGCAATGGAATACCTATAAGGAGATGAAACCTTAGGAATATATTTCTATCATCTATTTCAAAGACTTACCAAGTTATAACATGCTGTCCAGTTCTATCTGCCAAAATGCCTTCTAGCAGTAAAAATCTGCCATTAGTTGGCTACAGATTTTTTGGAAGATGTTTAGATTTTGACATTTGTGAAGTTTTTAGTAGTGAAATGATTTAAAGCTTAAGATGCGTAGTTCAACTATTAAGATTGATTTGATCGGTTTTGTCAGTGCCTAAATGTCCCGTGTAGTTTAAATCCCTTATATCTACCAGCTGTGGGCAGTTTTCTCTTTGTGAACCTTACAGTTTATACTGTCATCTTACGGAACACATTTTTCAATTTCTGTATACTGAGAAAAAAATCTATAGGTCAGATTCTCTACCCTGACCAGGTCCCATAGTATGCTGCACTAACGGGAAGAAAGCTATTCCATTTTGACACCCATCTGACTAAGAACACAGGAAAAATCATTGTCTGAGTTACAGGGCTGTGAGCAAAATATATTTCATAATGTTCAGAGAGTAGCAGCTATTGACAACTTCATCTAGAAACATAATGCTGCGGGAGATGAAGGTGTTATTTCTGAGAGAAAAAAACCCTAAGTTTGGTTCTCAAATGACATCTATCCATGGCAGAAATGAAGGCAGTTAGCTGCTTTGGTAGCTTTCAAATTTTAATTCAAGAAGCTTGTTTGGGCTGTCATTTGTCCGTCACTACAAATACAATTTTACTTAGGAAGCAATTTTGAGAGAATGGTTTCTCAAAGCTGGTAAAAATTTTAAGTTAGATACTGTGGGTTAGTTTTCAGTAACTTACCTAGTGTGAACTCTTCAAATTTAGAATGTTTCTGTATAGGCTGGGTTCTGTTTTTATAGTAGGAAGCATGAACTGGAGTCACTATACCTATTTTATGTTAGTACCTATGTTATTGGTTAACGTTAGGCTGTCATGACTGATGGCATCTTTGTTACCTCTGCTCTTCTTTCTCCTCAAATGAAAGTAGCTCGTTTGTATTTTAATTTTTGGACTAGTTATTGCATAGTGACTAGGACTTTTCAAGTATTGCTTGGTATTTTTATTGTTTGAAGTTGAAAATGCCTTTCGACTATCATTCAAATTTCAAGGGGATTCTGTAACAAAGAGGTGTTGGGTATAGGAAGATGCCCTTTTTTCCTTATGAAACAGCTTTTTGTGACAAAAAGCGTGCTTTTATTTCTCTTGTTCTCAGTGAGGGATCAACTGTATGGGAGATGCAGAGCTGGTGATTTTTCTATCATAGGTATTCACTAGAAGGTAATAAAAATGAGTTGCTCATGTTTTGCATCCCCATGTCCATTTCAAAGTCCTGACTTTTACTTTAGATGACTCGCAAGCTCCTGGGGCGGGCGTAAGGTGTGCTGCGGTGTAGGGCAGCTCACCTTCCTGCAATTGCCGGAGCTGTCCTGTGACTCGCAGCCAGCGCAGCAGGCTCAGTGACCCATATTTCAACTGGTCCCTTAATTCTCAATAGAAGGCTTCTGTGTCTCCTTTCAGTTTTAAGACTGCTGTCCTCAGTCCCCTAGGGATATCGCAGGTTAACACAGGATGGCAAATTGTCAAGTAACAGTGCTTCATAGCACTAACTACAACTTCTGTAAGTATCCTCACTGGAGTAAAGGAATCAATTTGCTGGATGAACAAAAACCAAATCAAACCAACCCCCTCCCCGCCCC
>VUYV01000019.1:7071945-7359097 GCA_008711295.1 Anarhynchus alexandrinus | reverse complement strand
AAAAAAAAAACAAAAAAACAACAAACCCAAACCCCAAACCTGCATCAGGTTTGGAACAGCCTGGAGAGTGCTCACAGGGATTTCTAATTTAGTCCACTGGCAAACTGTATTCATATCCTGAATAATTCTTAGATGAATATAAGCCAAATTTATCTTTTCATTTCTCACAGCAAAAAATGGTACTTTATAATTTAGAAAAATCACACCACTTATTATGCTGAAATTAGGCATTAAACAAACACAGCAGTGAATTGGTAAAATAACTGTCTTCGTAACTCATTGAAAGTCAGGTAGGACTGGGATCAGAATATTCACACTACTTGAAAAAAGCTTCCTGTTTACAATTGCGTTTGCTATGTAATGTAATTTAAATAATCTGCAAAGTCTTTGTATGTTCTTGATGCCAAAGCCATACACGGTTTGTTTACTTAATCCTGGGATATTTTGCTACTTTAGGTTGTCTTAGATGTTTCGCATTTTTAGGACCTTTTCATATATTCTTTTATTTGTTATTGAGCACCAAACAAATTCAGAGTAATAAAACCAAGCAAGATTACTTGAAATTTTTGGTGATGTGAAAAGGCATGTCCTTAGTATAGAACGTGCATCATTCTGTAGGTATATATCTACCATTAGAGCAGTCAAGAGAGGGGCTCAGCGTCTCTGTCCTTGGAGCTATTCCAAACTCACCCGGGCACAGCCCTGTGGGACCTGCTCTGCTTGCCCCGGCGGCAAGTGGGGCGTTGGGCCAGAGCCCTCCGGGGGGGCTCTTCTCACTTACCTCCTGGGCTAAGTCCAGGATTCTGTTATCAAAATTTTGACAGAAAACAGTATAAACGTGTTACTGTATGTATATGTATATTTGTGTCATACAGGTAATTTAAATTCTTGTCTTGTAAATGCCTGTATTTATTTTTCCTTGTTATTCTTCATATTTTTGCAGACAGCTTGTTCTCTTTTAAGAGGTCCATGGGCATAGATATCCCCCCCCAGGATTGAAATAAACATGTCATTGGTTACAGTAGAAATTGTTGTAAATAATTTGTGCTCAGATTACATGTGTGTGTATGTAGTGTAGTTATGATGGTGATAATTTTTCTGCCTCCCTTTTTATAGTTAAAAGGGTTGTTCTAGTTGATTTTTACAATCCAAATAATCCATTTTAATAGACTTCCTTTATTTTCACTTAACATTGTTTACAGATTTTCATCTCTGCTGCTGTTACTGATAAGGAACTTCTTCAGACTGGGTGCTGTTTGCATCAGCAAAAGCTGTGAAATTCATTGTATACACAACTAAAATTAAAATGGAAAATGCATACTTTTATGTTGGTTGCAGGAACTGTAAATTTACTTGAGCTGCAACATTATTTTTAAATTATTTCTTGTATAAGATGAAATTACTTACAAAACCCCATTCTTTTCTTAAAATAGTTGAGACTGTGTTTTCAGTAATATATTAAAGTGTAAGGAAAAAATAGAATAAATAAAATCTGAAGCTGATGAAGAGAAAGGAAGGAACAGGGTGATGTAGCACTGAAATTATTCTGGAGCTCATCTTTAAATATTTCCAGGAGAGGAGCTTGCTACTAGATTTGAAACTCAAATGTTTCAGCTAATCTTAAAATCCTTCTCTTCAGTGACAAAGCTATTTTATTTCAGTTCCTCACATTTGAATGAAGAGTGCAACTATATTTCCTAGAATTTTTCCCCAATGATGATAAGAGGTCTAAAATATTGGTGTGTGCTCTCAGGTGATTCATATGTAAACAAAGTGATTCAGAACTTTTAATTTAAAATAGTGTCTTATTGTGCCTTGCATTCGATGTGTTGCAAAAACTGGTGTATTGCTGCTGTTTCTGAACTGAATGTGGCTTTTCTTCTCACTGCAAGATGGACATGAATTTTGTTTCTAGCTGTTCCAGCCTACTCCTCTCACATGCTTATTCCTTCTGTTGATGGAAAGGCTTCTTCAGCTAATGGCTTCCATTAATTGTCTGCCTGATTCAGATCTCGAACATCTGACCTGAATGCCATTTAAATAGCAGAGTAGTGAAAACAAAGTTTTTCAACCAGCAGTTGTTTTGGAATTTTGTTAATGCTATAGAACTTCTCAGGCAAAAATTAATCAGGTCTGTGCTGAATAACATGGTACGCTAAACCAAATTACTTCCTTGTATAGCTCCCATTAACAGTGAAATTACACTCAGATGAACTTAATTCAGTGCAATTTGAGTTAAATGTTATGATCTCGCGTGTTCTAATAACATGTTAAAGTCTCTTATTGGTCTGAGGGAAGAGATTTGTTTGAGAACCAATTAATTTTTACAAGATGGTACCTTGGTAATTTGATTTTCAATGTTGTGGATATGTTTTAGTGTGATTCGCTATAGCATTGACCAGATAAACTACCCACCTCAGCTTTTATAGGGCTTTACCTATAGAATAGCAGAGCTATATGTACTTGGCAAGTGGGCAGGATGGATAATTCTGGAATGGCTTGAAGTCGTTGTTCTTTTGTTTTGGCCGGTACACAGGCGTATGTTACCTGTATGTTAGAGTGTAGGCTTTTGGTTAGGCCTTTCAGTGTCGTTGGCCTATCTTGTAGAGAGAAAATGTGTATCTCAGATCAGACTAACGCTGGAAGTTGAGTTAAGGACTGCTTGGATTACAAAGAGTTGATAAAATACAAAATTATTTTTACTCGACAACAGTGAGACTGAAAGTAGTACATAAATCAGTGCACTTTCAGTGGTCAGTGCTGCAAAATGGTTTGACCATGCAGATACACGTGTGTGTAGATATACACACACCGTGAGACTACGGAGAGGGTCAAGCTTGTATTTCTGAACTGTTTTCCTAACTCTGTGTTACTTTTGATATGATGATGAGAAGTGTTAGTATAAATATTGTGAAGATAAAAATTGAACTGTGAACGTAAAGTTCAACACAAAAAGTGATATATGAAGGAAGAAACTTATCCTTTTGCACAAACCCTAGGTTAAATCAGCGGCAATCCCACTCTAAGTCGTGTCCTATTCAGTAGTCCTATTCAATAGCAAACGTTTTATGTTCGTCTCTGTGCTCCATCCATTCTCATTTAAAATTGGAAATCTATTGATTTTGGTGCTGATCCAGTTTCATTTGTAGCAGGGAGCATTCACTCAGCAGCACATCTGAATATCCAGCAATGCACCTGGGTAATGGTTATAAAATTACCCAGTAGTGCAGAGGTTAATATATATTCATTGTTTGTTCACTTCTGTTTGTTCTTTTTGGCTGAGTAGGCTGGTGCTTACCTGATACATTTACTCTGTTGTATGATGCTCAGATGGGTGCCGAAACCACCCCAGCCTGGGCAGCTCGTTCCTAAAGCCTCCCTTGAGAAATGGGTTGGGGGACTTCTGCCCCAGCAAAAGACCCAGCTGGCAAATAATCCCTTACAGCCCCAGGGTGGGGGAGTGGATTTAAGTATTAGCAGCAGCAGAAGACATGCAGGCAGAAAGTGGAAGTGCCCCTTGTGACAGTAGTGAGGATTTATGTGGCATCGAGGTGATTTGCCTGACAGCACGTAGTTCCCGAGTTCAGCGTCGGAGGTAGTACACAGGTCTGTCACCTTCACTGGAAATGAGGCAATAATTTACACTGTGAATAGTGCCGTGAAAGTCAATGGGAGAAAGAAGATGCCATTCAGCACAAAAGCTGACAAAATCTGATTGTTAAGTACCAGTCAGTACATTAAACTTCATATTTCTCTAAAGAGCGAGGAGGAAGAGAAATACCTTGTATAATATGGAGACATGTTACAGAAGACAGATGCCAAGTGAATACCTTATAAAACTTGTATGGTTTAATGCATTTTTGTAGTCATTAGGCTGCCTTTTCTGTCTACCCTTCATTGTGACAGCTGCGGTGTGTCACAGACCTTAAATCAACAAAAAGCAGTAGAATATCTTATTCTGTTTGGTTGGCAAAGAGCTTCTGTTAAAGTCTGCGTTCTTTAGAGATGGCTTTCCCATCAGACCATCTGGCTTGACTATTTTGAGACTTCTATTTTCATTTGCAGATTCGCTGACATCTCAGCAAAAACACAGCATGATTAGGAAATGAACTTAATTCTGATACAGAAGTTTTGTAGGTATGCCTGGAAGGAAAAAAGATTGGCAAAAGTAGCAGTAGAATGGCAGAAAAATTGAAATCCTGATTATCAAGTAGAGAAATAATCAGACCTGGTGGGCAGTGATTTGTATACTGAAGTTGACACTTAGAAGCAGATAGAGTGTGATATAGTTGTTTGCCAAAATTACTTTTGACCTTATGTGGGACGTTGACAAAGATGCGTTTAAAAAGTGTGAAACAATTTCCAGTACAGTCTGTAATTGGGTCCATAACTTGTTTTCCTGATGTTGGAAACCAGCAGGGAGTTACAAATGGATTATGGAAGGTTCTTGAGGAGCATATTGTTTAGAAAGCCATTTCAAAGTTGACAAGTGCTGAAACAAGTCGTAGTGTGGGAACTATTGTTCTCAGACTGATACTGAAGCAGAAGGTTCCCCATCTGACTGATGAAGTCTGGACTTTTGCTGTATCAACAACCATATTCCATGAGACCACAATATGCCGATACTTATTCTTGGCCACCAAATCTTGGAGATCCTCAGATCTCTCCCAGTTTATTTAGGAGAAGCTTATTCTTCTGGCAGCCTCTGAGTGCTGCAGACTAAGGAATGAGCAAAAAGGCTTGTCAGAAATAATTCTGAACAAGCAAAACTTTCAGAACTGAGTAGACTCAGCTTATTTGTCACTCAAACCAAACTAATAATCATTAATATACAAGTTAAAACTAAGGTTGTCAAATAATTGCATTTCTGGAATTGAAGGGATTTTTAAAACATGGGATTTGCAATAAGCTAGGACAACTATAATTACTGCGTCACAGTTTATCTTGTTCCATATGCAAAAGGAATAATATGACCTGCCAGTTTACATCATACAGTTTTCAATAGGTTAAAAACATAGCCGATCGAATGTGAAGGTTAGGTTACCTAGAAATATTAAGGTTAAAACTAAGGTTTACCTTGTCCTTGTCAAGCTGGTTGAAATAATTAACCTGAATGCCTTGAGACACAAGGATTTCCTCATTTTGTTATTAATTTCTTGTAAAGAGTCCATTAATATTTAAATTTCTTCAATCTCCGATGGAATCTGTTAATAACCTTACAGAGTGTCAACAAAAATCATTGGTGCAGCAAGGTGCTTAGAAATGGAGTTGTCAAATGTTCCACTGGTTGTTGACCCACCGATTTGTTAGGTACCGAACTCACCTTTGGTTATTTGCCTTTCCTAAGTTGCTATTCTACTTTTCTGTTGATTTGGGACTCCCTGAAATGGTTGGTGGCAGACGGGCAAAATTTTTCCAAAATCAAATCCTTTTTTTACAGAAGACAAATAATTTACTCAGCTTCTACAAACTAGACCAGTGTGTGCTTTCTTCCTGCCACAGTTGGCCCCAACTCTGAATTGCAGAGTTTTACAGTTCAGTCTCTAATGGAAAGCTGTAGTTTGTTTGTTTGTTTGCTTTCACCTTTATTTTGAAAGATTAGAACTCAGTCTCACCAACATGACTCCACTTGAAGAAAGGGGGAAATTGGGATTTGCGTTATCCGTTTTGACCCAGCCACTCTAATTCAGTAAGTGTCATGGTGGGAAACATGGTACCTGACAAGCGCATGGGCTTTTTTGTTCTCTTTTCTTTGAAATGTTTCTTTGGTAGTTTGAGGAGAAGTGCTGAGGCAGGAGGACATCATCTGTGGGCCTGTGGGAGGTAGTTCTGGTATTTCAGGGCGTGCACGGTCTTCCTTTCTGTTCTGCGTAGTAGGTGACAGTAGATGGTACTTCATTTTCTGGGCTTCATGGCTTCCTTCCTACATTGAGATATTGTAACAGCGTTAAGCTCCTAGGGTGAAGATCTCATACTTAAGTTTGAATACTGAGTTGTGTATCTAGCTGACAGACACTGAATCTGCTGGGAGCTTGGCTTATCCAAACTGTATCTGAAGGAAATTCTTTACTCTGAGGTGGTGAGCCCCTGGCCCAGGTTGCCCAGAGAAGCTGTGGCTGTCCCATCCCTGGAGGTGTTCAAGGCCAGGTTGGACGGGGCTTTGAGTAACCTGGTCTAGTGGAAGGTGTCCCTGCCTGTGGCAGTGGGGTTGGAACTAGATGAGCTTCAAGGTTCCTTCCAACCCAAACCATTCTGTGATTCTATCTATGTTGCAGACCGTCCAAGACATCTTAGGCTACCTGGGCCAAATCTGACCAGTACATCAAGAGCAAAACTACATTTTC
Organism: Anarhynchus alexandrinus; assembly: GCA_008711295.1. Taxonomy (NCBI): domain Eukaryota; kingdom Metazoa; phylum Chordata; class Aves; order Charadriiformes; family Charadriidae; genus Anarhynchus; species Anarhynchus alexandrinus. Next base: position 7,352,753 of record VUYV01000019.1, on the reverse strand, counting down.
ACCGCAAATCTAGTGTGGTGTGATTTGAGCATGAGCCCTATAGAGGTGCTACACAGGCAAGATGAGAAAAGAAAAAACAACTTTCAATTAGTAGCTTGCATTACTTTATGTTTAACTTACCATTATGAATCTTATTGTAGTCTATTTACTACTTCATGTCCTGGTGAATTGGCATAGGCGTCACAAACCACTATTTTTTTTTTTTCAGCTTTAAGCCACATTAGAAAATGTAAAACTGAAGCTTCAAATCACATTTTTAATTTCAGAAAAATGGAATTGGTGGTGTTTGTATGTTTTTCAATCAGTAGCAAGCACATTAAATCTCAGTACAGGCTAAAAATTCTTAGTACAATTACAATACATGTCTATTTTTTTAAAAACTGAAATTACTTTTAAAAACGTTATTAATATTTAAACAGACACGCCAGAGATGTATTAATATTTCTGAAATTATTCAAATTGTGTTGTAGATATTTATTACACACATTTTGCATGATATTCTTGGTTGCTATTTTTGTTATGCATGTATTTATGAACATTTTTACATTTGGTTAATACCCTGCAAGTGAAATGTGGAAGTGAGGTGGGAGAAAAGCTGCACCCACTCCTGTAGTATTCTTTGTAGTGTTCTTACCTTCTGTATTCAATGCAGTCAACAGAGAGATAATAATAAAAAAAGCTCAACTGATCCTAGTTTTAAGAACATTTCCTTTTTTTTTTTTTTGGTCAGCTTGAGCCACTGTTTTTGTGCAGCTCTTTGAGCGTTGCATCACATTTGCTTTATTTGTTAAGCTGGTGACTTGTGCTGAAGTTTCGGTTATCTAAGAAAAAAGAGAATCTAGAATCACTTGCTGTAAGAAAATGCAGTCGTATTCAGCACACTTGAGAAGACCTCAAAGTAAAGGTACACAGAGGTTTTAATGTATATTATTTTTCACCATACTTGTTTCAATCTTGAATAGAAAATTGACTTTGTTTTGAAATTTGGTTTTTATCTCTGTGTTCTTACTCATTACCCAGAAAATGCATTGCTAGTTCTTGGGATGGGGAAAGAGAGGAGGAGCCATACTACATACAGAAATTAATTGTGGTCATAAAGGATGCAAAATGTGATTGCAGCTATAGTAGCAGCAGTTTTGCAGATAAGATAGGAGAAAAAGCCTAAATATTCCAGCTGCGCTGCAGTGAAATATCTAATTATGTACTTTGTATGAAGTACATCAGCAATCCTTTTGATTTTATTATTCAGTAATACAAATATTAGCATTTCAGATATGTTTAGAATTAAGCACATTCTCAGTTTGGGGACTAATGTTTGGTTTTCATACCTAGTTTGGTTTATTTTTATTCTTACTTGGTTTATCTTTATGTTTTATTGTTAATATTTTAAACAATATTATTATTTCTGGACTGCAAACCTGTATTGTGGTTTTTTTAATTCATTTTCAGTAGTTCAGAAATAGAACTAGGTCTGCCTTCCTTCACCTCTTTTTCTCACCAGCCTTTACAAATGGAAGAGTAATCCCAAACTGTTATTTTACTACTATTTTCATGTTACCTCTGCCTGGATTAAGAACAAAACTTTGTAATATAGGGCTGCTCTAAAGTTTCATTAACCAGTTTCTTAGTGTGAAATTAAATTGTTCAGGAAGAAATATAAATCATTTGAGGTGAAGGAAAATTGATTTTTACAACATCTTTCACTTGTTGCACTCTTAGTAGTATTAGCTTCATTAGACACTTAGAGTGTTTATAGGTATTATAAGACATTTAAAACTTGATATATTGAGGTACTTGAATGGCTTTCAGGCATTAGAGAATTATGTTGAGATTATATTGTTATCAATCTCGTATTTGGCACATTGGTAAGGAAATGTCTGCTTTATTCTAATTATACCCATAAATAGAACTTTTTTGTTTGACACTAGATAAGAACTGATACACAGAGTGAGAAACCCCAAGACTTTGGAACAATGCTGTAACATTAAATGTAAAATTTGTGTAAATAGCAGTTTCACAAATACATTGGAAGTCACAAAAAGCATTCAGAATCATGCAAGAATTCCTAAACACTCTAGTTCGGTGGGCATTTTGCTTCCATGTTTAAGCTATCAGTCAAAGTTACCAGCCATTGCAGAAAATCCCCAAGAAATCAGATATTAGAAGTATTTCTCCCTTGCAGTGCATGTATAATTAGAATAACTACTAATTTAATATACATGCTAACGTGGCAAATTCCTTTGCCATGAAATAAAAGGACAACCTAGAGAAGACAATATTGAGAAATCAAATCCCAAGATATAATACGCAGTTCACTTTTAAGTTAGAGGTCTTAAAAATTTCAAAAAGCCCCCCCGAGTCTGTAGGAGCATTGTTCACCCTCTTTCTGTAGATGCAATCTAGCTGTTTGTTGTTGCCATCCTCAGTCATTTTAGCAATGAAGATTTTAAAGACTTTTACTCTAGTCTTTTGATTTTGTAGGTATTTCCAATATAAGTAACTTGAGCAAGTTCTGTAGAGTCTGAAAACAACCATGTGTATTTTTCTTCAAGCTTTAGCTGTTATTTGCGAAAGAAGTCTGCCTCAGTGAGGATGATGGTGAAATTCTTCTTGAAGGCCTGAATCAAGATGCTTGTCATTCAGTAATAGTGGAGGAAAAAAAAAATCTCTATTTTTTTTAAAAGATCAGATAGTGAACTTACATTTAAATGATTATTTCGTTTCCCACAGGCATGAATTAGAGATACCTTTAGGTTAAAGAAATCAGTGTTACTTATTCCTGGAGCAGAGATCCTGTCTAACTTGCCATCTCTCAGCTCCCACCCGTCTTCACATTCCACTTAAAAATTCTGTCTCCATAGCTTCGGGCTGTTTGCAATGCGCTTCTGGTACCCCTTTCCCTCCAGGTATATTAAATAAGGCATATTTATATTGCATAACTAAATGCTATCTCTTACAATGGCACGTCTCTAAGCAATTATAAATGAGACTTAGCAGTTTCTCCTACCTAGCTCAATTTTAAAAACTCCTATATTGTTTGAAAAATAAGCTGCTACCGATGCCCTGGCGTGAAACGTCCCAAGTTTCAGTTTGGTTGCTTCCAGTCTTTCCTCTGTAACTGCAGCCACAGCGGGACCACGGGCGTTACTCCCCAAGCGCTCAACACAACTCTGTGTAGCTGTCTTTTGAGAAGTGCCGAACGGCTCCTCATCATTTGTTTTCTTTCACATTTCTTGTACAAAGGAGAAATTCTAAAATAAAATGCAGATAGAAGAAAAGATAATTCGAAGTTACCACTCTTACTTACAAATGCTTAATATACACTGACTGTAATGGAAGTTACTGTTATATCTGTCAGAGTTGAGTAATGGTTTCCTTTCCAAACTACTTGCTCAGTCTGCATTTCAGAATTATTTTTAATATGTTTTCATTTTTTTTAAAATTTAATGGGAAAAATATTTATGTATTGGTATTGAACAGTAGTCTCGATTCGTAAACAGTCTTATCAGTTTTATTTTATGGAAAAAACCACTCAAGGAGAGCAATACAGTGGAATTTGTTACTGTGTGTTCCAAACTTTACAAAACCAACAGTTTTTAAATATAATGATAGTAGTTTTCTCTTAGACAGTGTAGTAAATGCATGCTTTCCTAAAGCCAATTGACTACTGGAAAAAATGTAATACCTTTTAAAACTTGCGTTAGATTTCTTGGGTTTGAGGTTTTGCCTCATGTACATTATTTATGATCTTAGAGCATTGCTAATCTGTTCTGCCAAAGGAAGTTAAGTTTTGAAAATATTTCCAGAATGCTTCTGTATAGTGCAAAGCCTCACTTAATATGTTCTTAGTGAAGTTGTATTTGCGAGAGCTAATTCTGTGAAAATTGTTTTTCCTATGTCAGCGTGGTAGGGGAGTAGCAGAAATCAGTTCTCAATCATTCCGCACCTGTACCAACAGCTAATGCTGCTAATGTTCACTGGTAGCCTGCCAGTGTGGGAGAAACAGATGCCGCTCTAATTAATAGTCAAAATTAATACCCTTCATGAATGAAAATTATTGAGGGAAGGCAGTATAAACAAGTTAATTTTCTTTCAGTTTTCAGAAACTTGATTTATTTTTTCTTCATATGTCTCCACCTCTGTTCACCTGAAGTGTATCTTTTATGAGTCTGGAGAGCAGGCACGCAAAACGCCTTCAGATGACACCAGTACAGTATCCTGTGGTCAGCGGAAATGACGTTTATTTGAGGAATACAGGCTAATGTGTAGATTCTTCATGTTTTTAACCAAACGTACGTTTCTAACCAAAGATGCGTGTTCACTTCATGAAGAAGTAGGGGTTTTTTTAACAGTTCGCTAGTATCAAATAAGAATATCTGAGAGCAATTTTTCTTCAATATTGCTTGTTTTCATTTCAAAATCTTGTAATCTTAATATATAACTTATAATCACTTGGGCACAGGCCTTCTGAACTCTTATTTGGAAAATGAGGGCGTATTTTAGTTGTTTTCATGTCATTTCGTATGCCTTTATTCACCTCTGACACTTGTTTGTGGAGTGCTACTATTTTTCTTATGCTTGAATAATAGCACATCATCTCTGTTTTGCTTCAGTGTGCCAAATAAAATGTGCAAAGATGAAGTACATTGCTGTCATACCATTAAAAGGATATTTTGATTCCAAGGAAGTACAAGCAGTGCATTCCTTTTGCAGTAAAAATGCTAGCTTGATTTAAGAAATGTTTCCTACAAAGAAACAGCTAATTACATTGATAGCACATTAACAGAATACGTAACTTGAGTAAGGATGCAACAATAAATCAAATAAAGTAATTATATAAATCGAAGCATCTTTTTGAAAAGTAGGACAACAAGTTGTCTGAGTGTGTTATTTATTTAATACCAACTTAATATCACAAGAGCAAACAGTGAGACAGGTAAAGTACATCAAAATATTAATTATATGGATTCATGCTATAGCTCATAATAAATGCTTACTTACTGCTTCTGTTCAAGGGAATTGCTGATAGGAGTTAAAGCATAACATCTTGAATTATTCAGAAGTATCTGAATTATGATGGGTAGATCTAAGCGATACCCAGGAGAGCTTTGATATTCAAACAGGACAGAGACAGCACAAAGACATTTTATCAATTCTTCAAAAGTTGTTTTGATTTATTTTGGTTTTTGTAAAGATTTCTTAGTGGCTATGAGATTTGAATCATTCCTTCCTGCACACATTTTTCAAGCTGTAAACTATTGTTCTATAGTTTTGAAAAAGAAAATACTTATGTTTTGGTTTAGTAGGCTAGATCTTTATCCTGTTTTAAAATTAAAAAAAAAGAAAAAGAATTGCCAAAATGTTTTACAAGGCAAGATTTTTTTTTTAAAAAGGGTGAATATAAATGTTGCCATGATTCCTTTAGACAAATCCTTATCCAACAGCAACCAGCATCTGATGCTTTCAAGGTGATTGATTTCAGGAGCAAGATATTGAGCCATTTTTAATTTGATTTGGTAAAATTCCATTTAAGCAAGCAGTTATCTCATAGTTCTAACCGTTTCTCTTAACCCCTAGACAAGTTGAATATGTACTACACTGCATCCAGGCAGAATTTGGTTATTCCCATTCCCCAGCAGATTAGGCAACTCAGGCTGTGATTTGCTGCTTTTAGCAAATGTGACAGCTATTTTGAATCAGTTCTTGGTAGCGTAATTTTTGTCAAGTTGTAAATTGGAGATAATAATTAAACCATTGTAGTTGACAAATACTGTGGGGCACTTGGTAACTGAGCTGGCAGTTGTGGCAGTTACCCAGTAAACAGCAGCTCCTGGTCGCTCACTCGCTTGGTTCTCAACGTGGGCTCTTTGCCTTCTCCCCGTTCCCATGGGAGAGGGTCAGTAGGTGCAGGAAGGACACGTTCCCAGCGCCGATGGGTTAATTGCTCGTAGGTCCTGAAGCCAAAGAACAGCAGAGCATCTTTTCAGGAGTATAAATTAGTTCTGAGAAGATTTTGTCTTGTGAAAGTTAATAATACTGGAGAGTGCATTAAAACAGCAGTAATTTTGGTAATGAGGATTGTTTAGACACTCTTGTTTTGAAGCAGTGTGGAGGGAATTTTGAGAAGCATGCATTTTTAGAATTGTTTTAACAACTTCATCCTCAATTTGAGCTCACGTTACAGCACTTTTATATCTGCACTAATTAAAGAAAGATATTGATCTGTTGCTTGGCAATAGGGATGATATTTTGCTAAGCCTCAGTCAAGAAAACTGTGAAGAAGAGAATTTATTTTTTATGGGAGTAGAGAAGCTATTCCTTCATTTATGTATTTATTTTGAGAAGTGAATGCTAATTTTTGAGTGAAGTTCCTGAGAACTTGGCTTTGGCCAAGGAGAGAATAAGAACGGACAGTAGTTTTTGCTGTAATATTCATATTTGTGTCACAGATTTTGAGATTCAGGCTGCGTCCTTATTCCTTCCCTATACTGGAAATAGTTACATTTTCATTGTAACCGCATATTGTCTAAATCAAATTCCACTGTGCCGCAATCATTTGTGTGTTGTGGCCAGCCAAACCTCTGAGCCTGAACTGCGTGGGCAGGTGGATGAGTGGGACCTCCCAGCAGAATGCCCGTACTGCTGAGGGCAGGGGCAGCGGCACGCGGGTTGCAGGTTGCTCGCTGCAGGGTTGGAGCTCAGGCTCCAGTCTATGCCTTATTTTATGATGCAACAAATATAATTTGACTTCTTGTAGTGCTGGCTGTATTGGTGCATGTGGAGTGTAAATGAAACAAAGAGATGGGATTAAATGTGTAAATTTAGAATTCTTTTGGAAGGCAGTTCTGCTGGAAAACTTGCAAATATACAGGGAAAATGACCAAGTGTTAAAGGGAGTTGTGTGAGGTTGCAATATGAAGAATCATTGCACAAAGTGAGACTTGTCATTTTCAAAGGTAATGGGGGGAGTAGGAAAAGAAATGGAGTAATTGAAATATGAAAGGCACTGAAATGGAATGAATCAAAGTATGACTAACAAGGTGATTTAGTGAGATGTAGTTAAGCCGGATGCAATGTGGTTTTAAGAGAAAGAGGTAAATTTAGTTATAGAAATGTAGCCGCTCAAAGCAAAATACAAAATAAGCAAAAGATTCTAAGCGGAGCTAATGCTTAGTAACAGTATTTTCAGGGTAAAAACTATTAGGCATTTAATTATAATTTATTTAATTTTAAACCACCTCCTACATACATAAACATTCACATTAAAAAAAAAAAAAGAGAACAAGTTGCCAGGTTGTTGTAAAGTAAAATAAACATTGAAAGGGAAAAAATAAATGGGCCATGACTGTACAGCGTCACTGTAAAATAAACAGTGAATATTTTACTGTGTGAACTAAGCAATGTTGGATAAAATAAAGATGGGTAAGACGGAGATAAAAAATTAAAAGGAGGTGTAAATACCTAGAAGCTTGTTCTATATGACGGGCAGAAAAATAGAATAATGGAGTTTATGAAAGGATATTAGCAATTGCTATTTGTTGGTGACCTACTATTGGACTAGGTTAGATACAATATTCAAGTAATGCATATCAAAGTTTTAGCTCCTTTCCAGTGATTTTAGCTTTCAGAGCTGACATGCTAAATATGTGCCATAAATTATCTGAAATTTTTTCAAATTCTTAAATGGTTTAAAGTAGTCGATTTCTGGCTCAAAGAATTTGGCCCTTTGAAAACAAAATATATACCTTATTTGATGTATTCCTGTGCCTGATTAGCAAGGCAAAGACTGCATGCAGAGTGTACCTATATTGTATAAAATATGCATACTTCTTTACTTATATCTAAATATAGAATAAAATTTTATTTTCTCATTCTGTTGTTTTCCTCACTAAATGGGAAGTCTTATTGTTTATTTGAAACAAGAAAAAATCCCGATTCCTTTTTAGATTAAAAAAATATCCAAAATGAGCTCTGCACTGCGGATTTGTATGCTGAGCATGTCAGACTGTGAATCTTTATTATTACTGAGCTTTATCCTTGAGTACATAGCTTGCAATTCAGTTTGAATATTAAGTGTCAGGCTCAAATGCACTGGTGAGAGATTTGCAGCAGCCAGCAGGTTCCTGTTCCAACCTTAGAAGCCTTTGACCTCTCTCTTCATTGATAAGTGGTCTTATTTCACATGTGTCAGCTTACTGGTGTGAAGCTCCGGACGCTGTGAGTGATGGAGAAGTTACCATTACCTGCAGTTTGTGATTTTCGTACTACACTAGGAAAGGTTACAGGTGAAGAAAAAGATGTGTGGAACTGGTCATTCAGAAATGTGGAGGGAAACGTGTGATGCTTACAAATCCAGTTCTTCTTCTGCTTGGGTATAACACACGTAGAAAGCACTGTAGTTCTTGTAGTTTTGTTTACAATTTGCAAATCTGGGACGAGTGGTTGGGCAGAGATGTATTCTGTGTGCCTAGGCTATAGGTTGCATCATTTATATTTGTGTTTCATGGTCCTTTTTCCTCCCATGAAAATCAAAATTTGATTAGCATGGGCAGAAATGTTTTGTAGGGTGTGTGGCTCTTGGGGAAACTTCACGGGGTGGTGGGTCCCATGAACTGTGTTTGGGATCCAGCGTGGTTTATGTGACATCTGGTGGACCCTTTCAAGACCTGATAACCTTACAAAAGCCAATTTCCGTGAAGATAGGTAGCTGTCAGCTCACCCATCCCACCCCCTCTCTGTCCAGTGTGTCAAAGGATGCTTGTATTTTCCCTGGTGATAAAAATCTCTTTGGATCAGGAAATGTGGAGTATCTACCCAAATTAGATTTTCGTCCACAAGAGAAGTGCTTCAGTCAGTGGAATGTACTTTACCCTTTAACTGTAATTTTTCAGTTAGAGCTCAGAACTACTGCGTGCTACTGCATTGCGCTCGATGCGTTACACTTTCCTGATGACGGTAGTACACACAGCCTAGAGTTGAGCTGCTTCTATAAGAATAATCATGCCATAAATCACAAAGCTACTGGATAAACTGCTTTTTTTTTCCTTTTGGCAACTTTACTTTCCCTTGTTCGGGTCATTAATTTCAGATGGTATTTATTAACATCTAAAACTCTTAAGCAATGTCAAAATTTTCATTAAAAAGATGAAAAAAAAAAAGGGGCAAATTTACCATTCTCTTCTCTACGTCTGAAATTTCTTTCAGAACCATATTGCTTATACAAGCATGATTCATTTCTTGACCTGTGATAGATGAGAGAACCATTAGTTTAAAAATGCAAAATGTAAAAACCCTTTTCTGAGAGTATAATGTTCCTGCTTTTCAGTCTTTGTCAGTATCAGGGTGTTTGGTGCTAAAAGCTCACCATTGGAACTGATAAAAGAACTGCTCTACAGCTGGAGTTGATAACAGTTAAGCCTTTTTCAAATTACTTGGTTATTTCTGCATCTTCTTTGAATGCCTTGCTCACTTGAATTTGTGATAAATGATCTTTTAGTCTCGCGGGCATGTGAGTGTATTACCGTGGTTAAGCATATGACTAATCTTACTGATGTTTGTGGGATTGTTCTACCTGCTGAAGAGCTTTGGTAGAACAGTGAGGAGAAAAGAAAAAATTTTGGAAGAAAAGTTCTAAACCTGTTGTTTGTTAAGTAGTGGGTATGGTGACTGTAGTAATAGAGAAACTTGGTGCCTGGGACTTTGCCGCTTTCCCACACTAACTGGGGAGCTGATTTTCCCCGTGTGGGAGGCTCCTGCATTTGTATTGAGCTGTGTTTGCAGCCGAAGTTTTGAAGGACGCTTTCTTTTAAGGGACCTTTAAAAAGCTGCTCAGGAACTTACACTACTGAAACAGTCAAAGTATAAAGTAGAGGGTTGGTTTGGGGTTTGGTTTGTTGGTTTTTTTTTTCTCGGATGGGGTTTTTTTGAAACAGCTTTTGAAAATATTTTCAAAGAAACAAACCAGTTTGTATTACTTTGTCATTATATGTAATTTTTTTCATTAATCTTGAATAATTTCCAAAGTTGTTGGGTTTTTTTCTTCTTTCACACATAGGTAGTTTTTACTTCTGTGTGTTTTATGCATCAGGAATGTGACTATATTTTTGGTGTAGCATCCTTACGTTATCAAGAGTGCTTTCAGGTAGTCAGATAAACATAATTCTCATCATTCTGTTTTTACTGCACCCATCTGTCTCCGTCGTCTGTCCAGACTACTGCTGGTAAAAGAAAAAAAAAACAAAAACAAAAAAACAACCAAAAACCACCAAAACAAAACTCCTTGAAAAGATCTTTGAATGTCCCTGCCAGTATTACAGATTTTTTTACACTTTTTGAGCTGTGAGTTCTGGAAGTCTGATATAGAATCATAGAATCATAGAATGGTTTANATGTTCAATCTAAACCTGCCCTCATCCAGTTTGAAGCCATTCCCCCTCGTCCTATCACTACATGCCCTAGTAAAAAGTCCTTCCCCAGCTCTCTTGTAGGCCCCCTTTAGGTACTGAAAGGCTGCAATATGTGCAATAACATAGTCCATCTAATAATATTGATCAGTCATTGTACTTTGGGCAGTTTGATCAGTGTTATCGCAGGTGAAAATACACATTTTAACATTGTTTGTGGTGGCATGGAATGAGAGTAAGTAGTGTTCCGAGAAAGTAATAGAGATAGAGGATATTAGGTCACAATAAAACCTGTGGTCATTGTTACAAAGAAATATTTTGACGGCAATTAGTGGTGTTTGTAATTACAGTAACTACACTAATATAAGGAGAAGCTTGGTAGTCTGGCAAAGTGCTGACAGTTTGATGACTTCTCTTGAAAGCACTGAAGCCTTCATTCATCTACTGAGTATGCACAGAATCACAATAATTGATGGAAGGCATTTTTGGTGCTTAGCAGTGTAAAAATATAATTTGACTAGAGGGGTTTTTTTTTCAGAACTCTTTAAACCTAAATTGAAATAAAGAAATAAAAACATCACTAAGACCCACTAAGGCAGGAATGAATCTGTGTAGCATGTAGGCTTGGAAAAGAGGGGAATTACATGAAAAGCCCACAAATTTCTCAGGTTAAACCCTCTAAAATTGCATTTAATTTTTGAGAATTTCATTAGTAGTTTGTGTGAAAGAGAATTGACTTTTGTTCTGGTGCAGAGGGGGGTTGCCCATGGAGGACAGGCGGTCACCATTTAGCGTGACTTCTGTGCAATCTGTAGAAAATGCTGATCATATTCTTAGCATCACCACTATTTAGGCAGTAAGATGTTTTGATTATTAACTTTAGCTTTTTTTTAATAATTTTGTGAGAGGCTGAGATTGTTGCTAAAGGACTATTTAGTATGTTGCGTATATTTCTTTGCTAAGCAAGTATTGAATTAAGAAACAGAAAACTAAAATAGTGTTAGGAATATAATCAGTGAAGTACATCACAGTGCTTCCCCCCGCCCCCCATTTTACTTTCTCTCCCACAGTTCAGTTGATGTCTTCATGTATTTTTGGGACATTAATCTCGATAATGGCAGTGGTATGCTACGTATTTTTGAAAAATGGATCTGAAATGAGACACTGAAGAAGTCAGTAGTGAGGTTTTGATGCCATTTGCTATATCAGCCATGTCTACATTCTGATTTGCTACCTTACTGAGATTCCATTTGTCCTTTCCGAATATTTCTTTCAGTTTCATAGTGTGTTTACTGTTATAATTAATACTACAGTTTTTATGCTGAAAATATTTAAACATCTGCATGGCCTCAGTCACAGAAATAACCATTTTGAACGCAGTGGCGTACCTTAGATTTAAACAAGTAAGTATTTATTTAAATGTTCTGGCAGTTTCAGTCATTGTCTCAGGGTAGGGGGATATACCTTGCAGATTATGCTTTTATCTCAAATGAGATATGGAAATAGAAGCAAAGATAGTTTGAGGGTCTCACAGTCTCATTCTGTATTGGGGCCTGTGAAATGCTGCTGTACTGCAGGGCTCAGAGAAGGAACAAAAAACTTTTTGCACACCTTGTACAATATTTTTAAATTAATCAATATTTTAACAGGTCCGTGGCATTTTTACTTTTGTAATACAAAGCAGTTATGAATGTGGTGGTTATTACAATCTCCATTGCAGAGGTGAGAAACTATGTATATTCCAGTTAATATGTTGAAGTTCTTATATGCTACTGGTGTCTTGTCTTGGCATGGCACGAAATACTTACTAAGGGGCATAGCTGTAAAGATATCAAAGTTATACTACAGAATGGTTTGCCAAAGGTGCAGGACAGAGCTGAAATTGGTTCTGTTCCCACCTTTCAACTGCCTCCCCTCATTTATCATAGAATTATAGAATCAGAGAACAGTTTGGGTTGGAAGGGACTTTTAAAGGTCATCTAGTCCAGCCACACTGCAAGGAGCAGAGACGTCTTCAACTAGATCAGGTTGCTCAGAGCCCCGTCCAACCTGACTTTATCTACCACTTCTCTGGGCAGCCTGTTCCAGTGTTTCACTGTAGAAAATTTCCTCCTAATATCTAATGTAGACCTCCCCTCTTTCAGTTGAAAACTGTTATCCCTCATCCTATCACTACACTCCCTGATAAAGAGTCCCTCCCCGTCTTTCTTGTGGGCCCCCTTTAAGTACTGGAAGGGGCTATAAGGTCTCCCCGGAGCCTTCTCTTCTCCAGGCTGAACAACTCCAACTCTCTCAGCCTGTCCTCATAGCAGAGGTGCTTCAGCCCTCTGATCATCTTCATCAGACGATTCTTTGCGCCCCTTGCCATGTTCAGCTCCATCCGTACCTTGGCCTTCCTCACCCCATCCCTACACAACCGGGCAGCATCCCTTCACTCTTCCCAGGATACCTGTCCCTGCTTCCATTGCCTGTGCATTTCCTTCTTGACTTTTAGTTTGACCAGCAGGCCTCGACTCAGCCATGCTGGTCTCTTGCCTTCCTTTCCTGATTTCTTCCACCTGGGGAGAACTCTTGCGCTCTCTGGAAAGCATCCTTAAAGATCTGCCAGCTCTGTTCTGCTCTCTTGTCCCCGAGGGCAGTTTCCCAGGGGGTCCTATTGACTAACTCCTTGAAGAGCTGGAAGTTTATTTTCCAAAAATTCAGGGTCCTGACTTTACTCTTTGCCTGACACATACTGCAGGACTGCGAACTCCAGCAGTGCATGCTCACTGCAGCCCAGGATGCCTCCAATCCTGGTGTCATCGATTAGCTCACTTGCATTGGTGACCAGCAGGTCCAGTATTGCATCCCTTCAGGTAGGGCTGTCTATCACCTGGCTTAAGAAGTTATCTTTGATGCACTCCTGGAGTCTCTTGGATGGCCTACAGTTCACCCTGCTGCTTTTCCAGCAGATGTTGGGGTGGCTGAAGTCCCCCAGCAGGACAAGAGCCTGCGACTGCGATGTCTCCTGTAGCTGCAGTAAGAAGGCTTCGTCAATAGGTTCCCCTTGATGGGGCGGCCTCTAGTAGATGCCAACTAATATTTGATGCCAACCAATATTTACAGATATAAGCATACAGAATAGAGTATCAACCAACAAACATAATGCAGAGCACTCACATTTGGCCTTAATATTTCAAATAAGTTCTTATGCCAAGAACAGCTATTCAGTTTCAAATGCCATTTGGACAAATCCCTGCTTGCATTCACCAAATCTCAGTATTTGTCTTCTTATCACAAAGAAAACTTCCATGATTTCTGCATGCAAAAATATGCTCTCTGTACTCCTTGGATTCCAAATGTACTGGATGCCATTTTCCTTTTGAGACAAAAATTTGCTTAATTTTGACAGACAAACATTGAAACCTCATGAAAAATTATTTTCACAGGAATTTACAGTATTTTTCATTTTACAGTGAATATTTCCAGAATATTATTCTTTGCAGTGAATACTGTATATCCTATATATGCATTCTTGACTGTACTTTTGGTGTAGTTGGTTGTGCTTTTCCCTTCTGCACAAAGCTTCGCTCTCTACGTTATATTAAATGTTTTTCTACTCCTTGAGTTTCTTCTGTATCTACTTCACAGAGTACAGTCTGTGCTTAGTGCTTCATTCTTCCGAAGATTCTTGTCCTTTAGAAAATTGACGCAGGGCACCTTGCTTCCATCCCGCTCTTGTCACATGGACAACATTCCCTGGTGCCACCACGCCACCTTTCCATCACAGGACTCCCAGCAGCAGCACATCTAAGAGGAAAAATGAGTCAATGAGAATCTTAACACAAATCTATCATGAAGCTGGTGACGGTGATTGCGTTGACTGCCAGGTTTAAGCGCCGTGGTTTCAGATGTAGAGATCCCAGGGCCTGGCGTCAGCGGGCTGGTGCTGGAGAGAAGGCAGCAGGAGCTGAGGCGGTGCAGTCTGTGCCCTCCCCTGTGGGGTGCAGCTCCGCAGGGTCTAAACACGGAGGGCAGAGCCAAGTACTGGAAACGGAATCTGTCTGTTGACAGCCCCAAGCAGGGTGGTGAACCCAGGCCCAGGGTCTGTCCAGGGAGGCCAGTCAGGAGCAGCAGTTCATTGGGACAGAGGCAAAAGGACCGTGTGAGTCTAAAGGCCACACAGGAAACATAACTGAAAGACAGACTGGAGAGAAGATGCAAGGTAGGTCCAGGGGGTTGACCCAGGAGAAGAGGGTGCCTGCACCCCATGTCTGAGGTCCATCCAGAGCTGGAGATGGGTAATCCCATGGTATAGTTTGGACCAGGGGGCAGAGTCTGAGAAATACTGTTTTCTTCCGTTGTGATAAAAAACCCTGTTCTGTCAAATATTCATTAGAATGGTCCCATTCCCAAAAAATAGCAATAATAAGGTGATGCTCAAGATTTATGATTAAATTTAATGGTAAAAAAAGTGCAGCTAGAAATGCTCAGTAAATGGTTTCAATCTACCTCTTCTAAGGCCAATAAATGCAGTGAGATTCTCTATCTGCATGGAGTATGCTAGAATAAATATCAAATATAGTTTATCGTATTCCAGTTGCATTTCTTTTCTTCTTCTTTCCTCTTTTTTTAACCTGATGTTCTGAGGATTTCCTTTTAGTGCCTACGAACATCTCCTTTTGACAGACAGTGTAAATTAAAAGATATGGCTAGGCAAAGGAAACTGGAACCCAAATATGCCCCCTGGGTTTTCATTTACAGTTAGAAGCTACAGACACAATTACTGCTGACAGAAATTCAGAAGCCAGTGGCAGAGTGCATGTGGCAGTAGACTCATGCCAGGCAGTAATTGGGAAGATTATTTTTAATCAGAGCATATCCTACAGCCCAAACATTAGAAATCTCTTGTAAGGCTGACAGGAAATTAAACTGAGACCAAACAAAAAAGCCTCAAAATAGAAGTAATATGGTTAGAAGTCTAATGATGGCAAAACTCACTGCTTGTTGTATTTGGCTGTTATCTAAAGGGAATGACTTTTAACTTGCAGCAACAGATATCATTGTTTAATTGCATTTTTAGAACAGATTTAAAAGAATAAATACCAGATTAGATCAATTTATATGTAGGCTTTCGATAAAGGTGTGAAGCAGAGAGTGTTAAGTCAGGCTTAGTAATTGTCTATATGTATTAGTAGTAATTTTTATTATTGCTTTAGGGGGTTGTTTATTTTTTTAATTATTTATTTACTATAATGCTCAAGGGAGCTACTTCTATGGAAACATAATATAATGTCTGGGCTACTCTTGGAATGCCCGGCTACGGTAACTGTTTATGCAGCCCCGAGGCCTGGGGCTGTCCTTCTGGCTGTGCCTGCGCTGTGGACTCTGCTTGGCTGTGCTGCCTGAGCTGACTGCCCCGCGGGACCAGAGACCGGCGCCTTCTCAGGACTTCCCTACGCACCTGAAATCTTCACCTGAAAACACAACTTTTCCATTTAAGTGAATCTTAAAACATCATGTTCTTTGCTAGGCTTTTACATACATACATACTTAGCAGGGCTTCTAGTTGACTCAAGCTTTCCTTTTCTCAGGAACGCAAGAGTGGAGCAGTGCAGAATGGGAGAAGCTCTGCTCTTGGGCTGATGAGGGGTGTTGCCGTTCTTGTACATGCCTCTCACGTACAAATGTTGTAATACCAGATGCAAGCAAAAGGTTGCTAAGTGTATATTTATTTCTGTGTGATAGGAGTGCAAAACAAGAGCCTACTTCTTGATTTGCTAAGATATATGGCAGTTGTGGAAAAGAAAATTTAGCGTAGAAAATGCATGTCTTCATTTCTCCACGAGGCTGCTTTTAGCGGTGTGGACAGTCTTAATGACATTTCATGTCACTACAAAGAATAATAAGGTATAACATCAAAGTCCATCAAAGTCAACTAGGTTATCTTGAGGCTTGTAAATAAGATTTTTTCAGAATGTTGCTGGGTTTTTTTCCACAAAATTATTAGCATTTTTCAGCTGTATTTCCTTCTACTAAAAAAGGCTTCATATAATCATATGAATATGACTGAAAAATCTTGCTTGCTGTTCAGATGTTGCCTGAGTAGCTAGGTAACAAATAAAGTATACGTCGTAACATGTGCCGTTTCTGCAAAGCGCTCTATATGCAGCCTGGAAATACAGTAATGTGCTGTGTAATACAATAGCTATCGGAGCCGCACGGGCCAGCTTTGCAAGAGCCTCCGGGTGCCCTGCGCAAGGAGCCTTCCTGCCCTGGCTTGTGTTACCTGGGACCGCTGCGCTGGTGCAGGCAAGCTCCTATACAGGCTACTTATGGAGAAATCTTTACAAACCTTTGTGAAGTTTGCAAATGTGCCACCCTTCCTTTTGTCCAACAGTATGGTAAGAAATTACCTTCGGTGGTGGTACAGAGTACGGGGCCATGGGTGGAGTTCCACTCATTTTGCAGGTGCTTTTAGACCATTTGTTTTGAGGAAAGCCTCTCTTTGCTTGTCATATTCAGATGATTAAACATTTTAAAGAATGTCTGCAATCAGTAGAGCATGAAACTTTAATACTCCTATGTGGAGGAAATTAGAGAGGGGTTATAGAGTACTGTACAATTAGACAAAATGAATAATTACTCGGTTAAATATTATAGCCAAGTTAATTGACTTAGAGGTAACTATTTTTACAGTTTCTCATGCATTTGCTTTGATTTAATACAGCAGTAATTTGTAAATTACATACAACAGTATATTCCTTTTTTTTCCTGGAGTTGCATGTGTTCTTAAAATTCTGAACATCTCATTTCTGTGTGTATTCTGAGTTTCCTTAGTCACTAGAGTGTGCAAATGCAGGATAAATAAGGAATACTAGCAGTAGCAGTTGGGAGTATAATGTTTCTAAGATTAATGATAGGGAACATTATGCTAAACAGAAAGTCTGCTAGGATTGAGTTGTCAGATACAAGTCTTACAGAAAAGGAAAATTAATCTACTGTAACATTAGTGAGGTAGCGTTTTAATCAGGATGAAGTCTAAAAAGTGAGAGTTTGCATTTGAAAAATCACAGTGACCTCAAATTGTGAAAGGCGTGTACCCCTGATGGAGAAAACCTGAGAGACTTAATTTTCAAGTATTCAATTCATTTAGTTGACCATGAGTAAGTTTCACTGTGGCATTACAGGATGGTCCTAAATCAGACGGCACTTTTGAAAATGTAGTCTAATTACTTAAAAAATACTTCTCCTGAGAGATTTTTAAGGAACTCTCGATACTGTTAATTTAACTTGTGTTGTACTCGGAGATGTCTTTGATCTCACACAAAGAAACACTACCCAGAAAGGATGAGATGCAATAGTTTTAATGTATGGTTCGTGTGCATATGCAGCCTTCTTATGTAAGCTGCCTTTTCTATAGTAATTTTACATGTGTATGGTTCAGTTTATTTCATAAATAAAAAGGAACTTGTGTCTTCAGCTCAGAAATTGTGGTGGTTTTTGGCAGTAAGACAGTTGCAGTTCCTGCTAGGAGCTTTGGTGGTGAGGTTGGATCTTACTTTGATAGATACTCTCGTAGTGGTGGGTCCTGCTCTAAGGAGACCAAAATGCAACAATGGTTTTTGTTGCTGATTGTCACTATTACAGATTCTGAAGTTGTCGGGGGTTTTTATCAATATGTGCGATAGTTGCAATACTGCCTGACATGCTTAGAGAACATGGACCTTTCTGGTACTAGTTCTCATTGTTATTTATCTTCAACTGCATTAGAGGTAGCCACTGTTGATTTTCGATTTACTGATTTTATTTTCTTTTTTGTTTAAAAAGAAATCACATGTAAGGAATAACGTATTTTGTGAAAAAATATTCAATATATTTACAGATTGGAATTTTATTGAAGTGGATAAAAAGTGTATTAAATTTGTCTATGGGATGTTTCTGTAATACATAGGCTGAGGTGTGTATTTTCTTTGAAGACTCAAAATGTGTACAGTGTTTCTGTTTTCAAGAGTATTTGTATTAGAGCGTATATACCACCATTTGCACATGGAAATGAAAAATGCAGGTAGGGAGAATCTGTTATGAAAAATGTGTAGCTGTAACTACTAAAATTCAATGAATAATTCAGTAAAATATTACATGTCACCAGCTGCTCATCAATAAGAAAAAGTGGCATGGAATAGACTGTTACCCTATTCTAATTCCCAGCTATGTGCACATATAATAAATTTTGGATGGTCCCTTTTGTTTATGTATTTTATAATAATTTTTCTTTTGCAAAATTGCTTGAGTTTTCAGTTGAAAAACACACAAAATGTAAATCACGGTTGTGTGTTCCTATTGAAACAGAAGCCTGTACTGGGGAAAAATTGGAACTATGGCATAGTAATTGCATGTCTATTTTAGTAGGTAAGTTCATAATGCAAGCATAGGATTTAGGTTTCAAGTACATTGCAAACTGCCTGGAAATTTTTACTGTCCATTGAATGATTAATAAATAAATAATAAAATCTTTCTTGGCTATTTGTGAGTCAATAAGCAGATTTTGCTGTTTGGCTTTGTACAACAATGAAAATGCAATTATGACCCGATAATGTACGCAAGCCTTCTTGTGAAAGCCCAAATAATGCATTATCCATTTTATTTTTTGTTACAACACTTTGAAACTTGAAGCCTACCTTCAGCCTTCCATGGGAGCAGGGAACGAATATAATCTCCTCTGAATCTCTCATTTACAGTACAAATGTATTTTTCTTTTCTTAGGAAACTACACAGAAGCCCCATGCAAGTGGTGCCTATTGTTTTCATGATCGGAGCCTTCTTTCTGTAAGTGCACTGATTTTTGTTGTTGTTTATTTGATTTTCCTTGGAATTTGACTGAAATCTCTGTTGTGCTGTCATAACGAATAAGGAAATGCTTCAGACTTCACAACTTGCCATGCTGATGCTGGATCACAAGACTAATAGACCATAAGTACAAGATCTGATACCTTTTAGTCTTCAGGGAACAACAACTTGCTAGTGACATGCTTAGAAAATAATCTTCCCTGTTTCTGGCTGTAGGTTAAAGGGCTTTTCTCTTGTATTTCCCTTTTACATGTTAGGCTTTTGTTACTATCATATTTATTTTATCTTTGGCTGATTCTGTCAGCAAGAAATTACTTTGTGTATAGATTAGTCACATTTTTTTCCTTTAGAACAGCTATGGATAATACATCATGCTTTCTTTTTGAAATGCACCCGTAATGTCAGAATAGGCAATATCATGAATTAAGCTCCAAAATTTATAGGAGATGTGAAAAAGTATTTGTGCTGAATCATTTTTCGCTATTTTCCGTCCTGAGAAGAGGCATTCACACCCAAATGATTTGTTGCTTTTTCATACCTGGAATTTATTTTTTCTTGTAAAGTTTTTCATTTTAACATTTACTTAGAAACAATATTGATTAAGCGCTTTTTAATCAGGATATAACTTTCTATACTTATAATAATAAATACAGAAGTATCAGAAAAACTAAACTAAGTGTATGATTCTTGTAGGGTGTGTATTTGGTACTTCTCAAACAATTTTAATAATCCTCTGCTTAAAATGAACTGCAGCGCTCTAACATTTTGTATTGCGTAATAAGCATGGCTTGTTCTGTAGTGGGCTGACTGAATATATTTATGGTTTTTATACATTTATAATTATACTTTTCTTTGTTCTATGTGTAGAAAGTAAAGAAGTTGCACATGTGTATTGACAAAATAATAGACTAGATTCACTTTTTTATTCAAATGTGTTAATATTAGTAGTTGAGTTCTTCCCCAACACACCAAGTTTGGTGTCATTGAAAAAATTAGACATACAGTCCTTGTTAGAAATAAGAAGAGTTTTATATTTATTCTCGTACACAGAACACAAACTTCCTCTTAATGTCTTTGAAAAATGATTTCATTATTTCAAAAAGACTGCCTGGCTTACAGGATAAAAAAACAAACCAAAACAAAAAAAAGCCTGTTCATCTTGAGGACAGATTTAAATCCATTCTGTAGTGCTCAGTGTGCTTGTTGCTTTTAGCTTTTCCTCTGTCACAAACAGTATTTTCTATCGCAGAATAACCTTACAGCTCTTAGCAGAATTTGATGCAATTGACAGCTTTTGTTAGCAAAATTCTGGTAAAAATGGCGGGAATGAGGTTGGGGTTTCTAACCCATGGGAGGCAGTGGTCCCTGAGATAATTACTGGCATGTTTTTAGGAAGCCGATGTTAGTTTGACTATGAATATAGTGCTTCAGTATCTATAAATGTAGTTGAAGGAAAAGATATTCATCTTCCTTCAACAAGCTAAAGCAGAGATCTGGGATATACGACAAGAAAGAAGAAGAAAATACTCATTTGGAATTTGGGGAAGGTTTAATGCTGCCAAATCTCAATGCTCATAATTGGTTTTATTATTTTCCCTTGTGATCATAACCTAACCAGCACAATGAATATCAATCAACTTCTAGGGCTAAGAGGTCATTTTTTTACCAAGCTGAGACTGGAGTCCAGGATGTTGCCTGGTAACGGTCTATGTAGATGAGTTGGCTCTTAAGTACACCATATGGCTGGGCGTTGTGCCCTATTCACCCGTGACACGGGCTACACATGTAGTACATTACTGATTATAAAATGGTTTGTCCCATTCCCTTATTTAGAAGAAGCGTTTAAAAATAGCAGTACCAATCCAACACAGACGTGTTAAGATTATGGAATTGTATGTAATGAAACAAATGTCTGTCACAAGTGTCAAAAACCCATGTAACAATCACAGTAAATTTTGTGTTCACTATGCTTCAGTTGAATTTAAGTAGAATTTCTAGCTATGGTCGCTTTACAGTATCTTGTCTATTTCGTTTTGATAGATAAATATCTTGAGGTAAGCATAGTTTTAACAGTTTAATTATAGAGAAATCCTGGATTTTAAAATCTAACTTTGTAATGTAGTTTGTTGATTCTACCAGATAGCCTATAGATTTATTCGGCACAGGACCTTCTATGAATTGTGCAGTAATGTCTACAGTACTCAACCAAAGCTGCAGTGCATTGAGCAAACCAGTAAACAAAGCAATAAAAGACAGTTCCAGAAAACAACAGCTAAAAATAAACAAGACAGGCAAAGGAGATAGAATTGTTCCAAATACGCAACGGGAAATCAAGCACAAAGAGTGACTGGCAAGAAGTTTGTAGTAGAAATAGAGGTAAAATCTAGATCAGCAGAGTCCTCACTCATTCCCTTCACTGGACCATTTTTCCCAATCCATTGTCACGAACTGGAATTCATTAAGGTGGGAACGCTGCAGAGTGCAGTGTTAGGCAACAGCACGTGCCATGATCTCTGTGCTCTGGCTGTCATCTGCCGGGTAAAATTGAAAGACAAGAAATGGGATTGATCTTGTGTGTCATGACAGTGATCTGGACAAGTAAAATGGAAGATCATTGACTCGTATCCTGGTCCAGAAAGCTGCACAGTTAGCAGTGGTTCTGCTGCCTTTCTCTGTGTCTAGCTTATTTGGAAAGAGGAATTATTGTGCTTAGCCCTCCCCTACACAACTCCCTTGCCCAAAGCTGTAATTCTTTGGCAAAGAAGCTGTTTCTCTTTGCCATTCTACCTAAGTTCTCTGAAAACAGTTCAGAAAAAAAGTAGAAGAAAGCTGTTCTCTTTTTCATGTTCTGCAGAAAGTTTATACAATTGCTTTTTAGAGAAAAATTCTGTATACTTGCCTATTCTATTGGTTTTTCTTAATCTTCAGGCTGTATATAGTCGTTACATAGATTGATAAACATACCGTAGTTAAACGGTCTCATTGTTTTATTGCTAACGTGTTTCCTTGGCTAGAAAAAAGAGACAGTGGTGCTTCTCCATGTTAATTTGATAGTTGCATCCTTTGGAAGATCTGCCATGATTATCCACATTTTAAACCCCGGTAGATGTAAATGCAACTATGCAAACCTGATCTCCATCTCAAAACAGCCTCATCTTCACTTCTGTGCTCTGTCGGTGGCACAAAACTAGTTGCCACGGTGTAAAGGCCTATAAAGCCATTGAAAGAAAGGCATTTAAAACCATTTTCCTTAATTTTAGAGCTCTGTTTTTCTTTGAATTGTAAACACGTTGAAATAAGTAACAGAAAAATAGCTATTATTGCATTGAAAATACTTTATTATCAGGGATTATGGGTCCTTTTTTCCCCCTCATTAAACACATCTTTTAAAATTGTTAATACAATAAATCTATTTTCCAAAACAACATAGCGTGCCACGGAGGAATCAGAGGAGTTTAGTATGACCTAGGGATTTCTACCTGAGAGGCACGAACGAAATAATTGTGAAAGAGCGCTATTATAAAGTATCATAATTCTCTTAGAAATAAACCAGTATTATAACCTTTTTCTAATAAATGTATAAGGAAAAAAGATTTTAATGATTGCATTCTTATTTATTCATCTCTCTGTATTCTAATGTAGGCTGAATGATAGTATTAGTCTAGAGAGCTGAATATTTTTAAAATTGCAGCACTTTGAATTACTGATATCTGTGAATTACAATAAAAAAGGGTTGAAGAATGGTAGTTAGATAACGTAAATGAAGCAGTAAGTTCTGCTCCATTACTTCATCTGAGCTAGGATGGAGAACTGTTTAGTTGTTAGTATCTGCTCCATTGTCATATTATTCATTGTTGTTTTGCGATATCTTCAAATATCTTCAACAGTTATTGTAGGAATTCATTAAGGACCAGAAGCAGCGAGGCGTTTACATGCTCCTAATGATAAGCAGGAGAATACTCCTATGGCTGGTTTTTCTTCAGAAAAAGCTTGGCTAAGGTAGCTAAGCCTGACCTGTGTTTGAGTCTTTTTCTAGGGCTGGCGCAAGGTAATTCTGTTTTAGGCGGTTGATTTGTAGTATTGCTTTTCCATTAGTTAGACACATGTCTAGTTAGATATGATCTTTAACTCTTTCCTGCATAGGGAACTAAATATACTTCCTTTGTTTAGTTTAGGGTTGGTTTTTTTTTTTTAATTCTGCATGTTCCAAGGTTTACCTTATTTCATTTCCCATAGGGGAAGAAAATGTTGTTCTTTTGCTGGGTGTCAGGAATTTGAAGTTTATATCAGTAATACCTCTAATGATCTTAGACAAAAAGAGCAGTATGTGGTAGGAGGTTTACATGAATCGCTGTTAAACCACTGCTATGATTTATTATTACCTAAACTGTAAAAGGGCAGGGGTTTATGTTTGTACAATGCGCTTAATCGATGCTGGAGATAATTATGTATGTTTGTATTTAGTTAATCACCTACAGAATTTAGAAGTTACTTTCTCAAAGCAGATTAAAGCGCATAAGGCTTACTGAAATTGAATAGGACATACTTTTTGAAAACAAGAGCTAGACTCCTAGCACAAGTTTGTTTTTTTTAAATACTACCCTAGATTATTGTGAACTATAACTCCCTTAGGAAAGTAATTTGCTCTTGGTTGTATACAAATGTACGTGTAAAGAAATATCTAATAATTTCTTATTTTCTCCTTCCTCTCTCTTAAGAATGCAGTCAGTATTTCTTTCTGATGTAGTCCTCTGTGAACTTTCTAAATTCTCCATCTTTGTAAGTGCTGTTTTGAGTCTACCACGTAAAAACTATAGGGGTTGAACATGGATTAACCTTAGGATCGGAATGTACTATACACAGCAGCCTCTTTTCTGACACTGCTGAGGTATTTCCTTCATAAACATTATATTGCAGACACTTCCTAATTCAGGCGTTCTGAAAATTTTCACATGCATGTAAACACTTAGCTTAGAATACTTCCATCGGCGTCTGTGTGCACTCTGGATATGCTCCAGATTACAGCATTAAGATGTTTTTGATCAAGTTCATTTCCATAGCGTTGTGGCATTTAAGAGATATCAAGTCCCAAAATTCCTGTGAGATTAGTATGTGTCATTATCTCTTTATTACAGAAGGAGAAACCAGAAAATTGAAGAGTCTGACTAATGTGCCAGGAGAGGGAGTAGAGCAGAGCTAGGATTTGAATTTGTATTTCTCAAATCCCAAATCATTGCCTCTGTTACTTGGCCATCTTTCTCCTGCTCTCCCCTAATCCAATACCTTCTATTGTTAATGATTTTTACATCTAACAAGTGCAAAAGAATTTCATGCTCTCTCCTGTCTCATAAAAAATTGAAAATTTTCCTCAAGAAAATCGTGCAATTATTAGTAAAGTCCTATCAGCATAGCTCAAAGCTAATTGAAATTTAACAGTTCTCGTGATGATCTGGGTCATGTCAAGGGTGTTAGCATTCTTTAATAAAGATATACACTTGATCCTTTTTTCTTTTTCTTTGAAGAGCTTACAGACTTCTATAACTTTTTCTGATAGTGCTAATTATGCAAAATGAAGGTACAGTGGTTACAAGCGCTTGCGTAGTTCAGTATAGCAAATGTTGTTAACTGTAGCAATGATACTCTGGGCTTTGGGGTGTGTTTGCAGCCCGGGATTCCTGGAGGATTCATTTCTGCGTTGCTGTGTGACTGCTACCATGTGTTAAAGTCCGTGTGCTGCTGTGCAGTCGCTGCCTGAGCACAGCTCGTTCAGGTGGGGCTGTCTCAGAGGGTGCCCAAGCCGTGGGCCTGCAGCAGGGCCTGCACGCGGGACTCGGCAATACCGGCTTGGTAAGCCAGGCCTGTATTCAATGGGGAATCACTCCGTCACTGCCCACGATGCGTTCATGGTCGATCTAGTGCCACAATATTTGGCTTTTTGTGGGTTGTGTGTTGGATGCGAGATCCTGCTGAGCTATGTCTGGATGCAGCACTGGGCACAGGTGTGATGGCATATTATTGTTTCGGTGGGGGGGTGTCTTTACTGCTACTGTTCATGGAAATGAACAGGAGTTTTGGATTGTAGCAATTGGATTAGATGTGGGGAAAATTTTATTTCCTCTTTTATTTTTCCTATTACTTTTGAGGTTAGTCACTGAGTAGACAAGTCTGTGTTGTAACGTGTTACTTCTGTGTAGCTCGTGCACAACCAATAAATAACACACTCTGTGAGAATTTTTACTGATCCTGCAAGGTCTGTGAGAAATCATATAACTGATGGCTCTTTAAATTTTGAATATGGGATGGCAGTTTGAAAATGTATCTTCAGCGAGGAGGGAGAATGCTGTGAAATAAGAACGTATCTGTTGATGTAAAATGAAATGTTTATCCTTATTCTACGTAGTTTTAACGTAGAGATTTAAAAAGATGAAAGAGCATGTGAGTTTGAGAGAATACATTTGTATTTGGTAACATTTACTTTTCCTTCAGGATTGTTTACTACCTTCAGAAATTGAACCGTACCTCTCAGAACTGCTTCTGTCCACTGCCTGTGGACCTTTCTAGAAGCTCACTAGCAACTGTGGGAGTGTTCTAGCACTGATCACTGGGGTTTAGCAATTTGGGATTTCGCACCAAGTAGTTAAGCCTATATCTTTTACAGTTTTGAAATACATTTGCATCTGTTAATGCTTTAATGAGATTTGTCTGTGACTACCAAAATCATTGCACCCTAATCATACAGGGCAAATTTGGGCAGACTGATTAAAGAACAGAGTTCTTGTCTGTGTCTGCAGCGGGAGGAAAGCAGCCCGTGCCGCTCCATGACTGATGGTAAGCTGACGTGTTTTAACTTCACTCTGAAGAAGCAGTTGGCCAAGTGCTTGTTAGATGAGGCAGGTCTCGGAGACCAGCGCACAAGTCCTATTCAACTACCATGTACTGTATTTCAGTCTTGGATGTATCTTCTTTATACTGACGAAGCCAAGTGACCCGTTTTCCTGTGTGTGGTGGGTTGACGTGGCTGGCAGGTCAGCCCGCACCCGCCACCTGGCTCGCTGCCCCCAGCGCCGTGGGGGAGAGAATGGAAAGGGTAAAAGTGAGGGGAAAAATACCCAAACTTATGGGTTGAGATAACACAATTTAATAAGCGAAGCAAAGCTGTGTGCGCAAGCAAAGCAAGATAAGGAATTAATTTGCTATTTCCCATCGGCAGGCAGGTGTTTCGCCATTTCCGGGAAGGCAGGTCTTCATCACCTGTAACTTGGGAAGACAAATGCCATAACCATAAACACTCCCTACTTATTCCTCCTTTCCACGAGCTTTTATTGCTGAGAACATCATATGGTCTGGAATATCCCGTTGGTCAGTTCACGCCAGCTGTCCTGGCAGTGACCCCTCCTGACTCCTGTGCACCCCCAGCCCACTGGCGGGGCAGGCAGAGTGAGGAAAAAGAGGTTTAAAAAAAAAAAAAAAACCAACCAAAAACCTTGATGCTGTGCAAACAGTGCTGAGCAATAGTCTGACTATAGCAGTAATGCTGATGTGCTATCAACACTGTTTTAGTCACAAATCCAAACTACAGCAACATATGGGGAGAAAATTAACTCTATCCCAGCCAGACCCAATGCACTGCAAAACTGCTGCTTTCCTTCTTTACTATGAAGTTTCTGCTTCCTCCCTCTGCACCCCAGAGAAACAATGTTTTATGAGCACACCTGGAAAAGAGGGAAAGTGGTGCAATAGAAGCACTGGAGGAGTGGTGGTTTTGTTTGTTTGAGGGTTTGGGTTCTTGTGTTTGGGTTTTTTTTTCTTGAGGGATATTTCGCACAGCTAAATGACCAAGTTAAAAAAAATAAAATATATATTTTGGGTCTACACTGTGAAAAGATTGATCTGAAGTCCTTCACAAATTGTGTTTTTATCAAGACCAAGTTGTTGTGTGCTATTGATTTTTAGATCTGCACAGTCTACAAGTAATAAAAGTTGCAGAGCCAAAATAATTTAAGGTGTTTTTCTGTCTTTTGTATAAGCCAGGTTAGGATATTGAAGTACAAATCAATTATTTTGCCACTCAGATTCTTTGAAACCTAAAAGAAAATTTCAGCATGAGTTATGGTTTCCAAATGTTTGTGTTTTCTGATTCTAAGTCTTATCCTACAGGCAATAGGACTTATTTTGTTGGACAAGCTTCGGACAAACTTTGCTACTAGTAGTACAATGGATAGCTATAGTGAAAAGCATGCCTACAGGAGGCAGAATCATCATAGATGACTCCCAACAGCAAAAATGTGAAATATAATTATGCGAAAATCACTGTAAATAGCAACATCTGGCAACATCTACACAGGATTAAATCCGAAGGTACAAGGGCAATGACAAAGTGATAGCACTTCCATCTGTTTGTGGCTGGTCTATATTCTCTTCTGTGCACTGCTGCACACTTTCAGAGATGATCAGTTTTACTACTAAAACACTGGGAATATTCAGATGACAAGATCTGAGTGTATCAGAGCAGAATCAGTTTCATAGGGTTGGCTTTGTCATTCAAGGCAAAAATTCTGAGTACAGGAATTGTGGGGCTTCAAATAAAATTCACCTAGAAATATGTTATTCTAGCTCTTAGCTAATAAAACAAACTAAAACAGATACTGCAGAAGTAATTTTGTGGCAGATCAATGCGATTTCTTATTACTGACTCAGGAATGTTAATTTAAGGAATGTGGTTAGGAAGATATCGATTTACAACCTACAGGTGTGCTTAAAACAATATACTCCATGTTTATTTAATAGGTTGTGGGAAAAAAATTGTTCTTTTATACTTGATGTTTAACTTCCATAGAAAACC
This sequence comes from Anarhynchus alexandrinus, assembly GCA_008711295.1. Lineage (NCBI taxonomy): Eukaryota > Metazoa > Chordata > Aves > Charadriiformes > Charadriidae > Anarhynchus > Anarhynchus alexandrinus. Next base: position 7,324,679 of record VUYV01000019.1, on the reverse strand, counting down.
TGCATTTGCATAACTTGATGAATATCATTACAGCTAGGGTTTTATTTGTGCTCTATTGTGTACCAAAGGGAGAGAGCAGTAAAATTCTTAAGAGAGTACTTGTAAAGCAGCTCTAAAGTTCATTTGTTGAAATGCTAAAAAGATTTTGTACCATCTGATGTGTGGTTAAATGAAATATAATGATTCTTTGTAGTTTTAGGGATATTTGTGTCATGTTCTGGTTGTCCCTAAAAGCCCCTTCAATGTAATATGATGCAAGTCTTTCATGATTCATCTTCTTAAAGAAAATGGCCCATATTTAAATTGGCTGTGGTTGTGTCCACCCGATGTCAATAAATTATTTCCTTGGGACCATTGGCCCCATATGAAGGCCCCTGTAAACAGCCCCCTAACTAATGCTCCTCCGTGATACCCAAGGGCTGCCTCCGTAGGTTCTTGGGAGACCTTTATTATTGTTCAAAGTGGTCTGAAAAAGTGGGGAAATTACCACACATACTGTTTTGTCTCCACCTAGTGTGGAGTAATAGCCTGCTCCAGGCTCATTCCCCTCCCTCTTCTTTCTAGTCCATCCCACTTCTCATGGGATGTTTCGCTTGCTTCCCTCAGGTCAGGGAATGAAATCCTACATGGATTCATGCTTTATTCCACCTAGATATATTGTCCCTTGTGTACTTTCTGGGCTCGATGTTGAAGGAAGGGAGGAGGAAAAAACAGCATAACCCTCCCATTGCTTATAATGTAGGATGGGAAGAATAAAAGTCCTAAAAAGTACAGAAAGGCCACCTGAAAATATTCTAACCTGAAAATAAGCCTAATTCCATGGACTAATGTTCTCTGCAGTGAAGTCAGGAAGGTTCTCATACAAAGATCCATTCTTTATGGGGGGATAAACTGCTTGAATTGAAGTGTCAATGGAAGACCTGAAAAAAAGTTGAACTGGAAGGCAAAAAGCATTTGCTGATGATACAATTATTCAAGAGAAATCACATAGAATTGCAGAAAGATTTCGCAGTATTGGGTTAGTGGCAGATGAAATAGTTGCTGATAAAAGGGCACGTAGTGCAGATAGCAATTATAGGTTATACTGAGAAAATAGGAGCTGGGTTCATTGTAAAGATAAGGAGGTCAGTGGGAAAACGCAGGCAGAACCAGAAGAGAGCAGTAAGATTATACACACTTTGGTAGCAGAGCTTAGAGATTAGGGTCTCCTCTCATCAGAGAGGAGAAGCAATGGAGAAATTTTAAGTGCACATCTAGTGAACCAGGGAACTAAAGTGTAATGAAGGTGGATCTACTAGTATTTCACTGGTGTGAATAAATGGTTAATTTTTGCAGTGAAAGGGGTTTATAGGTAAAAGTCCATGGGAATCTATACTATTCAGTGTGCAAAAGGGACAAAATAATGATATAAATTTCTGTTGAGACAGGATTATTCAGAACAGACAAATCTATGACTGGAAAAGTGCGGAAAGCTGAAGGATTAGGTGACAGAATAAAATTCACTTTCAGAATTTCATAATAGAGGGAAATCTGTTCTCAAGGAGGGAGTGCGTGACTATCATTGCTCAAAAGCCTTTCTTGGAAACATCAGATGAAGTTCTCAGAAACATTAGTTCAATGCTTGACAGCTGTCAAAAAAAAAAAAAGCAAATTGAATATTTAGCAATTTTCAGGAAAGGCATTCAGTACAGAAAATCTAGGACTGTCTCTGCTGGAGTTTGCTTTGGTTTTACATGTGTTGACTGTAAGCAGTTCTGGTTACCCCGTGTCTCAAAAAGGTGTAGTCCAGGGTAAGGTGAAAGGAATGATCAGAGGTATAGAATAGTTTTTATACAGGGAAGACATTAAATACATGGTAGATCTCTTTACATTGGAAAAGAATTGACAGGTGAATGAAATGGGAAAATAGTGATAGATTGAAATTATTATTGATATTGATTTGAATATTGATTTTATAATGATACGACTCATAAGGCAAGAATTACGAACTCAATAAAATGATCAAGCAATGACTCATGAAAAAAATGTTTTTTTCATGCTATATAATGCTATTCTACAAAGTTTTGCCACTGGATATTTTAGATGCAAAAAATATAAGCAAGTTAAAAATAATTGTATTAATTAACGTGCAGTATTTCCTTACGCAACAAAATGCAGAATGTCCCTCTTTGCAAATTACTGTGGGAAAGACTGATGCTTATATTCTTTCACAAAATTCTAATACTGATTGTCGGACAGAGTGTATTACTTTAAATGATGCAATCCAGCAAAACAGCTCTTCTGTTCATATAGATATTTTACCAGTTGTGAATCTTAATGATTATTTATTAGGACATCTGGAAAAGACAGATTTCTTCATCAGCAATTTCCCCTGTTTTCAGTATGCTGTTTGCTTGTTAGTCCTGACTTCCACCTAAAATTGTCCTGAACCATTGGGCTGCCCTGGGGGTTGTGCTGAAATTTCTCTAACATACATTCTGTACAACTATTGCAACTGTTCCATAGAAGACGGTTGTCTAGAAGGCTGATTCAAGCAGAACTGGAAAGCATTAGCCTATTATTTAGATATTTCAGGTCAATAACAGTAGAAACTTTTAAAACTGTAATACAGGCTTTGAAGCTTTCTTGTAGCACTGCAAAGATAACCCAACCTCTAACATAACGTGAGGATTTCTTTTTGTCATGAATATGCACTGTATTTTCCACATTTTATTTGAAAATAGAGGTTGTGATAGTCAAAGTTTTTACTTTAAATGTGAACTTTGCATCTCTTTAGCTAAACAGCTTTCATCTCCTTACACCCGTTGTCCCAGGATCTGGCCTGCCCGCTTTGTAAAATTAAAGTATGGTCAGATTTAGAGATTCCGAAATCTCTTAACTGGAATTAATAGTTTTTCTGTCTTCAGATTGCTGAATCTTTGGGAGGAATTTGTCTTAATTATTCATAAATTCCAGTCGGTGTATATGGTGCACTTACGTGAATGATTTCAGTGAAATCAGAGGTTATTTACATTAATGAAGCCATGCGTGAATGCACACGTTAACAGGCTTGGTGCTCTCTGGGGAGCGGGGGCTTGACAAAGCTTTACTAAAATCTTGTTTTCTGCCTCTCTGGAAGTGATTAAATTACTTTTATTCTCCTTAAACACGTACGAAAAGCTACATGAGGATGTTGGTACTGTTTCTCTTGAGAAATTCTAAAGGTTTTCTCTGATAGTGTTAATGGATGCTTAGAATATTTTTCACGTGTGTACCCTTCTCTGAAGATTGAGCATCCTCTTTCAAGGCCGCCTGCCTAAAATGAGGGCAGTGTGGAAAGTCTCCACCTAAAACTTGCGTGTTTCTGAAACTTGCAAACACACGCAAACTGTCTAGGAGAGGGCAAACGACTGACAGTGTTGTTAGCGATTGTGTGATAGGGAACAAAAAGGTGATTATGACATCTTTCTGTAAGAAAAGCGCACTCTACCAGGTAGTAGCTACATTTTCATATTTGAGAAGAAGATTGGTTTCAGTCTTGGGAGTAATGTTATTTCATCTGACCTCTCATGTATGCCATTAGAAATGTATTTATGAATTTAGTGTGTAGCTCTTTGTTATGTTATTTTTGTATACAAAAATTGTCGTGTATGAATATGCAATAGGAAATTTAAAGATAGGGATCAACATTTACAATGTTCGCTAGCTTTTACAATGTATTTGTTGAATTATGATGAAAGAAAATGATTTAATTCTTTTAAAGTAGCAGTAGCTTTTGTTGAAAGCCATTTTCTGTTGAATTGAATCTGTTCATGTTATTTTAGATTCCAAAATGTTGTATTAAGGTCATATGAGCGCCTTGCAAAAATATGGTGTTTTTTAAATTCAAAACATGTCCTACAATCTTTACATTTGACTCACCTTTTATATAACCTATTTTTGAAAGCATCTAATTTGATTTTTCATATATTTTCTGTTTTTTCCATTTTTGCTGTAAACTTAAAATTCACTTCAACTTACTTCTAATTTTGTTGTCAGTATTTGTTATAATGAACTGCAGTGGCTCAACATTTAATCAGCCCGATATTAACACCTAAGAAAAGGTGTTAGAATCCTTCTAAGTTTTTATTGATTTAGGAAACGTCTCTGGGTTCTGTATATATTTTCCAAATCCATGCTACAAAGGCTTTGAGAATGCTAGCCTAGGTTTGGTTTGGTTTGGTTTGGATCTCCAGCAAACATTTAGGAAACCAAATTGCTGGACTAAGCTGGTATTTGCGTATGTCCTTAAGTGATGTGTTACTATTTGTATTATAGCTTCAGCACTGGGATGTTCTCCAGCATTTTATTTTATTCAAAAGGAGTATCTCTAGGACATAAGAAAACAAAGGAAATTTAATAGGAATATCTGTGAGTTTATGTCTACTATACTGCTTTTGATCTAATGTGGGGAGAAAAAAAAAGACCCCAAAACATTAAAAGCAGCTTTAGTAGTATCACAAATAGCAAAATAAGAGTAAAACTCAAAAAGAGAAAATAATGATCTTACAGACATTTCCTCGGTGTGCATGTGTGTGTGTGATTGGCATATCTACAATGAATTACTTGTTGTCTCCGGTAGCCCAGAGTCCCTCTTGAGAGAGAGAACAAGACATAAGGACTTCTGCTACGAGAAAATTTCTATTTCTTTTGTAGAACCGGAGCCTGTCTCTAGCAGAGGACTTGTTTGCATCCAGAGCTGCTGGCTGGCATGTAAGAGGCACTCCTGAGGGGGTTCTCTTTGCACAGGTGCAGCGGGTAAAGTCTGAGTGCTGAAAGCACTTCACACTCTCAACTTGGGAGACATAAAATGTGTTGGACCGCAGCTCTGTGTTTTGAACAAAGCAGTGCAGATGAGAAAAAGAGAAGAGTAACCTGTATGAATGAGTTTGTATAGGTACTTTTTTCAGGCAGGTGAATTCCCAAGAATTCTAAACATTTCAAAATCTATTTTCCTCTCCTTGCAACACTTTATTTAGCAGACTGATACAGTCAAAATAGCATCTTAACAAAGTATCTGTATACCTGAGCTCTTAGTGATTAAGGGGGTAATCATAAAAGTTAAATTTAGATTAATCTAACTCTCAGTTTTTTAGAAATAGAGGGCCTTCTACGTTGTGGTTCAGAGAAATAATGTAATTTTCCCTTTATAGGGACCCCTCCACTTCTGTTGATTATAGAGGGAGCCAAGTGGGATTAACTTTTCTATAGACTCAAATAATCTCTTTTAAATAGCCTGCTAAAGAGGAAAGAAGTTAGCATCTTGCCTCTATCAGTGATTTCCAACAACTGCTTTATATTGTTAAGGAGAACAGTACGTTAAAGCAGTGGCGGCATGGGCTGCTGCCTTGCCTGAACCTGGTGGGAGCCTGTGAGAGTAGTCTTCCTGCAGACAGGCGAGTGTGGGCTGTTACAGCCACATCAATCACTGCTTGTGTGCAGTAGGGGGAATTCACAGAGGTAAGCTAGGATAAGTAGTTGTTGCAGCTCTGTCTTCTACCTGTGTTCACTTGGCCTGATCTTCCTGGAACAGGCTTCCTACAGAGGTGGTCAATGCTCTGAGTCTGTCAGCGTTTAAGAGGCATTTGGACAATGCCCTTAATAACATGCTTTAAATTCATCAGCCCTGAAGTGGTCAGGCAGTTGGACTAGATGATCATTCTAGGTCCCTTCCAACTGAAATATTCTACTCTATTCTATTCTATTCTATTCTATTCTACTCCACTCCACTCAATTCTATTCCTGTTTTTTCTTAGTGCAATTGCTACTCATTTAAGCTGGTATTTCCATTTTTCCCAGAAGGAGTTGGATAACCTCATGAACGTGTTGCAACTGGGAGATAGTTTAATGAGCTGCTATTTGCTTGCTTCAGCTTACTCTGGCTGCCTGACATGCTGATGGTCCTCATCTCATTCAGCAGTAGGTCACTGAAGGCACAATGAAAGTAGGGGCATGCACCGATGCCATTCAGTTGTTGCTTCTCAACTGCTTGCTTTTGGCTTCCAGCTAAGCAGCAGTGACTGATGAGTTGCCAGTCCTTCAGTTCCTGTGGTACAAACTCTTTAGTTCTTGTGCATTTACTGTGCCTCGAGGCACTGTGTGCAATCACAGGAGAAGAGCTCCCTCTGTCACGCTGCCTTCCTTGCACTCATCTTGGGGTTTCAGTGAGGTCTTGCCACCACGCCAAATGGAATAGAAGAACCTTGTTATGTAAAAAAGGCTTTTTATGGTCAGAAAGGAAACAAACTTTCTCCGTAGAGCCAAAAATTTATTCTTAGTATAACTGAAATCTTGACAGTATTATCAACTAATTATTATTAGGCAAGATCTAGTTATTACAGGAAAAAAAGAAGGACAATGCAGAAAAAAGTGTTACAGAAAAGTTATTAATTATTATTAAAATTATTACAGAAACCCAGTCAATAATTATACTGTTAAAAATGTCATATGTACACTTCTAGTATCTACCTCTTTTTCCAGTGTTAGGCTCACTCTTCCACCTTGCCTCTGGATCCTAAGGTCAAAAGTACTAGTCTTGCCTAAAGAAAAAGGGAATGGTTTGCAGCAGGTCACCAGTGTGCCAAATTCTTACTGGGAAGAGTGTGATGTTGAAGGTGTTTCCTCTTTTTTCTTCTCCTTTCCTTTCAATTTGCTTAGGGCTATTTTTACGTATTTTCTGACATGCTTCAACACCTTGCTCTTTCTTCATTGATCTCCAATACCACATTACACCCAAATTTTCTGTAACACAATGCCTTCTCCATGTGTTAGATAGATGTTCTTTGTTCTCTTTTTCACCCCTAACCAGGCTTTATCCCAGCACTTCTTAATTTCTGCATTTCTTTAAAACCTTCATTTAAAACCTTCAACTCTCCAGTGCCCCCATCTCTTTTCACCCTGTGCCCGAAGCCCTCTACACTGCATCTTGTATGCCAACTCGCAAGGCCTGTGCCATCATACCAGGCCGATGTTCCTCGACACCGCGTTATTTCTTTAGTCAGAAATACCTCAGGCTACACAGAATAACTCCTTGTTACTACTCTGTCTCTCTCTCTCTCTATATATATAAATGTTTATACCATATAAAGACAATCAGACATGAACCAAATTAGGCACTAGCCACCTGGCCATTAGAGCAGTTACAGCTGCTGTTAAACCAAGTAAAAGCAAAGCTCCAGCCTTTGAAGGCGAGCTCCTGGCACGGCGGCCTGCCCAGCCTCGGCCCGGAGGCCTTGCAAACTCAGTGCAATGCCTGCGGCCTGTTAACCAGCAATGGCTGTACTGCATTCTCAGGGCAACGGGACTGTACCCTGGGTAACTAAATTCAGGTGTGTCCTTGGGTTTTTAATGGTTTGTTTGTTGGTTGTTGGGTCTTTTTCCCAGCTATTATAGTTCCAGTTCTGATCGCCATTGATTAGATACCTGTGTGTTTTGGCAGAAAATCAGTGCCTTGGTTTTGAAGGTAAACCTCATCTTGGAGTACAATAGTGTGGGATGCAATTTCACTCAGGTCGGATCCTTAACTACCCGATCCTTCTTTTTTTGATCAGTGTTAGAAGAAAATGTATTTTATAAGAAATAACTCCAAATTATGTTGTAAGGCAGCTGTTTTCCTAGGTCTTGATACTGAAGATGTTTTCAAAACAAGTATTTTTTGTTGTTGTTGCTGACAGTTCACTTGCCTCCAAGAGCAAGCCTATTATGTTTTGTAGGTCTGGTTCTGTATTCCGGCAGCCTGAGTATAGTTTCACACCTTCAATTATATGTCCAAGCCTGGCAAAAATGTTCTGATTTGTTATAGTCACATGACTCTTCCAATTAATTGAATGTGTGATTTTAATGATCGTGTAATTTAAGTGTTTGCTCAGCCAAAGACCAAGGAGCGCCTCAGTGTAATATCTGTGTGGGGATGGACTGACTTATCTTTTTGATCTCTAACTGAAATTGACCCATTCTCTCTTGTAATGCCCATAGTATGCTGTGAGATGGAGAGGGCTGACACTGGTTGGTGGATATCATTGATATCATAATATGATCGATGATAAATATCATTAATATGATGATATGGTAAAAGCCACAATAGTTAGTTTGCTGGTTTTTTTTTTTATTCTAACATCAGCATTCCTAAATTCAGCTATTCAATTGTGGTCACATGAGGAGGTTATTTTTCATTCATTTTGAAGTAAATTTGGGGTGTTTATATAATGGAGGAAAAACTGGAGGAAAAAATCCATTCACCATAAGAATTCAGGAGCAAAAAGGAAATAAAATAAAGCTGACTGCATCATCATTATTATATTTGAATGCCATTTATTAGCCAACTTTGAGATTTTGTGAAAAGCTTTATTGCTGATTCCTCAATAAGCAGACTTTGCAATGTTGATATTATCTGTGATGCATTATTGAATCAACAGAAATAAACCTGCTGTCATTAGCCTAATTATTTAGATATGATGAAACATAATGACTGTTCTAAGTGCAAATAAGCTGCAGCTAGCAAGCAACTAGCCAAATAAGTGAGGTCGGATAGCAAGGAAATGACTCACAGGAGTCGGAAGTAAAATTGAAGAAGTGCAAACACTTATTAGAAGAAAAATACACAAGATGCCATTTCTTGCTGTTAGAAGTACATTTGAGGGCTAACCACTGGTCCCTGAGTAGGTAATGGTGATATTGTTTATTGGATTTTTTTTTTTTCAACTATCCTGCTTTGCCAGAACATCTGTCTGAAGTGAACTCTGAGCCTTCATTGCAGCCTTTGATATATCAGGTTTGCCAGTGGTTATTGCTGCATCTGTGACTTCTAAAATTACCTACAGCTGGGCTGGCTGGAGCTTAACAGTAGCCAACTCTCAGCAATTTGGCTGGTATACTACTCTCTTTTTAGTGGAGCAATCAGGGGCTAGGAAAAAGTGCCTGTAAGGTAAAATAACTGTTTCTGTTATGAGTTAGGGGGAAAAAAAAAAGAGAAGGAAACTAAATTACCTTCCTGAAAGTCACTTGTTAACTGTAGTTGAATAGCAGCCATTTTGAATGTCAAGTTATCTATTACCCCCTCAATTAAAATAATTTCCTTTTTATAGCCAGAATACTTACATAAATATAGAAAAACATAGTAATGTAGAAGATATATTTAAAACCTATTTCTGACAATCTAGTTCAGGATAGATAGTTTTGTAACTGAATGTGTTTGTCAGGAGAAAATAAGGGCCACAGGCATCCTCTCATAGCTGTATGCAGGAAGCTATCTTCATGCATTTTGTTTTTTCCTCATTAGGTCTAAAAATAAGGAAGGTGCAGTTGTTTCGTGTGTTGGTTTGCGGTTTGGTGGTTTTTTTTTCATGGTATCAATGTAAAACTAGTGAAAAGAGTTCTTTCTGGCAACAGGGAACCAGATATTGTATCACAGAAGAGAACATTTTCAGAATTAAATTTTCTTTCAGTATCTGTGACATCATGGTTTATGAACAAATTCACTTTTCTATTTTATTATGGATTATATGGATATTTCAATATCTGCAATATTTTATGTAATTTTATCCTAGTTCCTTTTAAAGTAATTGCAAGCTGGAAGATCCTCTGAACAATAGGTGAGGAGGAGTTCTTTGCACTGAGTGTTTAAAAAACAAACAAACAAAAACCCAAACCCCAAACAGAAACAGATAAAGCTTCCACCATTTCTTGCTACCATTGTCATGTTTTGCCCTCCAAAGTTAAAAGCTTAAGAAAACAAGAATCTAAACAGGCACTCTGAGGAACCAGGCAAGCAGTCAGGAATGTTTTTAAACAAACCTGGGTTGTGATAAATGTTTACCTTAGGCTGAATCTGTTCTGCAGCAGACTGAAATGTTCCAGAGTGCCTATGGACTGTATGCTTATCCGCCGTTAAGTGCCTGTGCTTTCTAATTCTTCCAGCATGTGTACACGTTGCTTTCATGTGTATATTCTTGGATGAGAAGCAAACTATAAAGGTACTGATTCATTATGGTAAACGTCTGTCTCAAGCAGTTTCCTACGGTTTGACTGAAGGTTTCTTTTTAATGGTGTAACTCTTAGGGTAATTCTCAGTTCAAAATCCTCTTTGAGTGTTTATAGCCCATTAGAATTCGTCATCTATTATATTTCGATCACAAGATTTAGGTGGTATGAGTACATTTTCTTTCTCATGCTTCTTGTTAGGTTATTCTCTTAGGGTTTTTAATTGATCTTTCTACTCTTTGTGTTCATTTAGGCCATTTGATACTTTCATTTGAAAAGCTGGGGTTACCAGATGTGGTGGTGGTGGTGGTTAGATCGTAAACTGGAAATCTAGCTAATGGAGTAAAACACATACATAACAAACAGATCTGATTAGAATTTTTCAGTTCTTTTTTGCAAATAGACGAGAGGCTTTAAAATGCATTCTGCACAAGAAATATGTTGCTTACAACCAATAGTGGTATGTAGTGAGTCCTTGTCTCTGTACAATAAAAATAAATAGGTTAGAAAAATAGGTTTCCACTTAATTCTGTCATAGTTGCATTCTGGACAAAGAGGCTGTGCACTGTTAATCTTACACCGAAGTTTACGGAGTTGATATTGATCCACCTGCTAAATTAGGCCCTTGCTGCAGCAGCTCAAAGACACTACTGCAAAGACATCTCTGCGAAAAATGCATGACGTGTTATAAACTTTATCGAATTTTATGAAAAATTAATCAAAAAGCATGAAAAACATAGGTTATTTAATATTACAATTTATTGTTTAAATAGACTGTAATTTATAACAGTAGATACTATCCTTAAGGAGCATGGACTGTATTTTTCATTTTTATTCCTGCTTGACTGTTTTTTGGACATTTCCTTCCTTTTTTTGTCCTTTTGTTTTCTATCAGTAAAATAAAGATAATAGTTAAGCTAAGTTAATGCTTAGCTTCCTTTTGTAAGGTTCATGGATTTATAGATGCAAGAAATTACTTTTTGCTTTTTAAAAACTATGCTATGTAGCGATCCTACATTTGAATTCATAATTCCATATTTTTATTTTTGAATAATGAAATTTTAATAAAATAATCTTGTATAACTTTCCTAGTAATATTTTCTTAGTAAGATTAATTCAAGCTTTCATAATGCCAAGAGGATTCTAATATTTTGTGTTTGATGAATTGAATTATTAGGTTAAAATGCTATGTCAGTACTTGCACTTCTATTACATGCAATATTATCAAATGCCATACACCAAAATTCTTTTTCTGTCTATACTGTCAGGGAGCTCATTAATCATCATGTTAATGGCATTGGCCTTGTTATGCTGCTCCTGTGTGTTTCATTTACCATTTCTATAGACCTGGATTGTTTGCCTTCTATTTTTATTTAGGTTATCTACTTCTTTCAATGATTCTTGTACTTTATCCCTTATAATTACCTTAATGTATTTAATATCTTCTTCCTGGTAAAGACAGTAGAATGAAACAAATAGTGTAAATAGAAAATCATTCAGGACTTCCTTATCTGAACTGTGCCATATGGTAAGTTTGTGAATCCATTTTCTTTCCAAATTTTTGTTTCGGCAAAGGTGCAGTTAGTCTGCTGTGTAATTTGGTAAATCATCTCAGTATTTACCTGATGGAAAAGCAGTGCATTTACAAAAAAGTCAACGTATTTCCAGATCTTTAGTAATAGTCTCTTCAAAAAAAGTCTGGTTTGCAGACCAGAATTCATTTGGAACAATGTATGGCTCTGGTGGTGACGTTGTCATCTTCCTTGCATCAAAACCCTTAGATCTAGGCAATTTTGATCCTCTTCTTTGTACTCATAATTTCTTGATTGCCCCAAATAAATTCTCCCTTATTGTCTATAAAACTTTTTCAGCAGTTATATCATTTCTTATGAGTCAGCTTCTTGGTCAGCACTCTGCAGCATTTACCAAGCGTTGTCCCCTCTCTGTTCTTCTCTGCACATGCCTAGAATGAACCCGTGGCTTGTGAGAGCTTAACAGAGTTTCTGTTGTAGTGGATGTCTATGAAGAATTAAAACGCTAATAATTTCATAACTTTCTCAAGTCTAGTGTTAACAATTCTATAGTGTTATACATACTGAGATAGATTTGGTGATTTGTACTTAATTTCTCATTTTAATGGCTTTGATGTTGCTTATGCTTTTGCATGAGAGCTAAATAAAACAGTGATTCAGTTGATATAGTTGCATGTGTCTGATACCAGTTGCACAAAGCAGTTTTCTTTCTGGAAAAGTTTAACCTCTATACTCATAAATATGACAGAATCATAATTTTCAAAATATACCAAAGAGGAAACATTGCATTGAGTTCTTATGAAACCTTTTTGAAGTTGATTAATGTTTCATAGAGTTTATTTACAATATGTATAATAAAATTTTGCATAATTCAAAAGTATGCTATTTGATCTTCCAGCATTTATTGAACTAAGAGTTTTTATAAAATGCATAAACAAATCTATCAAACCAATGGTAGAAGTACTCCAGGGTAAAGTTCATCAACTGTCTGAGAACTCTGCTCTAAAATACTGCTTTAGATTTTCAGTGCATATGATGCCAAATACACAATGAGCCTTTAAAAACAATGTTTATCTCTCAAGTGATTCTCCTATCCTATAGTAAAAAAAAAAAATAATTTCTTTTTGTAGCCAAAAAAATGGGAGCTGGTAGGGCATAAATACGCACCATGCCAAGATTTAAGTTAGTCTTCAGTAAATACTGCTTTCTGGGATTATTATTGCACATCTACAGCATAAAGATTTGGTCTTTTTTGAGTCACTCGCCACTTCCCCTCAATGGGATGGTGGGATGTTGTGAAACACGTTCCAAAAATGACTGAAATCCGAGCAAGATGCTTTAAAGATTAAATTTTAAAGAAATCCAAGAAAACTAAGTAGTTGGTTCCTCCTGATTTCCAGTAAGAACAGTGCTGAATTCCTTCAGATCCAGTAAAATCTAAAGCCTACAGTGCCCGGAGTGGAAGTGCTAGCTTGTATGGGTTAGTGGGAGAACTGGAGCCACCTATCAGCCATGAAGAGAACAGGTAAAACGTCCTCAACTGCTGGAAGATTGTCTACACATTCAGCCTTCAAGAGTGAGCTCCAGTTATTCAGAAGTATTTATACTTTCTTTGGTTTTCTTTTCTAAATTCACATTCTCTTGTGTTTCCCGTCACTAAGGGGGAGGCATTGTTAAGCCAACAGAGCATTCATCCAGACAGAAAAACAGTTATTTTGCCTGTGCTTTTCATTACTGCCTTTGACATTATTTTCATGATTGTACTTTGTCCTGGTTTGTCTGGTTCTGTTGGGGGGGTATTTCATGCAGGGGGGCTGCAAAGGGAGCCTGCAACAAACTCATCTACAAAGGCAGTAAACTAAGCTCCTAATAACTGAAATAGAACTCGAGACAGGTTGGTTGTTTTTTTTTTCCAGATTGTTCAATTATTTTCTTTTTATTTCAGATTTTTCTTTGTTTAGTTGATGACATGTAATCATTACAGCAGCCTGTGGAAACAAGCATTGTAACATATGCGCATTATTCACAAGTCATCATTATTCTGTGTAAAAGAGAAAAATACCTCCCAGTGACTTCTACCACCTCACAGTCTGCTCAAACCATTGGCATATTGATGTTAGGCCAAGAGACTGGTAGAACAGAAAGCCACCTTAGAAAAAGTCATAATGTGAGCTTAGATGTATTCTTGGATAAATTCACCAACCTCAGCTGATTAGCTGCTGCTGTTAAAAGTTTTGGGGATCTGATTTGTGTCTGGGGTTTTTGTGTGGTGTTTTTGTCTTTGCCTGCCAAGTTTCCCCAAATGTCACTAGTTTATTTCACATTGCAGCCAATCTCCCTTACTCAGCCAGCTTGTATGTCAGTGCATATCTTTATGCTGCTGTGGGCATGAAGTAAGCAAAAACTAAAAGAAAAATGCATTAGTCATTTCTTGTAGTTTGGGAGCTGGTTTAGAGTTCCTTTGCATAGAAGAGGAATAGCAGAATTAACAATAGTATGTCAGCAATCAATTTTCTTGCTGTTATGTAGAATTCTGTAATACGACATTTCAAAGTATCTGTCTTTCATTCTGTGATGATATAGGGAGAGTGACAAAGTACTTTATAACTTCCAGACCTGTGTTTTGGGGTTTTATTTACTTTCAAAGGCCTCAAATTCAGCAGCAGTACATGGTTTTGCATGTGTGTGCAAATAGTAGAATAGAGGGCCCACCACAGAACCCTGTGTCTTCCAATCTTACTGTGATAGACCTCCACCTCTGAATATGCAATGGTTCAGTGAGGGCATTGATTGAGCAGTTACTTGCCTTTATATGTGAACTCTGGTCATGTTATTAGAGTTGCAATTTTAAAAGATGGAACGATGTTTTCTGTGATGCTAATAAACAAATGCAGCTGAGGATGGTGGCGTTTAGGAGGGACCACAAATGTAGTAAGAATCAATGATGTTACTGAAAAAGTAAAAGCAAAACTGTATATTAGACTGTAAAAGGTAGACACCAAGTTGAACACGGAGCCAGCAATGTACCGTCGTGGCAAAGAAGCTCAATGGTATCCTAGGCTGTGTGAAGAGGAGTGTTGCCAGCAGGTCAGGCGAGGTGATCCTTCCCTCTGCTCGGAGTCCACACCTGGAATTCTGTGTCCAGTTCTGGGCTCCCCAGTACAAGAGAGAGATGGAGCTACTGGAGAGAGTCCAACGAAGGGCTGCAAAGATGCATAAGGTACTGGAGCACCTCTCCTGTGAGAAAAAGGTGAGAAGAGAGTTGGGACTGCTTAGCCTGGAGAAGAGAAGACTTGGGGGAATCTCAACAATGTGTGTGAATACCTGTAGGCAGGGTGCAAAGAAGACAGAGCCAGGCTTTTTCCAGCAGTGTTCAGTGGCAGAATAAGAGGCAATGGGAACAAACTGAAATGCAGGAGGTTCCCTCTGAACATCAGGAAACATTTTGTCACTGTGATGGTGACTGAGCACTGACACCTGGTTGCCCAGGGAGGTTCTGCGGTCTCCCACCTTGGAGCTATTCAAAAGCTGACACGGTGCTGGGCAACTGGATCTAGGTGGCCCTGCTTGAGCAGGTGGGTTGGACCAGATGACCTCCAGGGGTACCTTCCATCCTCAGCCAGTCTGTGATTTTGTGATTTAACAAAGCAAAAGAGGCAGTGTTACAGGATAATGTGCAGTATTCATATAAGCCACTTTTTAAGGTCTGATGCCTCTTATTGCATAATCATTAAATGCTTAAGTTGAGGTGGAAAAGAAAAGGAAAGTAGAGAATATTCTTTTACAGAGGGTAGGGAATTACTTAATTAAATCAGCTAACAGTCATAACCCTTCATTTATATCAGCAACTGCCCTTCACTGTGTGATTTCATAACATAGAATCATAGAATCATAGAATGGTTTAGGTTGGAAAGGACCTTGAAGATCATGGAGTTCCAACGCCCCTGCCATAGGCAGGGACACCTCCCACTAGACCAGGTTGCCCAAGGCCACGTCCATCCTGGCCTTGAACACCTCCAGGGATGGGGCCTCAACAACCTCTCTNGGAGCCTTCTCTTCTCCAGGCTGAACAGCCCCAACTCTTTCAGCCTCTCCTCATAGGAGAGGTGCTCCAGCCCTCGGATCATCCTCGTGGCCCTCCTCTGGACACGCTCCAACAGGTCCATGTCCTTCTTATGTTGGGGACTCCAGAGCTGGACGCAGTACTCCAGGTGGGGTCTCATGAGAGTGGAGTAGAGGGGCAGAATCACCTCCTTTGATCTGCTGGCCACACTTCTTTTGATGCAGCCCAGGATGCAGTTGGCCTTCTGGGCTGCGATCACACATTGCTGGCTCATGTTGAGCTTCTAGTCAATCAGCACGCCCAGGTCCTTCTCCTCAGGGCTGCTCTCCAGCCATTCCCCACCCATCCTGTATTTGTGCTTGGGATAGCCCAGCTCTATCAAGGACAGCAGAAATAAAATTTGAACCTGTCTTGGAGCAATAGAATGGAGCAGTAAAATCTCGATCTGCCTTTCTTTAAACACTTCTCTAAAGACAAGGTTTGGGATTCTGTTGGAAATTTACACTGTCAGCTGAATGCCTTGAAAAGATCACAACCTTCCCATGCAGAACTGAGTGGGATCCGAATTATTTTCAAAGCAAAATACCCTTATCTAAAAAAAACCCCAAACCCACAACCCAAATAAAACTTTGAGTGCAGTAGTCCAGTGTAGCCAAACAGATTAGTTCTTCGTTTTTCCTTCTACCTACACTCCTTGCATGCAACACTTATCTGAAAAAGAATTTTCACTCTGCTGCTTTCCGTGCTGTGCTAATCACCTGTATCTGAAAATACATCTTCAGAATTGTTTTATTGTGACAGGTCAGCAGATAAAAGCTGGATACCAGGGGGTAAATGGCACTGACTAACAGCCTTTCTTTCTGTAACCTAAGCAATATTCCAGAAAAACTTGGTTCATCATTGGTGTTAGGTTTGAAAGTATTACTGGAAAATGAAGTCCTATACTTTGTTGCTGGAGGTGAGATTTTGTCTTACATTCTGGTTTTCCTGTCTCTCAGTTAATTTATGTGATAATTACCACCACAGTTGGCTGACCAAAATCTTTAATGATAAAACTATAGGAACCTAGGCACCATGGTGAGATTGAGCTATTTGTGTTTTTATGTGTGAGAGACACAGAGAGTGCTTTGCCTTCTAATTTTTTTTTTTTTTCACATAGCACAGAGATATGCAGTGGAAATTCAAGTACCGCAAAATGCTTTGTGCTCCTTGATTCTAGGTAGTGGATGTTTCTTGTACCAAAGTGTGTAGCATTTCTGCACTGCCAATTTCACCAGTTTCTTATCTCCTCTCTTCCAGTGTCCCATACTCTAAAATGGGAGGTCAAAGCCTTGCCAATAGATGTTGTTCTGGTATAAGTACAGTCAGAACTTCATGGGGAGTCTGAGGTCTGAAATACACTGAGGTATGGTGATGTGCACAAAAGACATAGTTGGCTGTATTTCTATCTTTTTCACTCTACGGGCTTATGATCTAACAGTGCTGTGCTATATATAATCTGTAAAAGGTGGTTTCCCAGGTTGAACTTAAAAATTACTGAATTATTGATGCATTTTAACTATGCATTAAAGACTTGGATGTAAATACCTATATTTAACATGACCACTAATAATCTGGGCCTGTTTAGGAAACAGCATAGTCAATTATTTTTCCTACTATCTCGTGTTTGTTTCAGTACAAACATGATTTATAATGATCTGCTTTATTGAAATACATTTTTTTTTACAATTTTAGTACAGTAGAACAGAATGTGTATATTAATTTCCTTATTAATGACCTAGGGATGACCTAGGGAATCAAAATTTTGTCCTTGCTAATAGTTGAATGCCTGCACATAAAAAAAAAAAAAGAAAGAAAAAAGTATCTTTGAAAGCACTGAGCCATTAGTTGATTCAGAACAGTAATAACACAGCTACAACAAAAACATTCTTCACTCTGGAGTCCACACATCTAAAGTGTCCAGAATTTCCTAGTATTTTCTACTGGAGCTTAAATAACACTCTTGGCAGTAAAATCCTGGAATACACATGAATATGAAAATCATATCCTTTTCCCTGTTGGCTAGATCAAGCACCTTATCTGACTGAAAATTGGTCTGTTTTTGTAAAGTTAGATTTTGGTTGCATCAGTTTGCCCTGATGCAGCTGACTGTGCAACTGTGGGACCACTAACACCAAAATACAGGAATACAAAACCAGTGCTAAGGATAGCACTGGAAGGGGCAGCCCTGCTGACCGGGTAACTCTATCTCTAGCTAAGATACAGTGTTTGAATCTCAGCATAGCGTTAGGAAAGTCAGAAAAGAGCTGGTGCATCCTCTACCCATTGCTAGAGCTCATTCTGTTTAAAAAAAGCTGCCACCAACAAAGATGACCTTGAAATCATGATTTTACATAGCCAGTCAGGGCCTCAGAAATCAATGGTCAAAATCTGATATCAACTTAAGTTTGCTTTTAAAATCAACAATGTATTTACAGCAGCTAGTCCATGATAGGCAAGGTTTCAAAACCAGAGTGCCAGAAAGAATCGCTTGCACAGACCAATGACAAGAAAGGCTTTCTTTGAGAGGCTTCATGAGAACAGTCATTTATCTGGCATCATTTTTTGTTACAGATTCCAGAAGCCTTTCTGTGACAACAAGGCATGAAATTTACCTCCAGCCTGGCATCCTGTCTGTGTTTACTCACTTTGGTAGGGAGGCAGCCAGTTAAATAACACAAAGTGATTTTCAACAAATTTAATGTGCCTTATCTAGTTTATATCTTCTAGGAGCTCTCTGATGCTCTTAAGTCTATTTTGTTTTGTGATTATTATTTTTTTCCTGTGTAAAAAAAACCCAAAAACACAACACACCTTTCTCTTTCAGTGAGGATAGGATGTTGACTTGTGCTACCAGACTCTAGTGTGTAAGGCTGAGGGACTAGTGAGCTATTGTAACATTCACTGGAGAACTACTTCTCTCTGAGTGTAGGCTGTGGGTAATAAAAGTTGGTGTGTATTATTTTGGGGAAGGAAAAAGAGGAAAATAACCCTTT
Organism: Anarhynchus alexandrinus; assembly: GCA_008711295.1. Classification (NCBI taxonomy): domain Eukaryota; kingdom Metazoa; phylum Chordata; class Aves; order Charadriiformes; family Charadriidae; genus Anarhynchus; species Anarhynchus alexandrinus. The sequence goes on along the minus strand of VUYV01000019.1, from coordinate 7,306,053 downwards.
CAGTTTCTTTCATTCGTGGAGCCACCAGCAACAGCTGTAAGTGTTCTCAGTCGGTTCTTTGGGGATGTTCCAAATTGTGTTGGCATTTCCTGGCTAATTTCTGTTTTCAAAAAACCAAAAAAAAGCAAACCAAAAAACCCAACCCCACCACACACTAACAAGCTAATCCGCGGCAACTACCACCATCTCTGTCCTTGTGAATAAAACCCCTACTACATTGCTCAACCATAAAATAAATTGTACAGTAACAGGATTTTTATTCAACTTGAAAATGTGATACCTACCTCCTCCTACCACCAAAGAAAGAAGTGAAGTATAATTTGAAAGAAGAGATGTACATTTGGTACCTTAGGAAAACATCGCAGTAAGGAGCTGTTTCGGATGCATTCTTCATGTTCTTACTGGGGTTGGCTACTTCTTCTGAAAAAGCATCAAAGCTTGAAGGATAAAACAAAGAGAGAGGGAGAGAATAAGCTCAATATTGTTAGAGCTGACTTTTTCTTGAGGTGAGGCTGTCTTCACACTTCCTCAGGCAATAAGATTAAAAAGAGACAGCGGTCTCTAACATGAAGCCCACTTCTTCAGTCTGATAAGATAAATCTAGACAAGCCAAGAAATCTTTATTTCTTTGCAAAGTTACTGGTTCACATCTCATGCACATAGATTGAAGTAGAAATTAATCTTTGCTTTCAGAGGAAGATACAATTCTGATTGTCAAGCATGGGTTAATTTACTTAGTTCTTTTCCTGCTCAGTGAGTGGTGTTTGTTTGTTGTGTGTTTTTTTCAGGCTTATACTAAAATGTCCCTTAATTCTGCTCTGAAGTTTTTTTTTCCCAAAGACTACTCTGCATTAGTATGAAAACATATACTACAGGTGCTTTTCAGCTATGTAGGCGCTAATCTAATCTTATCACTTAATTTGCAAGATAATGTATTTCCTCTCTCAGTATTGGATGTAGACTTATTTTTGAAAAGAATATAAAGGAAAAAGGAGATAGGAGACAGGGCTTTGCTAAGTTGAAGCTGAAAGAACGAAGGATTTTTCCTCCTCTTTGTATTCATAGACATACATAAGTATTCATCTGACAGGAGGATGCCAGGAGAAAGTGCAGAAATACGTATGTAATGACCTTTGCTACTAAAATTAACATGTGCCTCCTGCACCTGTTCAGAAATGGTTTAGCATTCTTATGCCTGACTTCAGAAAAACTGGGTAATTAAACAGTGCTTTCATTGAAGGTCAACTCTGAATTAGTAGTTCATTAAATTATTTGTCATGCTGAATGTTACTCCTGGTCACCCGATATATGGATTTCAAACACAGAGCAGAGGAATTCAGTCTAGTTCTTGTGCTCTCATTGTTGGAGAAATTTGTACCCTGAGTTGTTAGGTCGCACGGCAGGGAAGAACCCTTGTGCCCAGCACCGAAAATACTTGTTTGCACTGGGATTTGTTCAATGTGGTATGCTCAGAAACGTCCTAGGAACATGCTGCCTGTTCTCATTTCAAAATATGCATGTAATAGCATAATTGTCCTCTTCAGGCCCTGGAAAATTAGTTTGTGCTGAAAAGGATTTCTCATGTAATGTCAAACCATTTACACCAGCTACAAAGAAGACCTGTGTCTTCTTATTATAATTTTATAGGGTGGTAAAAGTTTGAGACAGAACAAATTATGACTTAGACACCCCTGAACTTAAATCACTTGCTGAAACAAACCCAATTATGAAATGTTTATGAAATCATTAAAAATGACTGTAAATACTGCAGTGTGTTCTGAGATCTGAACCACTTTGCATCAGATTTTCTTGCAAGTGCAAGGCAGCAGTGTATTTCTGTATGACCTGCGTGTTCTGTCTTAGGTTCCCAGTGTTGGTCTTCAGCCTTATTCTCCCATAAGTGATGCAAAACAGAACTCACTGTTTCTGCATGATCCAGTAGCATTCGCAGATACAACAAAACTGTAGGTGCAGACACAAAGTACAATCTTTTTCCGATCCAAATTAAGCATGTAGGATCTCTGTGCTTTAGTTCTTTCAGTGCCTGAGTGGGGCTTCCATTTTCGAATCAGGCCTTATTATTTCAGAGCAGGTGGCAGCGTGGATGTAGGATGTAACCTGTACTAATACACCATCGGTTTGATCAGAAGCTCTAGCGGCTGCAGGGGTCTCTGCTTATGGCTCTGATTCCACGGCACCGGTTCCAATGTGTGTCGGTCTCCTTGTCCCTCCAGGGCCCCCGTGGGCTCCGCCGTTGCCCTTGCAGAGAGGCGGACACGAGCCACCGGGGCATCGTCACCGCCATCGTGCATGCCTAGATTAAAGTTGATCAAAACAGCTGGGAGACCTCTTCAATATTTATCATACTGTACATAGAATGAAACTCTCATATCGGTAATTGCTAGGAGATTAAACCTTTTCAAAGGCACATTTAGTGAATACTAATGCCCTGCTCTCAAAAGGAGAGGACATTAGGAGAACTGGGGAGGGAAAAAAGAAGAAAGTCAGTCTTTCTGTGTTCAGGGACTGTGATACCAGGGCAAACCGTGCTATGTGTTGAAAGCACCCAGCACAAGATTTTTGTAGGCCAGATCAGTCTACAGATGCCTCCATGAAAAACAATCGTTACTCCATGACAGTTCTCGTGAAACAATTCTGTTCCGGGCCTTGACCCATTCCTGAGGGGCCCTGATTCATATTATTAGTTGAACCCTTTGTGCTGTGGTATTTATAGCGGGAGGCACTTACCTGGAAGAACACCTCTGAACAAGTTACTGAAGTTGTTACATTCTTAATGTCGTTTCTGAAAGCTGATCTTAACCTTTCTGCTTCTACATACATTTTCTTGCTCCCCGGTTCGGTGTGTACATACGCTGAAGTAGAACGTGCAGAATAAATGAACAACAGCACCAGCCTCGCTGAGGGGCTCGGCTCTGCCCTGCGCTGGGGCAGCCAGAACCGGCCGGAACCTTCTGGAAGCGGCTGTGAGGGGCAGGGCCGGCCCCGCCCGCTCCCCCCAGAGGCCCCACAGCCCCTGCTGCCACCGCCGGGCAGGTAAGCCCAGTACGCCTTTCGGTAGGAAAGATGGAAATACAGCGTGATCTTGGCTCTCGTCTCCGTTCGCCGGTTGGGGGGTTCTCTGCCGCCGCTCTGTTCTCCTCAGCTGTGTTTGCTGTCACTGACTGTGTCGGTAAGAGGGCAGACAAAATGGCTGGTGGGAATACAGGGGTACGAGGTGTTGAGGAGAGGTTCGTGCGCCCCCTGAGGAGGTGCTTTAGCAAGCGTGAAATTTCCCCGATCTGCCCGATGGGGACAAGTTCAGATTATACCGCCTTCAAATGCCCTGCCAGTAAAAAATTCCTTAAAAAGGAGAGGACAAGCGAGATGCAAATTCTATATGAAATTCGATTCTCTTTTAAGAAAGAAAATTTGGGAAAGGGCTCTTGTTTTTAACAACCCATTTTACAGCGAGGTCAGTATGGAAAGAGGTAAAATCTTCTTCCCCCAGAGCACTCCTGACTCGAACACAAGGAGGGCTTCCGAGGCCGAGGGTATATGTTTGCCTGAGTAAACTCTGTCATAGCCATTATAAGTATTTGGATAGCCTAGTAATACTGTATGTTTTTCAGGACTAGATTGTGATTTTCCAGTCCAAACTGCAGAGAGAATGTCAATGCGCACATCAGTTGTGGCTGCCGCTGCCTGCGCTGGACGGGGATGTTCAGCAGCACAGGGGGCAGCTGCTGCGCAGTTCGCTCTGTTCTTCTGACCATCGCACGCCGTAGATGGTAAGCGGTTGCAGATGGCGTTGGGCAATGCCATAATTGTAATTTGTTGTTCAGTACACAAAGAACATAAAGTACAGATTAAGTGATAAACTTTTTCCAGTGCCTTATGCTACAGTGTAGATGTTGGCATAGTTCGAACCCCATGTGTTATTAAATACTTCCTATATAACAAAAGAAAATATGTAGAATAGACAAGAGAGTAAGCAAAGGATGACAAACGATTGAATGGCGAGATCGATGGATACACCATACAAATTAACAAATTCTTTCTGTCTGGTGTGTTGAATAAGGATAGTTAAATTTTATTAATGTATTTTCAGACATATATCCTCACACAAAATCAATTGCTTTTGGAAATGGTATTAAAACAACATAGAAAAGTGTATTTTAGCTGGTCAAGAAAATGGAAACTTCAGAAAATGTTTGCAAGGATCACTGAAGAGAGATGAAATTTTCTGGGGACTTTACTTGTAAGTTAATGTCCATTAGAAACTCCGAAGCTCTAAATGACTTCTAAATTAACTACATCCTGTGAGGGTAAAATAAAAATCTAAGTTTTCATTTATATATATTAAAATTACAGCTGAGATCCCTGCTTTTATTGAAGGGCCTTAATCCCATTAAAGTTGAGAGAATTTAGATATTTAGATATCTTTGTGGAAAAATCTTATGAAATTAGGTTTATTATGGAGAATTTAGTGAAAGCACTGCTGTGTGTGTGCAACAACTGACAAAAAAGCAGGCAAACCACTGGAAAATGGAACTAAACAGGATAGGAAGCAGTTCTGAAGATTTAATATGTTATAAAATCAATTTAGGAAGTATTCTTATTCTGCCATGGAACGCTAACAAAATGTCATTCAGTTAAATTGGATGAAAGCAAATGTAAAACTAAGGAAAGATACAATTCGGGATGTAGCATGAAATTATTCTACAGTACTCAGCACAAGAGGTCATTGCTGTTGCATTTTTTAAGCTGCCTCAGTGCCTGTCAGCAGTATAGGAAAAACTGAGTGAACGGAAAACATTTCATACAAGGTAGAAGTGTAGAGGATATGGGCTGTTCGGGTATCCTCATCAGTTGTTCTGTCTCTTGCTGCTTGGAGCTAATTCTGCTCTGATGTGGTATCCTGTACATTGGCCCTGGTGAATCTGTGATGTAGACTGGGACTTGACCTAGCCTGTGATTTTATATCTGCCACCCACATCCCTTTGTTACTGGTTGGAGGCTTTGCTTTAAGACAAAGGGAAGCAGACAGCAGGTCCATGAGTGTCTGGTAACTATCTGTTACTTTAAAGAAATTACCTACCTTATCTACGCCTGAAGCTAACACTGAGTATTATATTGTAAAAATATAATTTAAATATTTTGCAATATTCTATCAAATCACCCTGTTATATGTGTATATAAAAACATAGGTAAATGTTTTATAAATTTATATAAAAACTGAAATATGCTTAATGAAAATTAGGAATATCCTGGTTCTGACAGTAAGTTAGCTGATGGAAGAAATGTTGCTATAGAGAATTTACTGTTCACCTTCAGGTTTTCTGTAGGCTGTCTAAAAGCTACTGTTGTAGATGAACCACTGTCATGATTTCATGAGTACTACTGATGTTCCTGATGTCTTGTACACTATTTCTACTTAAAACTACTGGGAACTGGCTGGTAAACTTCTCTGTACAGAGAACTGGAATATTATGCAAGTAACAATTGCCTGGAATTCCAGAATGAGTCGACATATGATAGCACATTTGTTTGTATCACGTTCTTTATATTTCTGACTGACCTCTAAATGCTCTGAGAAATGTTTCTTGAAGAAATTTAGGGATTACCTGGGTAGAAGAAAATTTTACTATGAAGTTTTCAAGAAATCCGGCTGTGATGAATCCCTGTTTATACTTGAACGTTGTGTTTCCACACAATAAGCCCATGTTTTCCCTCTGTTAAAGAAATTATTCTGTAGAATACAACCTCTGGAAGAGACACCAAAAGTACACCTAAAATGGTAATTTAGTTATTATGTTCTTGTGCTATGCTTAGACTCATGTTTCAAGAGTTGATTTGATTCTGTAACAACTTTAAAGATGTTTAAAATGACAGAGAGTTTAAATACTTGATTAATGAGTTAGCAGCAAAAAAAGGTCTTGTGACTTTCAAGTCCTAAGTCTTGTATCTTTCTGGAGTCTTGCTAGAGCATCTGAAAGTGAGTCTATTTGCACCTGGTCATTTTCTCTTCCTGGAAAGAAACGTGTTTATGAAGGCATTAACTCATAGCAGATCTAAAACTGACTATAGTTAAGTGTAACCCCTTTAGTTTAACAAAAACGTAGTTCACATTGTATTATCATCATGATTGGAATTCCTATCCATCAGGAAAGAAAAAAAAATATGCAACAGTGTTGATTTATATATGGAGAACGTGTTGTTGATCCCAGCTGAACTGTAAAGGACACCAAACATTCCATATTGGTAGTGAGGAGCTATGAACCTGACCCAGCATAACATGTTGGCAAGGCTTAGGTGCCTTTTGAAAGTATAGAATCAGATTTTAAGCCAAGGTTTAAAGTTAAATCTGCACAATATATAGAAAATAAAAGCTATATAGTGAGAAGACAGAAAGATACAGGAGAGAGGTCAGACAAAGAGTTTCTTTAACATCAGAGATGCTTTACAGATAAAACCAGGGTAAAATAAAATACGGTTAAGTCCAAGGAGGTACTTGATGATAGGCATTTACATGGGAGAATTACTTGTGAATTTTTAAGTTATGCATTGAAAATTCATCTCTCTCAAAAATGGCTGTGCTGTCTGGGGAGAAATATAATAGCTGAAGCTTAGCCTATGGTGACTAATGCAAACAAAAATGAGTCAACCACTTGAGAGCAAAAGTAGTATAATGTGACTTGGGCTGCAGGCTGGTGAAAACTGTGGGCTTGGACTATGGATAAAAAAATACTTTATTTATAACAAATGAGGCCATTCCCCATGGAAAGATGAAAAGAGAAGTAGTTTCTACAGCTCAGTCTGAGATGAGTCCAGGGGTGCAGGATACTACGGTTCAAATCTTGACTTTGAATTGGACCCAAGAACAGTAATAAAACCAAAATTGTTCAAATCATTTGAGAAGAAAAATCCCTTCTGTGCTCACGCTCCCTATTTAAATGTTCCTTAAAACAGCATTTCCCTCTTCTACCTGTGCTGCTGAGGTTTTAATACATCTATTTAAATGCAAATTTTGACTTTTGGTCTGTAATCATAAAAATGTTTGACACTAAAATTTTTATCAGAAATGTAATTTTATATAGAAGCAGTAATGGAGTGGTAGGCCACAAATACCAGAGTGATGTGTTGCTCACCCCATTTTGCAATGTGGGGAAGTGTCTTCTCTAATATCATCTGATGAGCATTGTTGTTTCCTGAATGTTCCAACTTATTTGAATAGGTGTGATGCTAATGTACTTTTAAACTGTACTTTGAGTATTTGCTTGTGCACCAAATCCTCCCTAAGGACCTTTACTCCCTTCTGTCTTCTGAATTACCAGGGTGGCAATCCTGACGAAGTGTCTAACTGTATCTTCAGGAAAGGAAGGCTTTCTTCCAGCCTAACATTTTTCTCTTCTTCACAAGTAGGCTTAATAAAAAAGACTTGACTGGGTAGCAGGACGTTTTGCCAGTGCGGTGTTGAATCAACTGCAGATTACTCTTTAGTTGCTGCTGAGTATGCCATTTGTATTTCATTTTTTCCCACTCGCTTGCAGACGCTGCTGGCCCTGGCCCTCATTAGTACCACTGTCTGGGGTTACGGTGGCCAGCAGCCATGGTGTGTCTGCCAGGACCACAGCTGTTGAGCAGGGCTACAGCTGCTCGTAGTGACTGAGCTCCAGCTGCAGCAGACGAGGTCACATTTGCCAGAATTGTTTTCCTGTCTGTCTTGATATGATTGATATGGCAGTGTTTAGTGATGAACAGATTAGTCACAGCAGCGTCAGACCACTAGTAGCTTTGGCTCATGGTTTGGTACCGCTCAGTGGTGGCACTGCAACCACATCTACTGCTACAGTCATACTAGTCACAGGTTCTGCTTTATGAAGCATTATGAGGCATTCTTTTCCAATGTGAGTTGTAGGAAGAAGTTTTCCAGTTTGTATTGGCTGGTCAGTCATAGGGGACATAGCAGAACATGGTGCCAGGAGTGAAAGGAGTGTTAATCCCAATCTTGATATTTGAGGGATCAAGAGTTTAGAATGTCTAAGCATACATCCATTTTAAATAAACACTGTATACATACGGTGAGCAAACTCTGTGCCTCAGTGTAATAGCAGGCTTTTATTTACTTAATTCTAGTATTAAGTGAATGTAGGTGGCTGCTTTCATTTTACTTATTGTTTAAAATAGTTTTCATATTATCATGGCGAGGGTAAATATGAAATGTCAGATATTTTATTGTACTAGCCGTTAAAGAACAGAACACGCCTTAGGTTCTGCACATTCTGCATTTTATGTTCCCTAGATGCCCTTGTCATTAATTACATACTTTAGATTCCAAATGATAGAGGATCTGAAGGGCACTGTGCTACATTTTCATTTTCATCACCTCTATTTCCTGAATTTGGATGGGTTACAAAGTATTACAGAAGACTTGAGCAGTATTGAAGCCATTTAAAAAATAGCAGTAACACATCAAGTGTATCGAATAGTCAGATTGCTAGCTGTTTGTCAAAGAACAAGTAATTTCTAAAGGAGGAAAATCTTAGCATCTCAACCAAAAGCTATTTGACTGCATTGAGACTCTGGAGAAATTATTTCTTACACACTCTATTCGGTAAGTTCATTGCTGTTTTACCTGCTCACTGAAATGATCATGGGGACTTTTTCATTGCAGTTCATCTCTCCTGATTGGTTTTGCTTTGCTCTGGTAAGATTTGTTTATTCACTGATGCTAAGGTTGAAGTATGCTGGATCATTAATCTAACTGTTCAAGGTTAACCAACTTTTTGTGCTGAAATGGCTTTTTATGGAACACGTTTTAAGGTTTCGAAATTGCTGGGCATTACCTTACTTCAAAAAATAAGTTTTGAGTCCAGTTGTCATCATATTTCTGGGACGATTAAGGGTTTGCTCTCTTTTCCCCTCTCTCTCAGCACATAACTATGTAGAAACAGACTCATTGTTTTTATAAAACACTGTATAGTCCATTTCTGCTTTATTCATGTGCAAGGACAACAGATATCTTGAGTATATATATATGTGGGGTGCTTTATTTTTAAAGTGCTTATGTCATTTGCCTGACACTTATGTTTCAATGTTTATATATTGAAAAAGAAATATTTGTATATTCAGAAATACCACATTAGTGCTTTTCACCCTAAATTCTAGTCAACTTTTTTTTCCTTAAGCACTAAGCAAGTTTCATAGTGTAGTCATGGATTTTTTCCTAATAAATTTAACACTGGAAATTAGTTCTAAACTTTATCGAGATACACATTCAACATGACATATGTGCGGACCAAATTTCCTATTGAAAATTCTGATCAGTGTCAGCCATCCCTGAGGAAGTTCCTCTTTATTTGTGCTAGCCGTTTTTTATGTTTTCATCAACGTTATGGCCTTAGTTTCCAGCTGCTGTCTTTACCTGTCTGGATGCTGGGAATTCACATGTTCTCAAAGCCATCAAAGCATGTGAATACTGGTCTGCCAGTTCAGATCAGAGCCCAGGAACTACAGGTACACGTAGCGCCAGGAGCATACATTGCATCTCCTAATGTCTAGGAGGATTTTCATATCATGTGTTGTTCACATAAGGCACTCCTGGATACCAGGTTTAATACAATTAGCCTTTTTGACCCTCCTTGTCATGCCCTTTAAATTACCTAAATTCTCAGTTTAACTTTTAGTAAATTCTGATTAGTCATTTTGGTCATGGTGTATCTGTAGAGGGGATGGAAGTGGGGGAAACAGGATCAGAGTAACTAAAGCCAAACCAGGGCCATAGCCCAGATGAAATTCAGAAAAAGAGAAATCCTAAGGGGAAGACAGAGCTATTTTTATTAGCAGTTTATCCCCTTATGGTGACCTAGATACCTGTGCTGATCTTGGGGAAAGGGGAAGCGTGTTATTACCAAGCAGTGAGGGAAGCTATTTGTGCTGATCTTAGGCTGCAGAGGAAGCAGAGGCAAAAATGAAATGTTAAAATTGAGAATGTGAAAAGGGAGCTTGCACATAACAGCTTCAAGCTGTAATACAGTGTTTCAGACCTCTTTTAAGATATTTAGTATATATTTGATCTTGTGCAATTTTTTTAAGACTTGTCAATATTTTATTTCAGAGAGGGGAAGTATAGACAAATAGATTGTTAATGGCAAAACATCTATCACCTGCTATATGAAAGGAGGGAGCACATAGTAAGTGTTAAGGTTTGGATGTAGATTTGCGGTGCTTAATCCTGTGCCAAGATATTGTTCAAGTTTAATTGCTTGAAGGTGTGCACTTGTAAACAAAACCACTCCCTATTTGATACAATTCACAGATCAAATTACTTGCAGTAGTTAGCATGCTAGCCACAACGATGGGTCAGAGCCGGCGTGCTCTTAACGTCTACATCGTGTTGAAAGTTAGGCCTAACGATTGTCAGGACTGAAAACAGTTTGTGAACTCCACAGTGTGGCACAGATGTCACATCCTGTGTGACTGAATAGTGATGGGTTGACATTTATTTAGATTAAGGCAGTATGTGCACATTAAGATGTTAGTCACATCAATTCCAGCATGGAAAAGGCTTCTGCAGCGTTGGTATCCTTAACTGAAAATACGGAGGCAGGAGGATAGAAGTAACAGAAATAGGTATATTTCTTCCTTCTTTAAAGTCTTCACAAAGCATCACTGGATTTATGCCTTGCTGGCAAAGCTGAGTTATTTTTATTATTATTATTATGCTTTTGCTGCTATCAACTGAAGTTAGTAGAAGTCCACTAGATAGAAGTAAAGTTTTGCGTACTAGGCAAAGAGCCATCCTAAATACCAAGAGGCCTGAATGAAAGAGCAATTTTTAAAGAAAAAAATCTAAGAAATAAAGTGTCTGTTTTCTCCTTAGTGTTAGTACTATTATAGCTGTAAATCTGAATTCAGTGCCATAACTCATCTTTCCAAGATGTTGATTTTATAAAACTGATGCTAGGAAAAAAACCACCCAAAGGTGAATTAAAATCTAAATCTTAGGATATCACACAAACATTTGCTATTTATACTGTCCATCTGTCTATGGTGCCTTACAGATAATCAATATACGCTTGCTAAAAAAAAAATCCTGTTGCCCTGGAGAAATACAGCACTTAGTACAGCTAGAAATGTCTGTAATACCCTAGCGATGACAGCTCACTGTGCGTGACTGCATTTGTATAGCTGTCTAAGGATAAGAGCAGATGAATATTTTCTAATAACTGAATAGTCAAGAGACTTTGACTGAAAGGAAGAACAAAACATTTCTATCCAAAACTTTGTGTTCTTGGACAGAGTGCCACTTGAGAGGGTGGGCAGGGCTGTCTGCTGTCAATTCCACTGATGCTGATTTGGGAAAGGGGGGTGGTGGTGGTGAGAAATGTTTGCATTTTGCTGTTGAGTTTTTGAAGAAACTAATTTTTACTTGCTGGATGCTGTTGTAGTTTAGAGGAATTCCAGTTTTACTTGCTTGGTGATCAACAAGCTGTTGTGTGGAACTCCTCTTACTGCATTTCAAGTTTTTCCTCCTTGTGGACCTTTCTGTTGTCATTTTGGGCTTTTCAGAGGGTTGGTTTCGGTGGGAGGCTGGTACTGTCTTTTGGTGGAAAGAATACGTAAACTAGAGGTTCTGCAGGTGATTAATGTAGTATAACAGCTAATCAGAGCTACAGTAGTACATCATACATCGGATTATTTATGTTTGTAGTAGGGTTATGTTCATTAGGGAAGCAAGCCCTTATACTATAATAATCAATTAAGTAGATTATTGTGTACAATTGTACAGATGTGTGTCGATCTTTCTCAGGCTAGGGGAGAAATGGTCACTATCATGAAAAAAATTCTTCTATTTGGGCAGGTTAATGAACACTTAACCATGTAAAACTATTGAAACATTATTCCTTATTTACTTTTCAAGATTTGCAGAATGCTATTTTTTGTCTGTTTTACAGCTCATGATGAACTTGTATGGTAGAGTCTGCCAACTGAATCTTATTAAAGTTTTTTTTGCAGGTTTTTCAAGTACAAGTACAAGTTTGGTTATGTGTGACTACTTTTAGCAAGGTAATAGAATGTACCTTCTGAGACATCACAACAAAAAACGTTACAGAAATGCATAGTTATTACATTAAATCTCAGAAAAATAATTAGCCATTTTGAAATGTTTTTTATTATTGAGTGACNGTGACTACTTTTAGCAAGGTAATAGAATGTACCTTCTGAGACATCACAACAAAAAACGTTAAAGAAATGCATAGTTATTACATTAAATCTCAGAAAAATAATTAGCCATTTTGAAATAATGTTTTTTATTATTGAGTGATTTCTGACGGTTACGAGGGTTTAGCCTAAACAAAACTGAAATAAATAAAATGAAAAAAACTGCAACACACAAATTCTATTTAGCTTAGTCTATGGCTTTTAGTGATCGTGATGACTAAGAGTGAAATATTTACTTGACCTTTGGTCAGATTTTTGGAGGACTTTTATGATTTCAGTTTAGAAACTTGAATTTCTTGGTGTCCACAAGTATGTATAGGACCTATATTTGTGAAATCACTGTAAAATGTACAGTTACGCCTTCTCTGAACTCTCCATTGTACCAAGATATTCTGAAGGGCTTCTAGTAACACATCTGCATTATAGTAAAGTAATTTTTGAGATAAAAGTGATACCCTTCATTTCTGCATTCTGTGATTTGGTTTGGATTTTGTATTTAAAATTTACTCATGAGCATACTAATTTTATGGGACTTCATTTTTGATATTGAGCTTCCAGATATGAACTCATGTGAATATTCTGGTTTTTTTCCTACTGTTGCGTGCTGTTCCTTTCACTTCCTCATGATTGTTCTGGACAGAAGGTTTAGGAAACTTTGTTAAACCATGTGTTTACTTTGGTCAAGTCTAAACCAGTGATAAATGGATGAGTTGAAAATCATAAATTATAAAGCCTTGAACTGGCAGGGTATCTTTAATCTTTTGGAAGCTATGTTTGCAAGTTAATTGTTGGATTTCATAGATTTTATAAGTACATCAATATAATGAATTTTTGACATGCTGAGCGAACAGTAAACAAATTCAGTTTTGAATTTTAACAAGTGCCATACATGTTAATTTGTCTGCTTTGGAATTGTGAGGTCTAGAGCTAACTGCAAGGTAATCCACACTCATCAGTGTGCTATTATCTGCGTAAATACCAATTCTGTGACAGCAGCGCCTGAGTGATTAGCTCAATATTAAATTGGGTAAATAATGAATAAAAGTGTTGTGTTTCATTAAAATTGCAAGTAAAAGCAGAGGGGAAGAAGATGTCTTTGTCTGGTGTCATGGAATATGTTCCACTGATTTTTTGATTGTTTGTTTTAGCTATAGTTCTTGTGATGATACCATGGTGTATAATCAGCAGATTATAGTAGAAATCCACAGTGGTATTCCAAAAGTTATGTGTAATAGTTTTGATTTGTACAGATAGACTCTTTCAGTCTGACAACTATTACTGGTTGTGCCCAGATCTCAACGTTAACTCTTCACAAATACGCTGTTCCAGAGAGATGGTTTACAGTGCCTGGTACACGCATTTCACAGAGACATGCATTCCTGGAGCTGTTGCGCCACACAGCTTATTTCCGTAGCAGGATGCAAAGGTTAACCATGCGTATTAGCTCAGCTTATTCATATAATACTGTTACCCAGAAAATGGCCAAAATACTTTGTACCAAAAAAGTGCCAAGAATATTTAGGAATTGTTAATTCACAATTAGAAATTGTTGATTGTCATCTAACCCTAGTATAGAATTCAGACTAGTGATTGAAGCCAGAATGGAAGAGATACTGTCTTTTAAAGTCATTCTGTCATAGCCAGTATCTTTCAAATTGATATAAATTGCAATTCATACAATTTCGGAACATACATGTTTGCATCTTTTTTCACTGTTCCTAGATTTTGAAAAGTTACCGCTTATGTCTCAAAGAAAGAATTAAAAGCACTGTGAGAGAGCAAGGAACTCTCTGCAGAAATACACAGCACCAGTTCTGCATGAGAAATAGTGCTGAACTTTGTAGGAAGAGTATTTTGAACAGGTCCAGATGATAAGCACTCTAGAATCAATATTTCATGTTCTTCTACTATACAAATATAACACTGATAGTGGCAGCGCTACAAGAGGCTTGAAACAAGTCAATGTCACAGGCAGTTAGTATTCAGTCTGCATATCCAGGAGGCAGTTACTGGATCTCTTGCTGTTATTTGGTCAGAGCACCGCATGATTGAACGGTAACACCAGCCATGCTTATAACATCTCTAGATAAGTCTTTCCAACCTTCTTCACTCTTTACTGGAGCCACACTGTGAAATTTCTATAGATAGACTGATGCTGGGTTTTTCTCTTTTCTTTAAATTGAAGCACTGTGTTTAAAGGATTGATTTTAATTCCTTTAAATGAAAATTTGTTGTTGATCTTGAACTAATAGACTAACTGCAAATATTATGCTCAGGGAATTAACTCTGTTTCTGAATCAGATAATCCTGACAATAAAGACTCTGGAAATTCTCTGTAAGGAAGGTGGATACTCTTTGGCATTGATATTTATAAGTTAGACGATGGAGCAATGGAAAGACTGAATAACGAATTAACAGGAAGTCAACGAAGTTGGAAGAGCATAGCTGGTGCTTATGCCCATTATTGTTGCCGTTTTTTGACATTTAAAGTGGTTTGCAACTCTTCTCTTATTAGAGCTAATGCCAGACAATCAGTCACCCTAGCACAGCAGTTCTACGCCTAACCGTTAGTAATGCTACTAATAATTGATGTGCAGCAGCAGAATTTATAAATGAAATTAGCTCCCCAAAGTTTAAGTATGACTGTGATTGAAGTAGTAATGATAGAGTTCATGCAAGTACATTTGCCATTTATCTAAATGTATCATTACTGACAGTGCTTTTTCGTTAACATTTTGTTATCCTTATTCATGTCATTGTTATAATGTCCTCTTAGATACTTGCAAATTATACTGGCTTGTACTCGCCTTTGCTCCTTCCTTCCCACCCCCTATACCTCCTTCTTTGGAATTAATTTGTGCAACATTTGATTTTTAAGATCTCTGGGAGCATCTCCAACATACTCAGAGGAAAGTGCTCTTCACACAATTGGGGAATAACTTTGGTTTTCTCATAAGTGAAGGCTTTTCCATGCTTTATCAGAAAGGCACGATATCAGTATTTTAATTCAAAATTCAAAAAGTTGGTTTTACCTACAAATGAAAGTGAATGTAACTAGAATTTCTAGCAATCCAGCAATGTATCATACTTTGCATTAAAAATCAAGAAAGCCCCACATTACCATTGATTTGATAATATCTTTAGGTAAACTTGAGAGGCTCTTTTCTAAAACCCTTATATAAAAATACTGATGGAGAAATAATTTCGGTGAAAATTCCATGATAATCTGAAAAGAAATTGGTCAAACATAGGTGTAGGCAAATAGATTCTGATAAAAAAACCCAAAACAAAACAAAACCATCCTGTATCTGTTTTCTGAATCTTCAAAAATACAACTTGATTCTCTGATTTTGTGGTGATTTTCTCTTGTTCTAGTTACTTTCACGTGTAGAGATCTTAAAGGGCTGTAGAACAGGTTTTCAGTATTCGTGACTCTCAAATAATTTGTTACAGAAAGATAGTCAGCTCCTTTCTGTATACCAAATATCCCAGGAATGCTTTGCAACGAAGCAGGGTTAGAACTTCAAATTATCTTGATATACTTAAAGGATAGACAAGTACATATGGTTTGTTGTTTTGCTTTCTAAAATAGACTAATTGCTCTGAAGAACTATATTGAGATCTGAAAAGGAAAAGCTCTTATTTGTGTGTGTTTCCCATCACCAGAATATTTTTTTCCAAAATTTCAGTAAAGATGGGGAAAAAATCCAGCAAGTTAAATGAAACAATGTGTATAAATTCCTAGAAATGCTTGTTTTTAGAAATCCGTCCAACTCTCAGCACTGAGTTAATTTTAGAGCTCAGACCTGAAACAGATTAAAAAATAGCTTATGATTTGATCCCTTTCCAGCCACAAATTGAAATAGCAAAAATATTTACAGTGCATCTACTGTACACCAAGTGAATGGTATACACTTCCTAGCCTGTCTGGTAACTTTTGGGTTTTTTCCTCATGAGGGAGTTGAAATGTATGAATACACGTGTGATTTTTAGAAGCTGTGCCTGATTTCAGTGGTTCTTATTTCAATCTCTGCACTAAAAGAACTGGAGAGCTTCCAGTTTATTCTTTTTTCAGTACAATAGCCCTCATCTTCAAGCATGTTCAGTGAATTCAATGCCATTAGTAGAGAAGACAACAGATTTCTAACAGGATCTCTGTTGCTCAAAACATTGTAGAACATCCTATATCCACATACACGGTTCTGCCCTTAGGGCAACAATTGAATATTGGGGCCCAAAGCAGTTAAAAAAGCTGTAGCTTTGATTCAGATTTTAAATCTTTGCATGTTTAGTAATTTAATATTAAAACAGTGTGAATGGAGTATTTTCATCTGGAGTTTCTTGTAGGAAGACAGTCGCATGTGATTTCCTGTACTCCTTTAGTTTGAAGTGTTCCCTTTAATAACATATTATTTGTGTTTATTCTTCCAGTGTTTTATGTTTGATTAGTAATGTACTAATTGATACAACAGACAAGTTCAGTAAAGTCAGGCACACAACCTCCCCTAGGTTTTGCCAGCCATCTAATTTATATGAATTTCCTATAAATCATAGTAGTGATGCTTTAGACGATTAAAATCCACATGGAAATTTCGTGATGAAACCACGTTTCTTCATTTTCAAGCAGTGAAGTGTATAACTTTCAAATGACAGTGTTTTAATTATGTGACAATCCGTTGCGTCAGCCATGGTGGTAGTGAGTGGGGACGGTGAGTGTGGGACCAGCTCAGCTGTTTTCAAGGCCAGTGGCAAAATGCTAAAGGGCGGTGTAGCACTCCCTAGTCAGAGCTCTCTGGTTTGTGTCGGTGTAAGCACACACCCTCTATTGGAAGTTCTCGAAAAGAATAAATCAGTAATTAGATTCAGCTGTTAAATACTTGGGGGGGTTAACCATTAGCATTTCCATGTCTATCTTTCTGTCTCTAGAGATACACTCTATTTAAATTAAGGGAAGTGGGATTTGTGGAGGGTGACTCAGTGTGTTCTAATACCAGAGATCCAAAGTCAGGTGGAGGTTTTGAAAGAGTCATATCTGTGTTCCTTCATAACAATGTTGAGGTCTTTACAGCAGCGTGACCACTATCTTACAGTCTCAGATATCTTTCTGTCAACTTTTCAGAATGCCAAAGTCTTGCCCTCTGCTTTTGTTTTTTGACAGGATCTTTGACCTCTCTTGATAAATGTGTAGAAGTCAGGGTGTTAAGCTGAAGCACAACATTTAAGGCAACGTTCAGGAAAAGGCAGCTAGGGAAGTCCATCTCCAAGTAAGATGCTGAAAAAAGGGGACACTTAGTGAAATCTCAGAAGACCTGTGATTTGGCTTCTCTGTTTTGTTTGGTTTTAAGGACTGTGTGAACAGTCTTTAGTAACACAGTCCACAAACTAGTTAACAAAATGGTAACAGCAGTAGTTTCTCTGCTTGTAACAGTAAGGACAGCCTTTTCGTAAAAGTTAATCTTCCTAAGCAAACAAATTTTAATCTCTGGGTTCTATCTTCTTCTGCTTTTTAATAGTATTGCTCTTTTAATATCACTTCTTTTCTAACAAGATCATACCTTGCTCCCTCAGGCCATGTTAAAAAGGTCAGTCACTGAGTGGTATTTTAATTTAAATAAAGAGTGAAAGACGGACTGTTTTTTTAGAATACTAAAAGATCACCTATTTAAATCTTCCTTTTAATGTCTGTTTAACTATCTTTCTTTGAGGCTTTTTCTATGACCTTCAACATAATTTAAACATAATTTTTAATTCATTATTCGTGCCATTAAATACTGAAACCTGTTTCTTTCTGCAGTTTATTTCTCTGTTATGTGCATGTGTTGCATTTTTTTGTTTGGTTCTGTAATGATTTCTGAAGTACTGACATTTTAAAAAACAGTACAGAAGAGTGCTTATTTTGAGAGGGGGAAGAAACCCCACATTTTAGTTACATCACCAACAGTATTTAAGATAAAAAACAAGGTGGCAGGGGAGAGACAGGTCAAACTTGGGGCCTCTTACCTTGATAAAGCCCCTGTAAATGACACTGGTCCTGTGCTGCTGTGCGTGGGCTGGTAATGGGCTGCTTTGAATGTTCTAAATTTCTGAAGTGCTTTGGCTTCACGCAGCAATAACTGTGGCAGCTCCACTGACATCCTGACACCAGCTCTACATCATTGTTTTGGCTTTTCAATTTTTTTCTCACTTAGTAATTGAGTTTCATGACTTCATGCAAAGGATGGAATGAACTCCAGACAGTTATGTTATTATAGATTAGCCATAGTGATACTGGGGTTTGTGGAGACTTGATATGCTGCAGAAAAGCACCAAAAACTAATAACACCGAATAAAGAAAATAAATTAAGCCCTTAAAATGATGTATTTTCATGGCCAGGGACCAGTTTTTCAACCTTTACTAAAGCTGATGTGCTGGTATCTCATTTGTTGTACCCAAGTAAGAATTGCCCCCTTTTGAAGCAGTGTGAAGATATGCAGATTCTCATTGCTGCAAAACACATGCACAATTATTTTTTTATTGTCTGTCAACATTCAATTACTTTAGTAATATAAACTACTTCTGTATCTTTCCTCACTTGATTCAATAATCTTAAACGTAGCACATTCACAAGCAGTACTGTTGGGCAAACAAAGACAAAAAAATGGTGTTCTGTTGGTTTCTCTTCCCAGAATTCTTGTCTGACAGTCATTAGCAGTACAAATTAATTGGTGAACCTTTCAAGAAGAGTACAATGCAGTATTAAGGAGAAAAAGGTACAGAAAAAAACAAGGTTAGGTCATAAGAGTGAAGTGACATAGGTATAATATTTTACAGTGTTCCTTTGGATTTTTTTAAAGCAGATAAGAGAAAGAAAGAGGTTCACAAATGCACAAAGCTTCACAAAGATTTGGGACCAGTTCCATAGCTGCCAGGAGCACAGATGCCACGTGACTCTCATGCATTTGTCAGCCCTGTCACAGCGGCCTGCAAATCAGCTGGATTCCCTCGCAGCTCACTGAGCCGTGGGCTGACACGTGCCTGTGGCTTTGCGTCTGGCTCCGTAGGGCCACTGTGGCAACTGCTGAGTGGGCAGGTGTGTGACATCCTTGCCTTCTTTCTGCTCCCCATTCTGGACCGCATCCAAGAAAATGTAATATAGGACAATGACAGCTTCAAGTGACGAGCTCAACTTACCACAGGTCCCCTGTCCTGTTTGTGGCATTTGATAATAGGATTTCAACTCAAAACATCAGTAATGATATTTTCCTATCCCTAAGCAGACTTCAGGTAACTTTGCATACACCACTAACCAGCCCAGTAAACATTATCAGCGTTTCCATTAGCTTCTCAGAATAATCCTGGGAAACTAATACTCCCCAGTGTGCTGTTCAGAGCGATGGCCCGTTTGCTTAAGAAATACCAGCATCACCCCTGCCAAACATCGGATTGCCGCTACAAATTAATGGACTCCATAGCTATGTATTCAGTTAATGGAATCCATATATTCAGTCACCTAGTGAGACCGAGCTATGAAATTACTTCCCCTTACATTGCTCTTTGGGAAGAATTATTGTGCCAGAGTTAAACTGGGATTAGGTGCTTTTATCCACAAGATAAATGTCTCTTTTTTTTCCCCCCCCCTCTTTTTTTTCCTTCCTTCCTTTCCCACCTCCCCTCTCAACAGTTTGAAGGAAGGCAGCAGTTTGCGACACGGTTATATTTTTGTACTGCTTGTTGAAACATTGCATTAGGCAATAATTTAAACAGCTGTAGTAAAGTAGCAGTTTTCTAGTGTGTCATTCTCAATTCTGTTGTGCAAAATACTGTCTTACTATGATAATAAATAGACTACATTTCTTGGACTATATGGCTGCTTGAATGGGCTGGCCAGGTTATCCTATTGCTATTAGACTATTGTTTGTTGCTTTGAAAATTGCTGGTATGATGTCGAAATACAGTTTAATTCTTCACAAGTTCTTCATTACAAACATTTAAACTGTGAAATATAGGTAGATTAAGGGTTGTCTAAATTTTGTGTCAAGCTTTATATGAAATATATGTGAAGAACCACTTTATTGGGTGCCTAGAGAGCGAAAAAAAGAGGGGGAAAAACACCTTAGTGCTATGTATATTTTGAGTTTATTTTGGTGTCATCAGTGTAAAAATAATTCTGTTAGTGTTGCTATGCTTTTCTCAATTTACACAAAAGTAGTATTTGTGGAAAGCTTAAGATCAAGGATATTTCTAGATTCTTTAGAGAAATGAGACTCCTGTTTCCATTCCAAAAAACCAAGATGGATAATCTGGAGCTTGCAAAAGGGGCTCATTAAAGTTAATTCTTCACAAAATTTGTGTGTATTGATGAGCTGAGCTTTCTTATTAAAAAATTTGATTATGTTAAGATAGCTTCTTTGTTTTTCCAAGATCCAAAAGTTTTTGTTCGATAAATTATAGCTCCTGGGATTCTCAGCACAGAATTTCAGAACTAGAATCATTTTACATCCTATTGATAGTACCCTGATTTGCTTTATTGTGTTTGACAAGCACGGCTCGCTCTCCCTTGCAGAGCAGCCATGTGGCACGGAGCCATGAACCTTACGTAAGACAGTTATTTGTCAACTGTTCAGATTTTGCGTCAGAAATAGGCTTCCATTCTACTACTGATCCTTACTATACATAGTTGTTAAGTAATAAGTAACAATTTTTACTTCAGAGCTGCGTATTTAAAAATGTTTCTTTATGACTAAAGCTTTCTGCTGTGCTCAGCTTCAATACTGAATCCAACCAACATCAAGTTCTGTAGTGACCTCAAGCTTCACAGTATACATAAGCCTTGGTTTGTAAATCTCAGGCATTTTATGTTGAGCAGATCTGACCATGTAGCCTTTTTCAGCACTGCTGGCCTTAAATGTACAAAAGCCACCTGGCAAGCCGTAAGAAGGTGAAGTTTAAGACAGTGATTGTTACATCTTTCTATCCATCTTCTGTTTTGAGCCCACACTGATGACCTCAAAATACCACCTCTCCATGGTATTAGAAAGGTACCTTTTTACTTGCTTAATCAATAGTACCTCTTTGTGTTGCTGTGCCCGACGTAGTGCAGTCCTGCCAGAGCAGAGGAGCCAGCCTCACCGTGCCCTTGTGCAGATGCAGCCTGGCTAATTCTCAGCCCCACATTAGCATCCCGGAGTGTATTATGCTGCACTTCTCCTGGGACTTGGGTGCCTGCAGGTCAGCATCCCACAGCACTGTGGAGACACCTCCTGAAACACTGACCCACGCAAACGTACAGGACTGGGTCTGGTTTCGAACTGAGTATATAGTGTCTTCTCATCATAATTTGCACAAATTGACATTCTTCTCATCCTTGGGTGAGGTCTTGTTTTGGTATGATATAGCCGAACGAGTCCTTATTAAGATCCAGAGGTGCAGAATTTTGCTGAATAATAAAATTCCTGCTTTGGTCCAGATTTACTTTTAATTTTTGTTGTGGTAAGGCTGTCTAAAAATTAGTCTTTTGAGTGACTTCTGGCAAATTTAAAATCAGTAACTTAACCAAAAGCAAAATATCTTATAAAAAGATAAATCCACTTTCTACTTTTGTTTTTTCTTTTCCAAACAAATACTACATGATTCCTTAACCACTAATTAGTTATGCTGTCTGCTTGCTAGGACTGAACTTCAGATTGTGGTGAACTGTCTATCTTAGCATTCATGGCCATTTTGATCTCAGTGAGACTTGAGTAGGAAAAGAGTAGATAAAATCTAAGTGAGTGGCCAGTGAAAATATAGAACTTTATTTATTACATTAAATTGCCAGTGATGGGGACATTGAACTTTGCCTTGTTTCAAGAACAGTCACAGATAGTCCTCTACTTTAAAAAAGCAAAACCAAAAATCGCTAGCTGACACAGCACGTGACTCATTTGCTGATGGCACTGAATCATTAATCTGTTTTTTTTAATAGTAATTAAAATGTTCACAACTAGGCAGAAGAAAATATTAATTTTTTGTGCTTATATTCTATGTATATGAGACACAAAAGTAAAGACAATAATGCCAACTGAATACATATTTTACCTTTTAATGGCTTTTTTTGGAGGAAGGAGCTTATACTGCAACAACATCTTATTATGTGGGTTTTTTTCACACTTTGAATATGTATATATATAAAAAAATTTAGAAGTGTCAAATATACTATACACATAAGCCTTAGGCCCATCAGCTTCAGCTTTCTTCTCATAAGAACAAATTTTTCCAGCATAAGCCTATCTTTAACTGACATGGAAAGTCAGTATCATTCTTTTTTTGCCCCACAATGCTTTATTAAAAGTATATATTTCATGTAAGCCTTTGCACCTACAGAGGGTTTTCTTCCCTAGATGAATTAAAACAATCCACACATGGATATAGAACCTATTATTTTCCCAGCAGGATGTTAAACTCTGCTCATCAACTCTTGCAGAGCCAAAACACTTATGAAAACCATCCAGGTGAACGAGCTGCAGCTCTAATAACCACGGGTCAGCACTTGATCTCCAACCGGTAAATTTTTCCCCCCTTCAAAGAAGCTTTGCTCCTGAGACCTGGACACTTTATGCTGCAAATAACTGTTTTACCTAGAGATCAGAAACCAGTGGAAGGCTGAACTTTTTTCGATGAAGCAGGCACAGATTCTGCCTGCGTCGCAAACCTACTCTCAAAGTAGGGGCTGGCTGCTTCTGCCGTTTTCTAGACTCATTTTGCAGTGTGTTACTAAGAAAGCCATTTTAGATACCAGCCCTACACCCTCCTTCTCTGACTGCGGAGATTCCATTAGTGTGTTTCAAAAGGCAGAAAAAGGAAGTCAAGTCTATCAATATTAAAAGATATTTCTCAGTGCAGAGGAGGATTTGGTAAATCAGTTAACCTGCTTGTATCAGAAGTTATTCATAATGGTAGATTATACTGATAAAACCTCATAATTCATATCTCTTGCTTCTACTTCTCTGTTGTGTTTTTTTTTTTCCCCAACTGTATAAGCATATACTAATCCCTAAAATGAAAACTGTAGTGATGGTGATTTTAAAATGGGAAGATTTCGGAAAATGAAAACTAGAAAGTTATACATCTGAGTTTATGAATAAATTAGCACAGCGTGATCACTTTTGGCAGAATAGCTTACCTCTGAAACATCATGCCACCTACATAAACTTTTTCATTTAAGGGTTTGATTCAGTGTAGTACTTAAGCGTGATTCTAATGTTACGTGAATCTTGTCGTTAAAACTGCTTAAAATCAGACAGGTGCTGAATTATAATACCTACTGTTGAAAAATAAACCCCAAAGAAATGGCACTGAGTGCTTATATTGCATTTGTCGCTTAAATAATCTGCATATGTAGTGTTTTAATGCCCTGTTAATTTGAGATGTGGAAATACATGTTAGCTTTTATACTCATGAAGCAACTTGGTCATGCTGTGTATTTGTCCCTTTTGCTGAGCTTGGATTTTCTCCACCTTGCTATTCATTCCTCTTTGTTTGCAGTTACGGTTGTCAAGTGATTTGCCATCCTTAGAGCTGACTGCGCTGCTTACAGTTCCCATGGATAGTAAATGTTTTCCTAGCACTTGCTCTTTTTATTCTGTAGTAAGTGTCAGCCATCTAATTTCATTTATTTTCATCTTGATGCTAAGATAAATGAGCAATGTCTATAAAGCTCCTCTTCTCCAGTTTATAAAACAATAACTGCTAATGTTTAGAACAAGACTTCTCTTACACGTGGCTTATTTCCGATTTAAAGAATTACAGTGACTTTTTTGTTCAGCATCCCAAGCTAGCCTCTTCTGAATCAGGCACAGCACAGCTTTGACTAGATATGCCAAGTTCTATGTTTTTCTGATAATACTAGATGCCCTATGCTATTAGTCTTTTTACTGCAATGATTCACTTGCATGGTTTATGAAAAAAAGAAGAAAAACATATTTAGCAAAGAGCTGAGGTAGAGTTAACTTGTCTGCCTGTGGCACTGAGCTGTGTTATTCAGATTTGTGGATGCTGTGGACACCTTTATCAATGTATTGATGAAGGCCCGTGGTAACGTAACAGTTTTAAACAAGTATTTTAAATGAGAGATTCCAGAGTACTTTATATATATTATACTCTTTTTGTTTTGAGCAACTGAAAAGTAAAGCAAAACAAAAGAATTATTTTATTAATCTTTTTAAATGAAAGATGAATTTTACAGGATGCCCATTACAATGTGAAGTAAAAATGTCATGACATCACCAGAATATATTGCAGAACAGGAAGAAAAACAGCTCTTGCCCAGCATACTGATAAACAGTGCTCTATGGTTTTCTTCTGGAGGAATGAAGAATGTATTTTCTCTTTTTGTCATATTTTTTTATATATATACGCACACAGAGGTATAGCATACAAAAGAATTTTTTTCATCAGGAATGTCTGAGAACTGCATACCAGGCTGTAAACTGTTAAAATTTGTTCATTAAAAGTTTATGGTCTGTTGACCTTTTTTCCTTAAAGCATTGTATTAAGTACATTTCTTATCTCTGTTTTGCATGACAGATTGTTTAGCATATTTCTTGTATAGAAGAGTGGCATTGAGTGCCACAAAGACCTTGTTTAGTACTTGCAGACATAAGCAGAATGTGTTTGAAAATGTTGCTATGCTCTCTAGTGGATAATTTAGTTATAAGTGTCTAAGAAATTAGTATCAACAGCAGTGTTATAACTTTATATTTCACTTAACTGAAAGACCTACAGTGAGATAAGTAAGACCTTCACCAGTAGAAGGGCACTGCTGAAGTGTAGGACTGTATCTATATGGAACAGCTCACAGACTTTGGTACATGTATTTCATTTTTGCTATATTAAGGGAGAGTCCACATTCTACAGCACCTTTTTTTAAAGACTAATTTTCAACAGTAGAGGCAACAGGGGGATTTTTTCCTCAGCCTGTCTGAGATCATGAGAGATGTCCGCTATTAGATGCTTCTTCCCTCCCTGCTTCTAATGCAGTCTCTTTTTCTCTAAGTTCTTTAAAAGCAGATTTTAAAATACACTTACCTCACCTTGGCCAACATAACCCAAAAGTTTGCTTTTATTAGTTTTCTTTTCAGTGAAGCTCTGTGATGAATTTAGTAAGATGCTTTGGAATTACTGTATTTGCTTCTATTGTCTAAAGAAGGCCATGTGAGGTGCAATATAAGGTTCTCAAGAGGTGAGTGAAATGTAAAATTATATGCCTTGCATCTTTAAATATTCATTATTTAATCAGTTTCTTTTCCAAGATCAGTTTGTTGTGATAGTATTTCTACTTCTGCCAATCGCTGAATGGGATTATCTTATTGGAACAATAATCTTGCCTCTGTTCTCTGCTTTCTGCTATCCTGTGGTGTGAACACTTCTGATGAGCTGTAGAGATTGGCACAATAATCGTTTCACTGGCATTTCTGTCTTTACTCCTAGTGAAAACTCAGCCACGGTGGTCATTATTTTTTCACTCTATTGAATTACAATGAACAGTGTTTGCCAGGTAGTCTGACCACTGTGATTGTACTTTTTGTACTATTATTCTCTTTAGGATTAGGAAGTGAACCTGTATTTGGCCCTTGTGTCTCCATTCTTATTGCATTTAGTCTATTCAAATTTTTGTACTCTGGTCTGTATTCTTCAGTCTTTAAGCAATTATTTTCTAACTCTTTTCTTGCCAGCTCAACAACTGTCACTGGTGGTATCGTGCAGACTTCCCAGATAGTTCAGTGGCAATTTACACAGTGACTTATACTGTAATTCCAATTGTTCTCTCCTTTTCTTGGCCTGACGGTTATTCTGGATTGAAGGCATGTCATTTTTGCTTATTTGAGTTGACTCCAGATCCATTAAATGTGTCGAGCTTCTTACTCTTTGAAGATTTATATACTAGAATTGGCGCAAATGAAAACATCTTTCCTTAGAAAACTTCTTTTCCAGTGTTCTGGTATTGCTATCCAGGAGATTAGTTTCTTTGTTGTGGGTCCAGAAAAACTGTGTATAAAGATGCCTAGAATGGTGAATTGTTTTTCTAATGACAGGGTAATCGGAGCAGCGGATTTCAACAAAACAATATCCTGTCCCATTTTTCAAGACAAACCAATTGGTTTCATTCTTTATCATAGCTGGTATGTCACGTTTTCAACTGAAAAGCTGTGTAAACTTTTCCTCTTGTCCTCTTGTTTCAGCGAATGTTTTCACAGAATTCCTAAATTCTGCTTTCAGTTGACGCTGCAGAAATGTAGCCATCTACATTTCTGTCTGTCTTTGCTCACAGGTGGATGGATAGTAGTTCAGTTGTTGTTGGGTCGTGCCCATGCAAGTGATTTCATATCTCCTTGGGTATGGTAAAATTTATTCCATTTTTGTGGAATTGTATTGGTCTTGATCAGTATATGGTATATGATTCATCATAAGAATTAAATCTTGCTGTATTCTCACAGCTCTCAGATTCTAGATTTGCAGTAGATTTAGAAAGCTCTATCTTTTCAAGTCTTTGATGGAAAGAAGTTTCCCTTCATACACATGCCAGCCACTTACTGTTCCAGGTGATTCAGTTATGACTGTTCAGATACCTTTTTGCTGTCTTTCAGTTCTGTAAATATGCAAAAAAATAGTATAGGAAATAGGACAGAGAATCTAGTTTTGCCTTTGGTGTTGTTTTTCTTTTTCGTGATTTTGGCATTTAGATAAGATTTAATTTAGTTTTAGGTTTCATGCCAAATTTTGAGTTAATGATGAGTTGTAATTTTACCCTTCTTGCTTCATGCTTTCATAATAACAGTATTAATTAAATGATTTTAATAAATACTGCATAACTTTACAGGTTAGAAAACAATGCTCATACAGTTTATTTGCTTGGGGTGTAGTTATGTGTAGTTATATGTGTAGTTATAAAAATGTAAACAAACACAGATATGGAAGATTCTGTTCTCTTGAAATACTGGTAAGTCTTCTACGGATGCAGATGGAGCAGCCATCTGAAAAATCTTGCAAGATATGTTGAGAAATCTGCATAGCAGGTGTGACACTTGTATGAGGAAAACATTTGCGTCATGAGAGCAGCTAAAGTCACTAACTGTCTGAATGTTAGAACAGCAATAATAAAACTACCAGAGCAGAGTTGATGTGATGGTCAACTCTCTTCTCTAGATGTGTATGTTAATAAAAATAGATGAATCCTTAAGTGGTATAGTGTTCCAAAAATCATTCTACTCTGACTTCAATGTTAATTAGTGCAATCATTCAAACCCCACAGTTCTTTGCATAATACAAAAAAGACTTAATGATGTGTGATGACTCACAAGTATACAGTAAATTGTCTTATCTGTTGTAAATTAAGTCTTACTCTTCCCATCTTGTTAAAAGATGATGCCACCTTATTGTCAAAGCATTGGTAGTCAGAGCCTTCCAACCTGTTTTTAAACAACTGATCTAATCAACTTCTGTAGAAAATGTTGCTGGCCATTGTTTTTGTCATTGTAATTCAAATAAATCTCTGTCGCTTTTGTATTTTCCAAATAATCATGATCAAGATGTGCTGTACTTGCTTGTCTATTGAGGATATTAAATAAGTGTGTGTATATAAATATATATGTAATGTTTATTCAGTGCAGCAGATGTTCAGGGGAGAGGGAAGCAATTTGAACAGTGTAATGCAGTACACAGAATAGTAACTGTTTTCTTTTCCCCTCCATCTCTCTCCCCAGTTTGTTCTTGCTGCAACATTAACTGAAGCCTAGCCACAGACTTCTGGGAAACTTGCTCTCTTTACTGCTTGGATCTCTCAACACCTGTTCTCACCCCATTTCCTTAGTGCTGTTTCTCTTAGAATCATAGAACCATAGAATGGTTTGGGTTGGAAGCGACCTTAAAGCTCATCGAGTTCCAACCCCCTGCCATGGGCAGGGACACCTCCCACCAGCCCAGGTTGCTCCAAGCTTCGTCCAACCTGGCCTTGAACACCTCCAGGGATGGGACAGCCACAGCTTCTCTGGGAAACCTGGCTCACCAGCCTTGACCTTTTGTGCTTGCTTTGTTAGGCTTAGGGCAGTGAAGGCTGTCTAGAGCCTCATTGCTTGTCCATTAACAAGTTCACACCTCAAAATATTAGCAATTGCCCCCCACTTTCCACCATTTTCACTACTCAGATCACGTCACCTCCAAATGATTCTTATTTACCTTACTTCTAACATACTATCTTTACCATCTTTTCTATCTCCTTGACTAATTGATACTGGCTCAGGTAAATAAAAGTCTTAGTTCTTATATGGAAAGGCAGAGAAGAGAATTGCAGGGAATAACTTTTTTTAATTCAGTAGAAACATCTAGTTTCTGCTGTGGCTGTGGTTCTAGTTTCTATATGGTTCTAGATCAGTTAGACTTTGCAAGTAATACATGGACAGTAGTGCCACATCATCACGTTTGAATTTGTGGCAAGAAATTTGTTACTTTTGTACTCACAAGTTGTTAGCACCGACAGAATCCAGGATCTTCAACACTGTGCTAAACAAGCAGTCCTGTATCCACTTGTGTTCAGGGATGCAGCCCTCCGCGCATGTTGGGGCAGGTAAGAAAGCGAGCAGAACATCCTGCAGCTGGGCACCAGCTTCCCAAGGCAGCAGTAGGAAGTGGTATGGAATAGTAGGAATAATGGTACAGTGTATTTTTTTAAAAAGCCCCAGCAAATTTTACCTTTCTGTGTTTTTATATATAAATATATAAATATCACACATATAAAAATATATTTTTATATCTATAGGATAATCTTCTTAATCTCTTTATTCTTTCTTTCTGAC
Source organism: Anarhynchus alexandrinus (assembly GCA_008711295.1). Classification (NCBI taxonomy): domain Eukaryota; kingdom Metazoa; phylum Chordata; class Aves; order Charadriiformes; family Charadriidae; genus Anarhynchus; species Anarhynchus alexandrinus. The sequence continues at coordinate 7,277,019 of VUYV01000019.1, read as the reverse complement.
TTTCCACTAGAGTGAGATACGACATGCTTAACCTTTGCGTAATACTTTATTACAACATGATGTAAAGTTGACTTGCAGTTTTATGATAACTGTAATTTTCATTCAAAATTTTATATCCACAAATTAACTTTATTCAGTTGAAGTCAATGTGGAATATGTTGCCCTGACTCGTTTCCTGAATTTTCACTATTTTCTTGCTCTGTTGTTCAAAGTGTGAATGCCATTTTGTTTTCCAAGTAAAATTAGCACTTAAACTAAAATGCTGTAAAAACACTATTATCTTCTGAATGGTGGGACTGACAGTGTTCTTGAAGAGAAGTGAGGGGAGCAAAGGCCATGAAATTATCTGAACCTCAGAAAGAGAAGTTGGTGGCATTTGGTAGGAACAATAATTGTAAAATGAGGAGGGGAAAAATAGTGATAGAAGAATGAAATAATAGTGATGACTTTTCATGTGGTTTTAAAAAGAATTCCGATCTCTCTGGAAAAGTGTTTTCAGTAGAAGTTAGTGTCTGGAGGAGGAACGTAAGCAAATATCGTGATGAAAGCGTAATTCAGTGTTTCCTCACTTGGAAGTTTTTCCTTTTGTGCCATCTTTAGCTCCATGTTCTAGATTGAGCAGAAAGAGCCAGACTCCGGCTCTTGGAAACACTGCTTCCTTACACTGGGTAGTTCAGAGTATATGCTCTCCTTGTTCTCTGTGTTTCCACAAACTTTACTGTTCTCTAGTAACCAGTACTGGTTGTGCGAAACAGGGAAGTGGAGCACATGGCTCTCTTTGACACAGGCCACCTCTTTATTAGCTCTTTAAATAATGTGTAGAAGCTATATATGCCTCCGCACTTGTGGACTGGTGTCTTTATTCCACTGGCAGGTTAAAGAGCTCTCACTGTACAAGTAATGAGTTCTTTCATTTTCTGCCACTGAGAGTGGGGGGAAGGATTCATAGCCTTGATACCAAAATCATACCCAAGAAATCAGAGTTGAGTTTCTCTCGCGTGGACAGACCTCTGCCTGCACTGAGTGTTAGTCCTGGAGGATCCTGGCAGCTGGCTGCACTGAGCATCTTGTTCAGTCTACCTGCCAATTTGTGTCTGCCCAGTCTCATTCCTTATGTGCCAGATTTGTATCCAGGAGATTCTGTCATCCTCAAAATATTTGGTCTGTTTTCCCATATTGGCTGCATTTTAGGAAATTCATACTGAAGTAGATTCCTCAGGGCCAAATTTCTGGTACCCAATTTCAAAGTTTTGTCTAGGGACACTTTCTTCAGTGCCGCGGATGCAGTTGCCACAGACACATGGGATGAGTGCCAAAAAGTCACCATATAGTCATAGAAACGTATTTTATCCGTACTGCAGTTATTACTGAGTTACTGTGCTGGAGCGTGTGAGGCAGTGGGTCCCCTTGACCCACCGAAAATATCCAGGCGCAGGGAGTGATGAAGCACCAGAATACACTGTGTCCTCTCTCTTTTCCTGGTTTTCCATTTTGAAATTTATTTTTCACCCAGTTGGCAGCCTGCCATCTCTGACCTGGTGCAAGACAGAAAAGGGCTGTTTGTGTAAGCTTTACATCGCTTTCTTTTAAGGGACAAGGTAGCATCCATATGTTTTGATCTAAAGTTTCATGCTATTGAGACAGAGAAATGAGGAGAAGTGAAATATGGGATGAACTTGTTTTTATTGCCTCTAGTGAAAAATAAGCGGTAGCTTTGAGAAGTCGTGTTCAGAAGAGTCATTATTGTGCATCTGAATTAGTGAAATAAAAGTAAAGACTTTTTATTTTCTAACAGACTATTTTCACAGTGGTTGTCCAATAATAACCATCACTTCCGTCACAAGGTCAGTAAGTTCATGTGTAAGTACGTCAGGATGTACACTGTGAAAGCCTGTAATGCTTTTTTGATTAATATTTTTCTTGTCCTACAGTTTTGAGTGGAATACTTGCAGTCTTGCAACCAGTAAATGCCAGAGTGCTTTGCTGTCATTAGCAGTCCGCTTTTGAATTCTTCAAGGAGAATTACTTGAGGGATGGCATGGAGTATGTTGTTGCTATTGTGAATATCGAAATTATCTCAAGCATGTTGTGGTTAAAAAACCACATGGGTACAAATAGTATTGGGATGGGTAGGACTTAGAAACGGGTAAGTCTGAGTTAGCAAAAATTTTTTGAGTTTTTACTTACCAAGATCTAATGTTTTGTGTTCAGTTGTGCTTTGGAAGTATTAAAGCATTGTAATGTGAATCCTGTTGACTAAACACAAGAAAACAACAAAAATGTTTTGTTTCACTTACAGAGAAAAAACCCCATCAATTTTGGGTTGTGTTTTTTAAGAAAAACCCAAATAAAAAGTGGTCAGAGAGAAAACTTCAAAAATCATGAGGATCTACACTTCAGGTGACCTCAGTACAATTTACAGTTGTTCAGCAGAAAAAACCAAATTCCCAAAATTCTCATGTTCTAATTTATCTTTAAAAGAGTCCACAAAACGAATAGAATCCTGTCTATGCATTTTTCTTCCTGGCATACTTCCACTACTCAGTAATGAACAAGACATAAAGATGATCTGAGCCCGAGAGTTTATCCAGAAGTAAAAATACAGCAATGCATCCTGGCCCTCATACTTATTCAGGTTCTGTTTTCCTTTAGAAAATTCTTTCATGTGCCAGTGGGATATCAGAGAGAGATAATGATCTGTTGAGTAGGAGCAATGAAGTAAGACTCTCAGTCGATAAATTTGCTCAAAATGCAAGCCACTGAAATGATATATTGTCTGGTACAGCTGTTCAGTTACATATACATTGTTCAAATCATTTCAAAGCTTATCCTATACACAAATGTTTGGGTTTGAGTATAGCATACCAGAAATTAACTGTCATTTATGTGTATTTACAGGAATTTATGTTGGGGAAAAGAATTGAATTTTACTTTAAAAATTATTTCTGAATCTCATGCTAAATCTACTTAAAATTAAATGTGTCGTATTAATTATGAGCTCAGCATAACAATCATTCTTGTTGAAGAATTCTATTTTAAAATCAAAGCTAACCAAAAAGCATTTTTCTCAGCAGAATGCTGAGCTTCAATGAGAATTTTAAAATCTGATAAGTCTTTTTTTTATAGTTCAAAAGAGCAAAACATCACTATCCTTTCCATTGTGAAATTTCCATTGTATATTGCATTGTCTGCTGTAATGGCATGTGTTGCCTTGGCCTGAGTTGATGTAGTCAATGTAGTCAAATAGGTACTATGTAGATCAGATAAAAATAGATAGTAAATATTGACTCCTGAGAAGCTTGTACTTCTTCTCATGTAAGACTTAAATGACCTAGGTGTTTGTTTTTTTTTATTTCTTGCCACATTGTATGGCACTGGCAGTAGCAAGAAATGTCTGCCTTAATAGTGGCACCATTTATGTAAAGTTTTGTGTTTGTCAGAACCAGAAATATTTTGCCACCTTAGTGGCTTATCCATTTTCTAGAATCTTTTCATTATATTTTACGTGCAAAGACTGCCCTGTAAGTAAGCTGTGCCATGGTTGTTTTTTATACGCAGGTCATAAAAAACTTGTCTGAAAATCTCCAGATTTATGGGGTGACTTGGATTGCCATTGTGTCCAATTACTATTTATCTCCCTTACAGAATAATTTCTCAGAAAACATTTGCAATTTGCAAAATTGCATATGTAATTATATAAGCTTTGGGGTAATTATATGTATATTTTAGTTATTCAGTACATTTAATTATGCTTTGTTATAAAATGTTTACAGCGGTTCTCACAGAAGGGGGAGAGGAGAGAGGGAGGGCAAACGGAGCTGAATGTGGAGTAAAGCCAGGGGAAATCTCATATTAAAGATTCACCCAATGAATCTTTGCAGACTTTATGCAAATCCAGTGGGTATTTTGTGAAAGTGTTAATGAGTGTCACATCCTGATTACTGCAGATTTCCCCTTACGTTTCCAACCGTACCAAATCCAATTGAAACTGCTAAAATTAACACCAGTAGCCCACAACAGTTTGTCAGAAAAATGTGTGAAATTTGTTTTTAAAATATCGTGCCCTAATTATTCTTGGAAACGTTATATATAGATGTTGATATAAAATATCCTGTATACATTCCCTGATGGATGACAAATTTAACATTGGTGCCCTTAAATCCTTCTGAAGGACCGTCTATTTCTGAGGCATTTTTTGCATCTCACCACAGAGGAAACCATATCATTTAGCTGCCCTGGCACCGAGTGTCCTGGTTTGCTCCTATTAGGCATCTCCTTGTTTAGCAACAGCTCCTAGGAGCCGCCTGTTTTGCCACAGCGCATGCTGGTCCTTTTGCCTTGCGGGAGGTGGGGCCGGTGATGCATGAAGTGACTCCAGACACACTGATTTAGTTAATCTCAAAAATTGCAACAATTGCAAAGTAAAAAAAACCAAACCAAAACAAACAAAAAAAACCCAACCAAAACCAAAATTAATTTTTAAAAAAATCGATTAATTAGTATGTTTCCCTTTACTTACCAGTTATTTTCAGGATTGTGAAGACCTTAGCCTGCCCACTTGCCTGTCTCCTTGTTATCTTTGCTTTTCGTTGTGTGGGCAATCTCTCTGAACCGATCTCCCAGCTTTTGCTGGTGTTGCATTTTTGAGATGATTTCGCGTTCTCTTTGCGCTCTTTTTACTTGGTCTGGCAAACCCGTTCTGTCTTTAGAATTGGGCCAAGAAAGCCCTTACAACTTGTGAAGGTATCTTCAATGTATAAACGGAGGGGGAGGGAGATCTTCATACCACCACTTTGGGATGCCGCTGATATGAAGGCATCTGGATATGGTAGCAGGCGGTTGGTTATATATCTTTTATTTAGCCTGTCTTCACTGCCAGCTTACTGTATGCTGTTTGTAGGATTCTGAATGCCTGCATATATGACAAGTCATGACCGTAATGAGCCTGTTTATTTCAAGATACGTAGTGGCATCGTTCATTTGCACATTAAAGGAAACTTTGCTGGAAGAAGACAAATTTGAGGCTCCAAAAGCTTTGTGATTATTGTAATGCTAATCTGTATTCATTCCTGTATATAAAGTGTCACATCTCGAATACTTTAAAAAATTAATTAGTCAACTGTGTTGTGCCACAGATGAGCAGAAGCAAGTCGTTGCTTGCATCCACAAGCTGTGACACTCTCTGTGCCAACATGAGTTTAAAGGGGAGAAGGCCCACAGTAACCGAGCTGGAGGTGGTCCCATCCTCTTCCTCCTGCATCAGTAGCATACAAGGTTGTGGCATTTGTGAGATTGTGATATATGAAATGATGAAAGTATGCTTGAAGTAAGTCAACTAACAGTCCCTTTATCCTATTTTTATAAAAATACTTGCATGCATTTCAGTAGGAAGTATATATCATGCATCTAATGTTAGTGACAACAGTATCGTTGGGATGGTTTGCAATCTGGAGAGCGACTGTAAATGTAAATAAGTTGAGTAAAAAATAAATACAGCTGCTTATTTGTCATTAACTAAGAATAAAAAATACACGTTTAGCCAATTTCTCAACAGAATTGTGCCACCGTACGCCCCACAGATTTGCACAGGAGGAGTGTTTCTTTGCTCACTTTCTGGGCCAAAAATTTTCTAGAAATCTCTATGTAACTTGCCCATGCTTCTTTTTTCTTTTCTCAGATCACTGCCTGTACATACAGGCAACATGCCAGGCTCACACGTGTCTCATATGGGTCGTGCTCGCTACATTTTACTCAGGAAGTAAAGGTAGAGCAAAAAGTCCAAACTCGGGCTCCTCTGAGTGTAGGTGCCTCAAAAGATGGCAGGCAGAGGCCTCGGTGGCCCCTCACTGACTACCAGTTGTGCTCTTGGGACTGGAAAGTGTTTTCTCTTAGCTGTATTTGGTGTTACGGGTAGCATTGGTCTTGGGACTGGAAAATGTTTTCTCTTAGCTGTATTTGGTGTTAGGAGTAGCATTCAGAGGTCCTGTTCTGTGGAATAGGCTGTAGTTTACCATTTGGAAGGTATACCTTGCACAAAATGGTCTATGATGGCAAGCAATTGCACTTCCAGGTTTTTTAGATATTTTCCTTTGCGTTTTTACAGTTCCTCTTGCACTGGTATGGTGAGCACTGTCATGTCTGTATGTCCTGGGCATGTGGCTCTTTAGACAAATCAACCTTTTGCAGTTTTACTGAGGAAATGGTTTGCAGTAATACTTTGTGAAGTAAAAAAAGATTGCAGAATTGGAAGACATTTTGAATTCACAATACAGAAAAAAGTTGTGTTTTCTAAACTTTACTAAACAAAGAATTCTAATTTGTTTGTGAATAACATCTAAAAGCAGATCCAGATTACCTTTGAAGAGAATACATAGTCAAGTGTTAAAAGTCCATGTTGCAGCCTCTAGTAATCCTTGTTCATGCCGAAATAATATTTGCCTTAGTAATGTCATTTTTTTGTGACTAGTTTAGCATTTCAGCAGGGTTGTGGATATGTATAAGCACATAAGGAATTATTTTGCTTCAAGACTTTTCAGAGACCTGTTTGTTCATATTGGTAGATGCGTTATTATCATACGTTTCACATTAAACGTAGCAACAATCTGAAAATAATAGTTGATAGCCTTAAAGCAAATGCTTCTGATAACTGTTTTTTTGTTCTTTCCTTATACATAAGAAAAATAAGATACATACTTTTTCCTTGATCTGATGCATCTTCAGAAACTTTGCTTAATTGTAGGTATTTGGATAAGTAATTATTTTTTTTAACATGACCTGCTAAGCAGCAGTGGCTGTGCAAAAAAAATCACTATCCTGTGGAATGTGCATTTTGAGTTCTTTTTAGGGGGGTGAATACAGGGATGACTTGTTACTTTTATGACAGCTTTCATAGCATTTATGCAAGAAACTTTTTTTGCAGCAAGGTTTGAAGTAACATTTATTGGATCCATACCACTTTAGTTGCATCAAAATTGCATAGAAATAATGTTCCTCTTACTATTTTACTGATAGCGCTTGATTTATTACACTTGTTTCTGAATGAAATCAGGCATGATTTTGTTAAATAAAGATAGCCAATAAAATTTTGCATTTAATACTTTGCAAAGTTCTGCATTTAGCATTACAGTAAAAGTGCGTGCCTTTGGACACTTACAACATATAAATTACCTCATTAGTGAACTGGTATAATTGTATATGTAGCCGAAACAATGCTAGGACATTCAAGAGAGATTAATGATAGCAATTTCAATAGACTTCCTTGAAAAAGACAAGACTACACCAACTAATAATGCAAAATTAAGCATTTCAGATGGATATAATCACATTTACAAATTCTTTATAGATGATATTTGTGAGCAAGTGACTAAAGAAAAACTACTGACATTTTGACCATATAGAAAAATCAATTGTGAAAACACCTAGAACTTTATGTTACGGATTCTTTTGAACATCCCTTATGTAGGTCTAATGCTAAACCAACTTATTTTTTGTGTACTCTTGTAATTAGTCTCATTGTAAAGTTAGCAATTTTGTGGATGCTTGCAGGATCTGGCTCCTGCAGAACATTTTAAATTCTGCTTGGTAGAGGAAAAACTTGTGGGTTTTGATTGTATTTCTTTTGGTAGTTCAGGTTTAAAGATCCTTATAATTTAGATTCTCTCCAAAAGATTATATTTAGCATCAGTGTAACATTATGAATTTTCAGGTTTAGTTTTTCTTGAGCTTCGACTGCCTTGTTAGGATTGTGACATATGATTGATGTTGTGTTTCTTAACATGTCGGTCATCTCCCTTAGACTCGCCCACTGTAACCATAAACCATTTTGGAATAAAACTGCAGCATGTTTATCATAAATTGCATGATACTTTTCCATCTGAATATGCTTCATTAGACTTACCTTCTGTAATACTACTGGATCATTAGATGGCATGTAGAAAGAAATCATTTCAGCAGTAATCCGTCAGACATGGAGAGCCCCCATGTGTTTGACATATAAATGCATTAAAGATTAAACCACATTTCACTATCCTGTATAAAAAGTATTTTCAAAACTGTACAGGTGCAGAACTACCTTCTGCTCGAGATGCTGCTTTTGGATTTTACCAATCTTCATTTTCCTTCAAGGATTATGTTGCTTTTTAATAATTCCCACAGCAGACAATCTTGGTTCAAGAAATTAAGACTAAAGCAATTATAAACTGAAGATTTTCAGCTGGAAGCTTTCTAGTATGACACACATACCTTTGGATCAGTTTTAAAAAGCTCAAACAAGCCACACCATTCACTAAAAGGCACCTACTTTACAATTAGTTACTTTGGTCTATTTCTCTGTGAAGTAATTTTCTTTGTAAAGTAGAAAATTCAGAAGAAAAATGCTCCCTTTTTTAAGGAGAAAAGGATGTCAGGGCTTAGATAATAAACAGCTATATTTAGAACTTCTGATGTAACATAGACATAATGTGATGACACTCTTTTGTACTATTCAATAAATTCTTTGAAAATATTTCTTCGAAAATCTCAAGTGAAAAAGATAGAAACCTAGAATTACAGCAACTTCAATAGCCACTGCCATCACAACAATATTGCAGTTAATTAATATTTGTCCCTGCAAGTACAGCAGAAAGCACACAAGTTAGAGAGATGCCTTCCTGATGAGGTGTGTAAGACAGTCAGGACAAGGCTCTCCAGTAGCTGAACCATAGCAAGAACCTGTTGTTCCCTGTTGCAATTTCTAATGCAAGCTTCTGCTTATCCCGCAGATCACTTCACAGGGAATTTAACTCTTGGTCATCTTGTTGCTCCATAAACATTGTTGCTCCAATAAGTGTTATTCCACACAAAGCTGCTGAAGCATCCATGCCGTCAAACGAGGGGGTGGCATCCTGGATAAAGCTTTGCAAACCCTGTACTAACCATTCAAGGGCATGCAGTCGCATCATTTGACCATTAGAGCATTTAAAGAATTTTATCTCTTGTTCATAGGTGAGGTGGAAGAAACAATCAGAAGACCAAAATTATCCACCATTTAGAGTAAGTGGTGAAAATGAATTTATAAACGTATACAGTCTTTTTGTTAAGTTAGTTCTATAGACTGAAATGGGACCTTACTAGTCTGTTTCTTTTGTTAAGTTGGATATGGAAATTTGGAATATTAATTTTGATTGATCATCTGATCATTGTCCCAACTTTGTGAATGATGCAGCTTGTTCTGCAGCAGTATGTACTTTGCCAGTGCTTCCCCCTCCCATATTTATTGCTAATGGGATAATTCGTTAGTTTAAACTCTTCTTCATTACTTGAAAAAAGAACTGCAATCTCTGAAGAACAGCACCGAGTACCACATGTCGTATCTGCCAGAATTGCTGGTGCTCTGATTGAACGACCATGTGTGCTGCGAAGGCCAGAACCAACAGGCCGGAGGTAATGGTGGTGTTTCTTGCCTGCTTTAACTGGGAGCAGCCTTGCCCTGGACAGCATATTTTTGTAAGATAGCAGTGGCAACTGCTGCTGGTGCCCGTTTGAATGTAATTCTGAGCTTAGTACTAAGAATGGGCAGGGATCAAACTCAGATTTAAATAACAGAACTATAAGCCAACCTGCAGTATTTTGTTGATTGTAACTGATAGGAGATGGTGTTTTAGTAATCCCTGTGTTTTACTTCATCCGTGTTTAGACACACAAGGTGGTTTAATTGGAATTTCTAGTATTTCAGTGCTTTAATGCTCTGAAGCATATTAACTCTGGCTTAGCAGTTAGTGTTTATTCATTTTCAGAGCGCTGTAGGGTCATTAATCCTCAGAGCCCTCCTGAGAAGGAAGAGATAAGGAGATAGGCACTGTAAGTAGTAGTATTCTAATTTTACAAGTGGGAAAACTGAGGAGATGAATAATTTGGTCAAGGCCACAAAATAAGCCAACGTGAGCTCTGAGATTTGTTTTGGCTATTAGCCCAGTGGTCAGGCCAGCCCTTGCAACATTCTGCTTTTTAAATTATACACTTATGCCTTATTATTATGATGATGCCTTAATCGTCCCGTAGTCTGTCTCGGTAGATAGTTGTCTTTTACCTTCAGGTAATAATGTGAGCATGACTACAATAAAAACTTGAAAACAAGAAAAACCTTATGAAATCAGAATCTGAATCTAAGACTACTTTGTATATTTTCAATTTTCGTAGAATGTAATTAAACTCTCTCCTGTTTTGCCCAAAATGGGCACAAATTCTTTGACTTGTATATGCGAAAAGGGAATGATTAATCGAAATTATTTTCTTAGAGATCAGTTTGTTAGTCTCCTTTTTAATTGCAGAATATTGATAAATATTGAAAGATGTTTTACTGAACTTTTCATTATTTTTGAGAAATAGTATTTGTGTGGTTCCAAAATACATTTGTAGAATGAGAGGTCCTCTGAGCAGTACCGTTAGAATTTTTCACTGTAGTATAAGTGGTTGTTTGTTTACAGTTTGTATTTCCAGTTGCATAAACAGATATACTTTGAAATAACTTATTTGGTAGGGTACAAGCAATGCTTTTGCATAGTGAAAGGCGTTGTTTTTAATGTCTATCTGAAACAAACATTTTTTTTTCTCTGCTCCACAAATGGGTTAAATGCTACCATCTCTTGGGGAAGATGTTTAGGTTTTGCTTCAGTTGCAGCCAGTTTTAGTCTGCAATATTGTTGTTTTTAAACAAATTCAGAATTTCACAAGAAATTAATCATCATTTAATCAAAATGTTGACCGTTTTGGTTAAATATTGGTTAAATATGTTATATAACCTTTTGTTTACCTAGGATTGATGAAAGTAGTGAAGCCCTACAAACTTTAGCGCCGTGTCTAATATTTTCGTAAATCTCTAATATTTAACCCATGCGTTAAGACATTCCCTAAATGGGTTATGGAATGTAGCCTGCCCTCCCCCTGCCCACCTTCCTTCCCCGCAAGGCTGTGGTTTTTAGCTATAAGCGCGTGTGGAACTGCTCTTATCTACAAATAAAACCGAATGACTTCATTGAATGCATCTCCTTACTGCAGAGCGCCCCGGGGGTACAGCGAGGGGGGAAAGGGACAGAGGGCTTTGACGGCTCGTGGCAGCGTACAGAGCGCAGCATATTGAAAGCCATAAATACTGTCCCGCAGACACGGTGAATAATGTGGGTACAGCGTGAGTGGGTGAAGCGCTCACATTCTGCCTTCAGACATTGCGCTGCTCGTGAATTAGAGCCGGTTGTCAAGTGTGGGCTCGGAGGACCGTGCAAGGTGCCCTACTCTGTCATGTGGTCCGTGTTTAACGCTTGAAGGGACCGGGCGGGGGCAGGTGCCGCGCAGAGCCGGCGGGGTGGCGCGGAGCNGGCGCCGCGGGCGGGGGGGCGCCGCTGGCCGGGGGCCGCCGCTCCTCCCGGCTCCTCCCGGCTCCTCCCGGCGCGGCGGCAGGACGCGCTTCGCAGCCGACAATGAAATCTTGGCAGCTAATTGCAGGCGTGGGAGATGCCCTTCAGGTAAGGCAGAAGCAGGCTTGGAAGAATTTAAGCGGGGGGGGGAGCGAGCCAGCCTTTGCGAGCGACGGGGAGCGACCCTGAGCCCCCGGCGGGGAGGCGAGCGTGGGGAGGCGGCCGGGGGGGCGAGTTGGCTCTGGCTGCTGCTGCGTAGCCGCCGGCAGTGGCTTCCCACCAGGAATGCGGCGAGGTTAGTGCGTGCGGGGGGCTTCTGGCTGCGTGGTTGGAGTGGGGATCGAGCCGCTGGTGGAGTGCAAACCAGGGGCGATGGGAGAGGCATGCTGATGGGATGTCGGCTGATCAAAGGTGTGTCGTATGTAAACTTACAGGGCTGTCTGCGGGGCTGCACTTCGTGTTCGTGTTATATTTATCCGTGCGTATATTTCTGGCTGTGTTTATCTATGTGTGTGTGCGTGGCATGGGTTTGTCTGTGTGAGCGAACGCATGAATGTATGTGATGCTTACAGAAACTAAGATGTGGGGGGATTATTTGTCCTTCCTCTGTGACTGGCTGAAGTTTATGGGAACTTCATCTTCAAAGAGCTGTTTAACTTTCTTTTGATGGGATATATATTAGCATTTATATGAAATATGGCAAGAATCTCATTAGAAATGGTTTTGTCAGATGAATTATTGCCTTCTGGTAGACAAAAACTGGTTGCGTATTTAACTTTAGGGTACCTATATATTATCAGCATAATATTGCAACGTTAGAAAATACAATTTATATGAGGATTTTAAAGTTTTATTACTGTACTTGTCAAAATACATGGGACAAAACAAGAGCAACAGTTTCTTAATAAATGCAGGTTAGACATACAGATACAGATAAATTTGGCTTTGTGTGTAGATTTAAGAAAGCAGAAATAGAGTATCAAAAACTGGGATTTAAAAACACGTATCAGTTGCCACCCAGATATAATTGCAAAGTAATTCAAATATTTTGAAAGACTTGAGCAATTTTCTTTCATTAAAAAACCCGCACACTTCAAAGTGTGGAAAAAATGTTGAGGGGAGTAGGGAAAGTGGGTTTTGCTGGCTTTTCAGAAAGGAATCTCTTCCATACTCTGATAGGAGTATCCTATTTTTTAAAAGGCTTGCTGTCACATGTGGGAGACTATGGCAGAGTCTAGTAGTGGGATGCTGGGCTCTGTGCATTTCAGACAGTAAGGGTTTGGTTAGCAGTTTAGGCACCGTAAAATCACATTGTTTTCAGAACTGTATATTAAATTCCACCTCAGGTATTTTATTTAGATGGATATTCAGGAATTTAGTAGAAGCAAAACAGTTGTTTTATTTGACAGTTCTCTAGCGATAAGGAATCTGTCTTGATACAGATGTAATTGGGATTTATATACATATTAAATAGAAGTTCAGTCTTATGAAATACTTACCAATACAGTGCATTGATTTCATATGTATTTCTCAAATGAAGCAATAGACATGTGTAAAGTTTGAATGACTTGATATTCTATTCATAAATTCTAGCTCTTTGCTTATACATTTAGTATTCACATTGCTGATCTGTTTTTTGAACATGCGGATGAGGCTGACTTCTGAAAAGTGAGCAAAACTGCTATTAAGTAAACAGCGTTCCCTTGTCTACAGCAAGAGCAGTAGTGGAATATGTTAGCGCTGTTTTCATATTTGAATCATTTAATGGAAACAAAGTGGACTTGGTTTTGATCCTTTATAGGTGCTTCTCTGTGAGTGCAGTATCTCTGTCAGTCATCAGGTTTACTTCTTTTAAACCTATGTATCTATTAGGGATTTGATTATCTATTTCAGAGATTTTCTTCCTAAAGCAGTGCCAAATTTCTTGGTGTTTTAGATGATGTAAACATACAATATTCCCATTGCCTTCCCTTTAATATGTGGGCAAGAAGTTATATTTAGTCAGTGCCATCTCGACATCCAATACACTGATACCTCGGCAAGTGTAAGTAGAATTAATTATACCCCTTTCCAAGCATAGTTTTAGAAAGATTGAGCTTAATGTTTTTACCTATTTCTACATAAATAAATATTTGAAATCAGAATAACATAACAATAGATGAACGAAACAGCTTTAATGTTGTTATATAGCAAGGTGTTATATTTGGTCTTTCTAACTTCAAACTGGTTACTTCAGTAGTATCTTTATCATGGAATTGTTCAATTTTTTTTTTGATAAAATTTTCACATAGGGTCTCAGTTTTGCTCATAGACCACAAAACTCTTCCAGGAACAAGTAATAAATTGATTTATTCAGTGATAAGCCTTGTGGTACTCTAAATGCTATAAAAGGTCTAGAAAAAAGTCCTTAAGTGTAATATTGGAAGTTTGGACTTTTTCTATTGTCATGAAAAATGTTGCTATTAAATTTGAATACATTTTCTTAAGATAAGTATGTTAGAAATGGCAAATGAAGCATCGAACTGGAAAAGAAATATGGTTAAATCTTGCTTTTAAGTTACTGTGCCAGTAATTGTGAAAAAATACCATGAAAAGTAAACCAGGGTAAAAAATGCGTAGAGAATTTTAACCATAGAAAATATCTTGTCTGAATTTTACTTCATGTTTTAATTTAAGTAAGGAACACGCTAAGAAGGAGTTATTTTTAAGATAGCTCAAGCCTACTAAAGTTAAGCGTTTAGTCAACTTCATTGATAAGGATTTTGGAGTTTTTCTTAGAATGATTATATCACAAGATAGTATATTTCTAGAATTTAGAGATGGGAACAAAGACTATATAGGGCCATGATGGCTTGAGATGATTTTTTAACGTTTTGGGGGTTTTTATTTATATTTTAAGACTGGCATATAATTTACAACATCTAGGAACTAAGTGTAACTTTTGAAATGCATTAACTTTATGTGAGAATATGGTTTACTTTTCAAAACTATTATTCTGCCATAAATAGTCATATTTTCAATCCATCTAAAAATCAATTTAGAAAAGTTATCTTTAATTTTGTTTTGGAATATGGTACAAAAATACAGTTCTCATAAACTGAGTTGTCAGGAAATAACAAATTCAGTAGAATACACTGATACATAGATGATCGATTTTCACAGGTATACCTTTTTGCACACAAGACATACCATAAGTACATAGTCACCAGATGGAAGAAAAGTGCGGCTTGTCGTTTGAAAAGGTGCATCATAAATGTATTTTCTCTAAAATTCAAACACTTTGGGATTGCATTTGGGCGAGATAGCAGTTCGGTTAGTGAAAAGAAATAAATGTGTAAGTGACAGACTCATGTCTGGTAGCATTTCTTTCTAAATTTGTCTGTGAATAAAGTTTAATGTTATAACCTGAGATCTCTTGTTGGCAGTGGAGTTCTGTACATGTAGGAATAATTTTTTTCCTTTTTTTTTCTTTTTTATTTTTAAGATATCAAATGGAGATGTTAAGGAATGTAGCAAAGTAACTGTCTTCAGTGACATTGTACACGCACTACTTTTATTTTGCTTGAACTTCAGTTTGGACAGTGTGAGAATGTGTTTGCTTTAGGGGATTGGAATAGAGTGTTAAGGATTTCTGCTTTATATTGGTCTTCATCATGCCTGTTCTGCATTTGATTTCAGTTAACTGTGTTAAATTGCATAGGCTGCTATTTCCCGTCATTGTCATTGAAAATAAAGCACAGTATGGCTTCTTCCACCAGGTTGCAATCAGAGACTATTTTTGTTCTGTAGTTAATTACAGATTTCATGCACAGCAATAAGGCTTCTGGAGAGTGATATTTTTCTGATGGTCAGGAATATTTAAAAAAATGCTGTAGTATCACAGAAGCTTGTTAGTTGCCTTTCACAAACACAGAAACACATACAAACTTTTTTAAAGTACTGAAATGGAGAAACTGCTTGAGTTAGCAATAACATCCAGATTCAGCAAAACTAGGTTATGAATTCAAGCAATTAAACATGACAAAAAGGCCAGTTTTACTGCCTTGACTTAATATGCTTCCAGTGGGTTTTTTTGATACATAAAAACTTCAAAATGTTCACAAAAAAAAAGGTACACCTCCAAAGCACAGAAACTCTTGAAAATCCTCTTGCTTTGCATTTGCACTTTCACTTTTTATTTAAATATTTTTATTCTCAGGAGAAGCAAACATTAATAATTTCTTCAGTTTAGTGTACCTGGACTTCAGCAGATACTTGTTTATATGTACCTGCATTTTGGTAGAGATAATTAAAACCAGACTGGTTGATTGGTTAGAAATTAATAAAAGAATCTCTTTTAATACTTATTCAAAGTACGATTTTCCTAAAGATGATTAGAAATCCAACCAAAATTTTCATGTTGAAGGCCAGAGTATCCATTTTTTGTGCTTTTGTTTTTATGTATTTGATTTTCAGTAATTTTCAGCAGGTTTCCTATCTAGTAATTATTGCAAATTTAACTGGGTCAAAAAGGGGAGGGAAGTAACCAGATGTAAGTTGTGGTACTAGCGACTAATGGGCCAACCTGAACTCCAACAGAGCTGTCGCAAGTATTATCAATTCACCACTTGTATCTTGGAGTGTGATGTAAAATGCGAAGAACAACCTCCCACCCTTTGCAAATGGAAATTGTTCTGTCTGCTTGCGCTGTGGTGCTTT
Source organism: Anarhynchus alexandrinus (assembly GCA_008711295.1). Taxonomy (NCBI): domain Eukaryota; kingdom Metazoa; phylum Chordata; class Aves; order Charadriiformes; family Charadriidae; genus Anarhynchus; species Anarhynchus alexandrinus. The sequence goes on along the minus strand of VUYV01000019.1, from coordinate 7,260,931 downwards.
CTGGACAAGCACTTACGGTTTTTTAAGTTAAGTGTTTCTCTTGTTAAAGTTGAACTTTCTCATTACATGAATAGTAGTAATCCAGGAATGAGGTTTGATCCTTTTTTCAGGTAAATAAATTGTAGCTTATATGACGATTTGTTCCTGACTACTAATTAACCTGAATCTAATGGCTCTCTACTTTAACTGTAAAAATGTATTACAGCAAAGGGAAGTGAGAGGCATATGTGGCACATCACTGCTGCTTATTTGGAGAGTTATGTGTCGGCTGCTGAGAACTTGCATGATGCTGTAACAAAAATAGCAGCGTTTCAGTGAATAATGTCATTTAGGATGAGACTCTGTATCTTTGAAGAACTACTGCCACACTGGAGCAAGCCTTCTAAGAATGTGACATTTAGATCAAGCCCTAATGGAGTATCACAGCTCTCTCCTTTTGTACTGTTTTACGTGACTTGTATGTTTTTGTGTTAGCGTCAACTGTTCACCTTTTTAAAATGACTCTACCCTTCTGACACAATGTGTCCTGTGGTATTGTAATCCTGGGGACTGCAGGTCAGCTCTGGCCTCTGATTTTTCATGACCCAGCCTTTTAATGTATGAGATCAACAAGTGGTGTGTGTAAAAGGAAGAGGTTCATTTTTCAGAATATATCTGCTGTCAGCTGTGTATGCAGGGAAAGTTTGATATTTGGTTGTGATATAGAGGAACCTCAAACGGTTAATTTTTATTAGAATCTTTTGCAAGACTAGATCTAAAATGAAGTTTATCTAGTGTTTTCATTTGAAGACTTTTAATATTTAAAACATTTATGTATTAATAAGGTCTGTATGATGAGCAGTGGCATGATTTCCCATTTTTCCATCTCGCCAGTTAAGCCAGCACCACATGAGGCTGTAATCCTGCACTAATCTCGACAGTTACCAGAAAAAGCAGGATACTGCTGCCTTTTGCCAGGGAGCAAAATCATCTAAGAACCAGATCTCATTTCAAATGACATTTTGTTCCAGTTGAGAAGCTTTCCCAGTGTCAGCAGAGTCAAAAATCCAGCCATGGCAGACTGAACTTTTTACCAACAGAGAAGCCATGGGAATCAACGTAATTCCATTCTGACTATTGTATTTGAAAGTATGAGCCTTTTTCTTCGTGCTGGTTATTTCTTTGAGCCACAACAGGAAGTAATATTTACTAGAAGTTGATGTTAAGAATGGTGTTAGGTATTTTAATGTATTTTCTTTACTTCCAATTGTATTTTCAGGATGCCTCCATCTCTCCAACAAGTATCTATAGTTATAAGAACAGGTAAATCAAATTCAGCAGTCATGGAACAGTTTAGCAGAACTTCTGTTTGCCCAGATTTCAGACTCATAAGAACAGAGCATTTTACCCAACTCCCTACGGTAGCTGTGGTTCACTGCTCACACCCCTTCTTAATACAGTGACTTGAGGATGGTCTTTAGAGTTAGAAAACTGGAGTCAGAGAAGAGCTCAGTCTTGAGATATGTTACAGTCTCCAAATTGTCAATCAAAAAAAAAACTTTATAAAGAGTGTACACGTGGATGCTGACCATCTTTTGGATAGGCAGTAGGTACAGTGGGCTGAGCAATCCTTGCATGTCCTATAGGAGGAGAAACTCCATTCCCCAAGTCATGCCATGACTAAAAAGAAGCAATCTTCTTAAATGAGCAACTGCAAATAATAAATATCAACCACATTATACAGCTGTTGTTTTCTCACACACTTTTTGTGTAGCAGCTGTTAACTACTGAACAATGAAAAACAGACTACAGTTAAGCCTGTTTGTATGTTGGTGTTTCTTCTAATTAATATAAGTAGTATGTTTGTATATTAGTGTTTCTTCTAATTAATTATTATGATTCAGACCTGGGACAAGTGTTCTGTAAAGGGGAGGCAGTGCAGTAATTTTGCTTTCATTCATTTTCACCTATGCATAGCTGAGCAAGCACTGAACAAAATTCCATCCTGATGTTAAAATGAGGTATTTGGCTATGGTAGCAAAATAGTGATGGAGAGGACCCCTCTTCCGTGTCATTGAGTCCTGCCCTACTTCCTGAAAGCATCATCTTTACAAGTGTCATTTGTGATAGACATCCAGTTAATCTTTAAAAATTGTCAATAAGGGAAGTTCCATTAACTCCCTAGACTACCTGTTCCAGTGCTTAACTGTCTTTACTGTCTTGAAAAGTTTTTTTGCTAGGAAAATGAAAATCTACCATGCCGCAGATGACCTTAGCGTTTCGTGTTCTCGGTGGACCTGAATTAAAAAAGGTTCCCCTTCTCCCTGTGGCAGTCTTATGACAGAGATTCCAATTCAGAACTCAGGCTTATGTACCACATGTTTTAATTTCTGTATTTTGGCTCAACCCTTTCTAGTTATTACTTGGTTTGCGAATCTTTACTTTTAATCAAAGACATGCTTTTTTGAACATTTTGCATTTAAATAAAAGTATCGAATTCAAATAGTTTAACCAATGATTGGGAGCCAGATATTGGCTGTGATTTACAATAGAATCAAGATTATATAATGATTATTGTAAGACATTATTAGACATTTGAGACTGTGGTTCTCCCAGGTGACTTGAGATCTCTAAGCTGCCTATTGGACTTCTTTATGATTAGACATTTGAGACTGTGGTTCTCCCAGCTGCCTACTGGACTTTATGAGGCAGAGGTTGTGAGGTTTATTATTTTGCTGAAGTCACTGGAAAGTTTTACTCAGAATCTGTTATGCTCCTAAATTTATAAAGTGTGTATATGTAGATATATGTGTGTATGTGAGCATCTGTCTCATAAAAAGATAGAAGTTCAACACTTTTGCTGATGCATTCAAGAGTGGATTAGCTCTGCCTGCTCTTGGTTCACATAATTTCTCAGAATAAATATTACTAGGTACATTTATCCTGTCAACGTAAGCTCTCAGGGCAAGGGTGGGGAGAGAAGAAATGCAAGACAAGGATTTGGAAGGCAAGTCCTTTGAAAGAAGGGCTGTGAGATGATCATACCCTATTTGACCAGTTTAGCACCCCCGCACTTAGAGGGGGTGTATCCAACAAGATCTGAAGGACTGTTATTGGATAACCTCCTTCCAGCCTGTATTATCCCAGGATCCTCTGTTATCCGTTGGGTGGACCTGATGAGCAAAGGGTCATTTCAGCGACTCAGGTCTGAGGGTAGAGCACAACAGTGACAAAATGGGAAATGCTTCTGCAATTTTGGAAGATCTATGTACCTATGGAAAATGATGCAAATCTATTCCAGAAATTTGTAGTAAACTCTGTTTAGGTAATGAAAGTTAAATGACTAATATTATAAAATAATTGCGTATGAGTCATTGGCTAGTGCATAGCTTGACTTTGGCCATGCAGTCAAACAAGAAAAGTAGAGGATGGAAATTTCAACTAATCATACACCGAATATGTGACTCAGGTATACTGTCTTGTGCATTCATACAAGTGAGGTGGATTGGGCTGTTGTTACTTTCTTCACGTTTTTGCAGTACAGAGGAGCCAAGGGCATTGTGCCCATTAAGATAACAGGAGACAAAGATGGATGAAGAAGCTGAGGTTCTTATGGGGAATTATCTTTAAAAATGGCATGCAGGATGTGTACGTTTATTCCCTCAAATCTTTGTGTCTGTGAAGCATAAAGATTGTGAAACCCTAACTGGATCCAAGCAATTTTTTTCAGGCAGTTATTTCATTGAAGATGGGGAGGAAGGTTAGGTAACTAAAGATCCTTCTTAGTTATTTTAACAAATTAACAAATTTTATCAATATTTTAAGAAAATTGGAAACTTGGAAGGAAAGAAGAAAAAAGAGCGTTACAACTTTGACGTGTTTCATTTTGGCATTTCAAAAGGAATTGTCCTTTTTTTCCCCCACTGAGAAATTTCCTTTTTATTTCACTGCATGATGTAGAACTGCAAAAATACCTGGGTTTAGCTTGAGTTAATAACAAATGTTTCATTTAATCTTTCAACATTGCAGACAGTAGACTGCATTTTTTGCATAAAGGAACAAATTCTAACATGCCATTGAAGGTAACAGCATTGACCTGTTCTTCTCCATGTCTGTAGTGAGCAGGATGTGAAGCTGTGGTCTTAAATTACACAAAGGAAGATTTAGATTAGGCATTAGAAAGGCTTCCTGATAGTAAGAATACTTAATATTTAATTAGATGAGTTAGGAAGATTATGGGATTTCTATCACTGGAAGCTTTTAGGAAAGGTTTGGAAAGCAAATGTCAGAGAAATGCAGCTGTATGCCTTTGTATGTAAAGACGTACTACAGGATTGATTTATAATCGACAAAACCTGTTCTCATTTCTGTGTATTCCTTGTACGAAAATAGGAAGTCTTTCTCAAAAACTGAACTTATTTCCATTCGGCACGTGGATGTCTCTTATGTCTCTACCAAGAATTTTTTTTTAAACAATGTTCTGAAATTGACCTCTTGCTATTTTTACACATCTGTGTAAGGCAGTGAATCAATATTATAAATAAAATTACTATAAAAGAAACAGATTTCAGAAAATACTGGGCTTCTGCAAAGTTTCTGATAAAATCATAGATACTCCTTTGGGCCAATTTTTTCTTCTTTTTCAAGGTACAGTGCAGTAAGAGGGGTGCACCTCTTCATCCCTGCTCCCAACTCTCCTCTTGAGTGTTTCATCTTCTGTGATTGCTGGTGAAACTTGTATGTCGTTTACCACTTAGTTGTGAGAAAAATTCTTGCTCTGTATGGAAGCACTGAGTAATCCTCCCAATAAGGGTCACGGCAGGTAAAATATACTTAGAATTGGATGCGTTTAAAGAATTGCTTCTGTATAAACTCTTATAAAATCTGTATTACATACGAGGGCTTCCCTTATTCCTTTAGTATTCCCTTTAGAATTTAAAATGCAAACATATAATCTAAACTAAGCTATTTTGAATATATTTTTGCTTTATTGGTAGAAAGTAATTTTTTCTTGTGACAACTGGACAGACTTTCCCATCTTCTATTCATGACAGAACATTAAGGTTTGTGAATAAAAAGCTGAATACACAGAACATATTAGAGCAGTAGAGACTTACTTTTACTATTTAAGAGGTATAAGAGTGCCTGGGGCCAGAGAGGCTCTGTTGCGCTGTTTTCTATGTAGTATTCTACACACTCTATATAGAAACCAACAGCCTCTGTCAGAAAAAAAGACTTCAAATGAGGGAACAATAGAAATTAAAAGGATATGTTCTTAAGCAGTCAGTGCACACGATTGGTTCTTGTCTCGGGAATTTTAGTTTACATTGAAGTTGCTTGATTCGGTGTTAGCGTTGTGAGAAGGATAATCATGTTGGACACCCTCTTTTCTCAAAATTTTTAAGCTACTAGAGCACAACTGGTTTGGCATAGGACAGAAGATTGTGTTAGAGGGAACTGAAATCAAATCGGTGAAGACAGTTGCTGCGGAAAATCTATCTTTCTTAAAGATGGAGAAGGAACAGTAGGGAACAAAGTCCCAGTGTGCTCCGGACTCCTTTTTGATATGACATAAGCCCCTATTGTGTCTAACCATAATTTTTCTAATTAGCTTTTACCTTTCTCTGGACAGACAAATAGCAAAATATGCTGTTCAGCATAGAAATGACATAATTTTGGAGGAAGCAATTAATTTAGTTCAAAGACAACTGTAGTTTCAGAATAGAATGTAGCAAATAGGAAACTGATATGGAAACACTAAATAGCGTTCTGTAATATCTGTATTAAAGAAATAGCTGCCAAGGTACTTATTACTTGCAGGCATTTCAAACTTCAACGGGTTTATAAAGAATTTAATATTTTCATATGCTTCAGTGTAAAGCCATCTGTCGCAGTGGCAGAACAAAGTGTTGAGAACAAGAACGAACGTATGTTTATGGAAATACTCCATGAAATGTTAACAAGAAAGACACAAGACACACAGCAGTATCTTGTAACGAATGGGCAAGGGATTTGAAAAAACATGGCAATCATCTTCAATATTTACAATTATGATTTCTTTTCTAATTTCTTTTTGTGTAGAAGTGTTAAAAAATAAAAGTCTGTCAATACAGATGGTGAGGGAGACAGGAATACTGGGTAAAATACTGTTTACATCCACCTTTTGTAGCTTTTCATGTTTCTGCTCTCTTTTTCTTACAGTTTTAAGCTTATATCTGGATGCATCGGTGTATATGTTATACCTTATGTAGTGTTTCATACATCTGATGGACTTTTTAGTGCAAATTAAACAGCCTCAAACACTCTCAGTAGCTGAACTTTACTAGTACCTTCTTCCCATCCCCTGTTTGGGACAGATTTTTATTCGTGACTGCACAAAAGAATGAATCACATTATGGTGTTTGAAGTTAGAAGCTGATATATAGTGTGACTTTTAACCTGTCATACCCCAAATATGGGACACAGTGTGGGTTAGTAAGAGACACAAAGAGATTATAGGGGAAAAAATGGTACTGAGACATCAAAAAGAAAGCAAGTGTTCAAGAAAAGTTACTTTGAATCTTTTGTCAGTGGTATTGCAACAAGAAAAATCTAGTTCTAAAGAATCTATACAGTTGGATTTCTAGTTATAAGGTAGAAAGGATATATTTTACAGAGATTCTGTTATCTTCAAGTCTCCATTCTCTCTACAGGTTTGGGTGCCTGGGAGAAAGGATTGAATTAGATTGTGCCTTAGCAACACTGAATTTTCTAGGAAGTGAATTTTATGTTTTAAAATGGTAGGTCCAAAAAAGATGTGTGCTGAAGCGTTGTGGAGCAGGTTATGGTGTAATTCCCTCCCCCATTCAGGTATGAAATCCTGTTCTCTGAGCAGGACGCCGCTTGGTGGGCCAGGTACTCGCTTTGAATTGGCAGCATTCCTCACTGATGTGCGAAAGGGCAGACCTGAGTATTTTTTGATGAGAGGTTTAGGTTTTACTCTAATAATTATTTTCTTAATGAAATTTATAAACATAGTGTGGATTAATTTTCATCAGCCTTCAAAAACTTAAGCCAGTGGAATGCGGAGGTGGGAATACACAAATATACCAGCAACATCACCCTGAGATAACAAACAACAAAAGTATTCTAGTATCGACAAAGTTGTCATTCTACATTAACTGGTAATGTTCCTATCATTTCATTTTTAGTCAGTCTGGAAGTTTGAATGTATTGCATTGTGGCATCTTTCTGCAAGATTAAGTTGTCCTGTGATATCCTTAAAGGAGCGAGCAAAATGTGAAAGTAACGTCTGAACTGTTATTTGAGTTCCGATAAATATGCAAGTTTTTGAATTTGTACTTAGCAACAGTGACATCTTGTGGCTAATACGAAAATCCCAGGTCTGTTTCGATACTGAGAAGTGAATAGTTAAAACCCCTGCAATTTTATCAAAAGAGTCAAATCACGTGATGTCAATAAATGTTTCCAAGACCTTCAGTGTTACCCTCTAAATGAAGACAAAGAACCCAGGAGAGAGAAATACAGCTCCTTCATCAGACTTGAGCTTATTTTATATCTATTTTAGCTTTGGCAGAGCAAGACACGGGGTACCAGGTACCTCAGATGAAGCTCTATGGAACTGTCCCAGAAGCAAATCTTCTATTGGTCCTTGTAAAGGTTTATCTGGGTGTTTAATGGTGAAGGGATGAGTTTGATCCTTAAGGCAACAGGTCTTAGACATCAGGGTATAAAGATTTAGTTCCACTTTGAACATTCCTTAAATTTTCTTGAGTATTCAGCTTTGGCAACACACTCTGACAATGAGTCTTGCCATTATGTACATGTGTTATGTTTAGAAAAATCCTAACAGGTTGGATTGGTGAGAGGGGAGATGTCCTCCTGCTTTTCTATTGATTTTCATTGCACATTGCTGTGTCTTTTTTTCTAAGAACTGAACTTTCTAGTTCTCTTTGCAATCTATTGGTATTTATTTGGGCACTCCTTTTTATTTCCTTTAAAAAATAAGCAGCCTTAGTGTTATTTCTCTGGTTTTCGTATGAGAATTTTTGGGTCTTTTAACCAGTTCAGTCTTCTGTCATTACCATCAATGTTCTCTTGGACCCCCTTACTTTTACACTTTTCTTATCATACAGACTGACTAGCTTTCATGCAACTGAAGCAGGTGTGTCTTTATTGCAAATTATAGGAAAAGTTCCTAGGAGGGCATCCCATGCCAGTAATTGTTTTACTCTGCCAAGGGGTCCTGACTTGTTGTGAATAAGGTTTAGAAAGTATTTGTGGTGCTGCTGAGACTTTCTCTTACTGCTAACAACAGAAAAAATTGGCAGTGAGCCTTTTTTGTGCTGCCATAGTTTCTTTGTCAAAATACAGGCTCTTTCCCATTGATTGCTTCCAAAATACAAATGTTAATAATGCATTTATAGCCATTTTAATTGTCCAAATATGTATATGCTACCTACTGATCAAACTTGTTAAAGCTTTTTTTTTTTGGTATTAATGAGTTGGCTTTTCTTGCTCAATAGACTGTCCCCTCAACTTATTTGACTTTTATTTTGATGAAAAATGGTAAAAGGTGATATGATGATTATTATTATTCTAATGCTGCCCAGCATCAAATGGTTGTGAAAATTACTGTCTCATGAATTCTGCCATGCCATTAATTAAAAATGATACTAGCAAAACGAACTTGAGGGTTTGTTACATTTATTGATACTGGTTTCTGTAGAAGTTACAGAACTACAAGGAGAATGTTGAATATAATGTTTTATCTAATAGAACTGGTTCTCTGAACATAAACCAATCAATAAACAATGAGAAACATGCACAGTCCTAACAGATTGTATCAATAACCTGAGTGGGGCTTGCTTTTCTTTGTTGTGGAAGTTCACAGTGTCCTTAGACAAAGGGTTGACCCAAAGCAGATCAGCATCCTGCGGCACGTTGCTGTCACATCTGCTGTTAGCGGGTTGTGACCAGGGCCAACCGGCAAACTGGTAATTAACGTGGGGTTTCTCCTGTCCACATGTATGTGCACTCTCTCTTCTCAAAATCTTACAAAGACCTGCTGTTTGTCTTCCAGACAGTAATGGTTGTTGTTTTACTTATTGCTGTTCATTCTTTCTGAGTAACATTGAGCGTCTTCTTTATTTCATTTTCTGTTAATAGTATTTCCCAACTGTCAAAAATTTATTGAATTGTTACAAGAGAGAGATTAAATTTTCCTCCTAGAAAAGACTGGGTTTGTGGTACCTTGTCCTATACTACAGTTGCTATGTTGCCTGTTGGTAATTAACATTGCCAGTAGGCCACCAACTATTGCACAGGAGATACTACTGGGAAGTGCGATTCCCCCATTAATAATGATTATAGCTGCTGGTTTTGTGGCACTTAGCAGAGTTGATGTGTACTAATTTGTTTGAGTGTGCCTCTCGGGGAAGATCAGGGAGAGGATCAACTAGTTTAAGTGTACTTACCAGGCTTAGGTACGAGATAAAGTAGCAGCAGTTTAGGTACGGACAGAAAGAAAAATTGAGGTAGCTTAAGCTACTCTGCTGGGAAAAGGGAAGAGGCAAGGAATAAACAAATAACTGTAGGTGCTCTGGTGGTGGCAGAGAGATTGGGAGGGATATGTGTATTCAGAACTGCGTCCTAACACATCTGCATTATGCCTGGATCATAACACAAATACCTGTATTCCTTTAAAAACGTGACTGTTGATGCTACTTCCCTTTTGTCTTAGTTTCACATTGTACGAAAGGCTAAGAATCACGCCGGTATCTCAGAGAGGAGGGTTGAGGATAAGCACCTTAAAAATTGTGAGGAACTTGTAAAGCTGGGCCTCTGACAGATAAATTGTGATTCTTTGTCCTTCTGTCCCCTCTTTTGTTGGAGTCTTGCTGAGGGCACTGAATTTCAGATGGAAGAGGAGAAATAATTTGAAAATTTTCCCCCCTCCCTAAAGGAATAAATACCAAGTGCAGAGCTACTGATTAAAAACATATCTCTGAGGAGCCTAACAGGAGCTAATCCTTAGGATATATTTAACTAACTTCTAATCCCTTTTAATGGTAAGCGCATCGAGAGGTAAAAGTTTTTTCTATGTGCCATAGGTTACCTCGTTCTTCACAGAGTTACCCTTTCACTTACTCCGAGTTAGCCCTTTCTTTCTTCTGTGTTGAAAGTTGACAAACTATTGTGCTTTATGAAGAACATTATTGTAGTACTTGAAAAGTACTTATTGCCAATAATAAAACAAAATTTCAAAGTTTATTTACTGTGGAGGCCCTAGTTAAATAGTTTCTCTCTTCACTTGCACCTCTGTGGCATAGCATGAGATCTCTTGGCTGGTAGTGATAATAGAGGTATTATTTTCTCCCCTTAAGCAAAATGATGTGTTCCTAAAGTAATATGCTGCAGTGCAAATTATAACTGCTCTTTTTGTCATGACAGGACTGTAATCATCTCGTGTCACTGGTCACCTCTCTAACAGCTAATTGGTTCTCAATGCTGTCAAGTAGAAGTAAAAGAAGAAAAGAGGAGCGTTTTTTTTTCTTTAGCTGGTGCCAAGGCTTCTGACGTTTACATATTGTATTCTCTATTGTATGTGGAAAATAAGTTGGTGATTATTGGAATTATTTTTATGTCATAGAATAATTTGCTATTGAGTGAAACATGAAAGCTACTTGGAACATTAAAGAGCATTTCTTGTAGGCTGATTTATCTATTATGCAGTTTCTGTGAGATGTTTTAAAGTGTCGCTTCAAGTCTACATTATGTATCTACATAATTAATGTAGATAACAAAGAAAATAGAAAGAGAAAGTTGTTTTAAGTGAGACAGTTAAGCAGTTAAATGTTCATTAAATTGCAGTCTGAGACCTTGGGCGGGGGCAAAGGAAGGGTATTGGGTTGTAATAGATACAGGTAAAGAACTATTTTGGTGCGATTGTTTGTATTTTTCATCAGCATCTCCCAAGTGGGTCATGATTCCAGTACACAGTCTTGTAATCTCCTGCAGTGGCAATGATTCAGCTTAAAAATCAATAGGGCATGAGGTGTTTCAAGTTCTCATTATTGTAATGTGTCAACATCACTTCAGTGACCCCAGAGCCCTATGTTGGCTGATTTGTTCTCTGATTTATTGTGCAATCTTGTAGGGCAAACTATAATTTCACTTGCAACCAGAAACTCTACTTTTACGGTTTGTGTCCCAGTCTCCAGTCATTAGGATGTTCAGAGATAATCAATACCTGTGTTTGCTACTGAAGGTTGAATGAAGTTGTCAAGCAGCTAAATTACAAAGAACACAAACAAAAGAACATTGTTATGGCTGAGCAGACCAGGAAATGTGTTTATTTAAATTTTCATTCCCTGTCAACTCGGTGAATGTTTTTATCGCTTAGCACTGTCATAATTTATATTCCCCTCTATACCTAGAAGTTTCAGATCTTAGATTTTGTAGTTGTAGTTACTTTCTGTACTACTTTGTCTTTAGGTTATCTGTGTTCATTTATGATTCTGTTATCTCCTCTCTATCTGTCCAAATTTAATAACGTCATGAACAGGTAAAGCAGCCTTGTTAATTTCGCAGTCCTCCTCTTCCACCCCTCCTAATTTTGATGTTTCTTTACATGATCAAAGTGCTGCAAGGGATAACAATATAGTCTGTATCAGTTTTTATCCTGGGCAGTATCATACCTATTGATGTATTTGGAACATCTCAAATAAAACTGAGGGAGTTTAGCACAGCCAAAAGCTCTTAGGACTTTCCCTGCGCTGACATGTACGCCTCACATGCTGAACTGCTAATCAGAGCTTAACGCAACAATCTTGAAGCCAAATAGCTAAAATTTCTCAAAGTGATACCCATTGAACTTTAATTCCTCATTTTTTATTAAACAGAGTTTTATCTCCAACAGGTATTGATATGTTTGGGGGGACTACATTTGTATTCTTACCTATTTAATAAAACAAACAAACCAAACCAGAAACAAACAAAAGCCCCAAACCAGTACATATAGTATAAACAGTGATTATTACAGAGCAAGAATGTAATGTACGGGAAAAAATGCTTCTTCAACATTTTCTTTCCAATCTGTATTAGTAGTTCCTTGACCATTATGAAGCTGCATGACAAAGTACATTTGGCAATAGTTTCCTGTATTTAACTTAAAGGAATGTAAGAGCCTATAAGATAAATGAATGCAGTGCATACAGCAAACGGCTGTTTGCTGCATGCACTGCATTCATTTATCTGATAGGCTTTTACAAACAGCCGTTTGCTGTATGGTTGCTCTGTTCTTACACCCTTCCCGAGCTAGACGCTGCTGGCTCCACCTAGAGAAAGGATAAAGGGGTACCTGGTCCACCCCAGAGTGTTAATTCTGGTGTTTTGGGGAGTATTATTTGATGAATCTCACCAACATTTAGTCTCCATAAAATTGCAATCCTTGAAGGCCTGCAGTAGAAACCTGCATTTCTACATCTGGACATCACTTTTTGGATTCGGTCTGAATGCTCAAGCATGTTAGCAGATTGCCAATTAAGTGAAAAATATCCAGCGTCTGGAAATGCACAAAGTAGGAGGAAGCACACCATCTGTATATTTTATGTTTCTTGAAAAACTGGTGACTGGGCAGTATTTTTCCGGTATACATAATAGATTTAATATTGTCCTCCTTCTGAAATACTTATTTCAGTACAACTTTCAACTTTGAGAGCTCACAGCTTACCTAATGAGAAAACATCAGGCAGCATATAAATGTATGTGAGCCCTAAATTAAATAAATCTGAAATTAAGCAATTTTTAAAAGTTATATGAAACAATAACATCCATATTCACCACCAAATCTAACACAAATAAGAAAATACGCAGAACTGGAAACAAAATAGGGAAGAACTAATGTCTCAGATTCAAGGTCATACATTTTCTAAGTAATTTCCATAGTTGTATAATAGGAATTTTGCAGTTAAATTAACAAATGTTTATTATTTTATTGGGGGGATTAGAAAGTTAATAATTCTCAAGAATCTTAATTTTTTTCGTCCTCTGTTTTCTTACCCAAGCAATTGGTTTTAACTATAGTCGTGAAAACTCACTTTTTCTTAAGCTGTGCCCATGTAGTCTGGGGGCACACTACAAAAATTATTAATGCTTTTTAAAATCTCACTTGCAAAATTATTAATTTGTAGGTTTTATTATTATTATTCAGTAGGCTGTTATTATTCAGTCTCTCGAAGGAAAGGTTGACATCATTAGTGAACATAGCGCATGTACAAATTCATTCGTGTGCTTCTCAAATACTCAAAAATAGGCATGCTTGACTACAGGAGGAAATTGTGCACAGATTTTGGATGCTTCTTGAGTGTCGGTATTAGTAGTCCCAGTTCACTGTGGAAAGAGTTGGGTTTTTTATATGAAAGTGCCTCATAATCATTTCCTAAGCTGATCTATTTAAAGACTTTTGCATGAAATTGAAATAATTGTCATGGGGTTGGTACAGCTTTAAAAAGTTAACATCTGTGGCCTTATATGTCATAAAAAGATATGGGTCTTTTCTGCATGAGAATTTGACCTATATAGCAGAATAATGTGGCGTAATGCAGAGAAGGGAGACGAGGGAGAAGGTGGGCTGTCGCAAACCTTTCAAGTGTTGCACAGGCCATGAAAATCTGTGGAGCTGCTGGAAGGTAGATAACCTGTGCAAATTAATTTGTCTACTGTATATCCTATGATGTATAATTCATTTTACATTGTAAGTGTCCCACATTCTGGAGGCCAGGACTGTTTTAGAGTATCTCATCTAAGCTGCTCGTATAGCCCTTGAAATGTTTATTTAAAAAAAAAAAAGTCATAAATACATGGTAAACATGCAAGGATAAATATATGGTAAACATGCAAGGAGTTCTCTTCATTGTTGTTATTTTTTAAAAACTTCCTGGGTTATGTTTAAAGAAATGCTTAAAGAAAAACCCTTTGTATTTTTTTTGTTTTTTTTTTTTTTTTTCCATTTCTTTCCCTTTTGCTGAATACACATTGCACCATCACCCAGAGATTTTAGGGTATACAAAACATCAGAGTTGGTTATTTCAGCTCCCTCTGAATACTTTTGGAAAGCAGAGGCAAATGTTGCTTTGCTACAGAGGTCCCCCTCTGCTTTTTCCCACCTGTCAGTCAAATACCAAGGAGTGTACACCCCGTATAACTCGCGTTGCATAAATTCTGTACAGCATGGCCATGTTGACTGGCTTAAGTCATGCGAGGATAAGCTTTTGGCTTTGGTGGTCTCTCTCAGCTATCACAAGACTGCTTGAGGAGCAGTGCTTTTCAACTAATAATGGAGTTTACAGAATTAATAAGGCCTAATTGAACGATGTAAATCTTAACCCTTAATCAGGCACTGTGCTTGCCTGTAACGTGGCAGATAGGAAGCGGAACCCACAGATGACTAATGGCAATGGCCATTGCCACAGAAAGACAATTGTTCTGGTTGTGTTACCCTCTTGCGTCTGATGCTTGGCATCCCAGAGCACAGACAGCTGACAGATTGCTAAGCGTGGTGGTAATGTAAATGCAAGTGAGATGACTGAACACATACCATAGCAGCCACTGCTCCTCCTTTTTTTTTTTTTGTCTGGTTTATCTATTTCTGAATTATAACCACTGCATACCAGAAAACAAGAAAAAGAAAAAAAGAAATTATTTTTAATCAGTATTTGCTCAGTCATTTCAGTTATATGTACACTGCTGTTATACTTGGTCTCCTACTAGCTGTTTTTTATCCAAGAAGTGTGATTATTTCATATTCCTTCACAAGGTGGACTTCATCTTAATTTGATTAGTATATTCAAATAAAAGGTACAGCACAGTCCAGCAAAAATCTAGACAGTTCCATTAATTTAACATATTTTCTTTTATTTGGAAATTGCACTGGGATGAGATTTTGAGTTGTATGTATTTCCACCGAGTTAGGAAGGCAGCTAGTCAGACCACCTTCTGCTAGGATTTTCTCATACTCTGCTGTAATTAGATGAGGAAAATGGAGACTCGTGTATTGGACCCGTGAGTATTGGTATTGTTGCTAGAGAGTTGTCCAAGCATAGTGTTAAGGAGCTCTGAAGGAAGGCAGGGGGAGGGGGATTGGGGGGTNGGGGGGGGGAGGTTTTTGGGGGGTGTTTTTTTTTTTTAAACCTTGACACTTACTGTTAATTCCAACTGCATATATTGTTTTCACTGTGCAGTGTTAAATACCTGCTGGTCCTGCCACTGTAGGTAGCTGCAGCAATACCCCTACCCTTCTTTGTCACCTTTCGGAGGGTTGTGAAGCTCAGTGTTTTCAAAACACTTGAAAAGTGCTCTCTTAAAAGGATATTATGTGTGTGTAAAATACTGCTGTTCCTGCTGAAGCTTGGACAAATGATAAACCTCTATGGCTGCAGAAAATTACTGAGTGCTGCATAAGCTGTTCAAGTGCTGCTTTACCAAATCAAAGATACTGTGCTCAAGCACTATAAAAAAGAGAACTCCCACGGTGAGAGACAGCTTGCTACAATGGCATTCAATTCAAGGTCATACGGTAGGGAAAAAAGCCAAATTAAGCATTTTTAGCAGTGAAAATATATTGAGAAATAACATTAAGGGTGTGAAGATACTGGAAAGGAAAACAGTAAAATCCACGTAGCAAACCAGTTGTGTAAGCAGTGTTACAGCGATGGGCATCAGTATACTGTCACTTATATTTTGTGTGTCACTAACTGAAAATACTTTCCTTATATGATCTTGCTTTTGCATGGCTTTGTGGCTTCTCATCTTTGTTACTACAGCTCTCATCTAGACAATTTTTATAATAAATTGTTGTGAAATGGATGGCAAGGTCATTAGCAGTCACAGCCCTGATTTGATGATGGGAGGTGTTTGGTTTTTTCTTGGGGTAACATTTGGAATTTTTGACAGACAAAATTTACATGTATGAAATTTCTAAAATAAGACTCACCAACCTTTATAACAAAATACTCTATGTACATACCAATTATACTTACCCTGTATTGATTCTTTACTAGTACAATTGATACAATTTGAAATTGTAAGTGAGATCTCCTTTGCCTATTACTGAGGAAATGTTTGCATCTGGGGAAAAAAAAAAAAAGGATTGAGATAATTTTGTCATTGTCATTGGATACCAAAGCCTGAAGAAAATACTGAACATTTTAAACTTTAGTATTGTATTCTTATATGATATTAAATAGTAAATATCATTGATCCATTTTCAGCACAAAGTAATGTTGATCAAGGGACCGGCACAGTAAAATTGCTACTTTTTATTGTATAAAATCTTGATAAATTAGTAAGGCATGTGCCAATAAAGAAATACATGCCATTTTGAGCTCCTGCAATTAAGCAGCGATTAGAAAGATGACTGATTATGATGTGCTTGTCAGTCAGCATAGGCTTGTGTAGTTTCAAGTCTGATTCCATGATGATACTCATTTTGCACTGAACAAGTACCATTTGTTACTACAGTAGCCTTGTTAGCGCAGAAGCCCACCAAGCCACCACGCAGCAGAGGAGGGTGGTAACCCTTCCCTCAAAGGAACTGAGCTCACGACTAAAGATCATGATGTGAGCTGACACTTGTGAGAAACCACACTGTGACTTCTGTCCAGGTTCCGTTCCTTTGCCTGTAAGTATATGACCTAATGCTCTGCTGAGCTCCTTTGTTTCTGTTGGTTCATTTTGGAGAGTTTTAAGTCTAACAATGCTGTCTTCTAGGGAAACAGATGGAGATGCACAGGCCCACGTAGGTACTAGTACGAGGTATTGAGAAAGGTACTTAGAAGGGTATCCCCTGTTGAGAAGATTGATACTTGGTACTGCTTGTTTGGATGTTTTTTCTGTCCGCTCCTGGACTCCTCAACTCTTCTAGTCTATAAGCATGTTAAAGTAAAACTATGAGGTGAAATTCTGGTGTGTTTTGTTATTCTCCTCTTTCTCTGGGTTGTGATATTACCCTAAATAATGAAATAGTGGTTTGTGTACAGTAACTGTGTTCAATAAAAATGGAAACTGGAAGCATTACAAAGTTTAGCAGACGGGCATATGTTTCAGGGTGGGAATTGAAATTTTCCTTTTTGACAGGTTTCCTTGAAACTAGATTCACACTGGCATCCAGATTTTCCTAGAAAAGAGAATGCCAGAAAGCTGCAGTCAGGGCTCGTGCTCATTTTGAGCACTTCAGTAAACTGGCAGAGAAGGAAAGGCGGGTAGCCTGGAGGTGCACGTCTCTTGCCAGGCAGTGAACTACATGGTAGCGCTGCAGGACCAGACTGTTCTAATCTCGACAATCCCACATACTCAATGCAAGTACTAATCTAAACTTGGACTTCACCTTTGTAATATTACAGTTGTTTTGCCGTAATATCCTCTGTCCTGATCTATCTTCTTTGCTGGCCAGATATCTACAGCAAACGTGGAGCTGTCTCCGAAATGAGAAAGATTGATTTTAATTTCTTCTTGTTACACCCTAATTCCCGGTTGCCTGTCATTAGTAACTCTTAAACTTCTTTTAGTCACACTGTATGCCTTCCCCTTGACTGAGCTCTGAATTGACTTTTCCTGCTCCTGCACATCTTAATTCTCTCTCATGCACTTAACATCAGAAGAAACACCTCCTTCTTTCTCTTCCACCCAATGTTCCCATCACCTCCTGGAGTTAATAGAATTAAATTCTTACATTAACATTCAATTTACAATTTTGGAGCCTTGAAACATCACCTGCTCTGCATGAAGGAATAGTTTTTGTGGTAAGGTTTAAATGTGGTATATTTTCAACAGAATTCACAGGGTTTGAAATCTATTGCACTTCAAGAGGTATTTTACATCTCCAGGAGTGAAACACTGCTTTCATTGAAGGTTTTCACTCTGGGGTGTCCATATACCCGTATCTATTTTTCCATTGTGCTTCCAGAGTCAGTTACACATCTCAAGATACAAGAAACCGGGCAACAAAATTTTAAAAGCAAGCCTGACTTGGAAAACAGGCACCAATACAATACATTACAAGGTTACACAGCGAAGGCTTTTGTAACACTGTGAACAAACACACCGGTTACTTGTTTGAATCACTTGCAGGAAGCATCCTGGTAGAACTGAAGTGTTCGGTGGAAACAATGGTCTGATAGGAGAGGATTCAGGGGTGCAATCTGGGAAAAACAAAAACCAATGCAACTGCAGAGGAATGGCTCTGTCGTTTATATCTTTTCCTCTCTAGCACCGGGTATGTGAGTTGTCTTTTCTCTCAAAATTTTCAGGCAATTGTATTTCAAAAGAAATTGAGCAGATGCTTAAATGCTTGACATGGCACTTCCCATTCTGCCTCAGCAGGTACTTACTGTTCTTTTGGCACTGTTCTAATGAACATGTGATGCCTTTAAAATACCATGGTAAGCAGGAATCTTGGATATAAAATATTACTGTCATTGAAGGATCATTTCTGATTCGCTTGTTTGATACGTAGAAGCATATGGCTAGCTATAGGAACGAACTTAATAGATACAAATCAAAATGTGTCATTTTGGCCAGAACTCATATAACAGAAAAGATGAAGGCAAAAGCTAATATGTTTTCATGATAATCCTTGTATTGGTAGAATTCACATATATAAATCCCTGTTGAAAAAGCAGTTTATTTCAGGAGATGCATATGTTAACAGCTGTGATATTAAATGTGTGGAACACGAGTCTAACCGACCAGGTCCCATTTAAACAGTTGTATCTTCCTTTCCAAGACCTGCAGAGCTTCCTTTCTCTGTTTCTGAATGACAGATAAATTGAGCAGATTAAAATCAGAAATAGATAGTTAGCAATGTTTACCTACACAGGCCTACAGTATTTGGACAGCCACTAGAAATGGAATTGAGATGTCTTAAATTATTTTGCCACTTTAAGGCTTGATTATAAGTACTGAATATCTTTAAAAAATTTTATCTTGAATTTCTGATAGAAGCTGGGGGACAGATACACAGGCTACTGGGTAAGACTGTATTATCCAGGAGATAAGGTTCCTGTCATCAGACTGAGAATTCTGAGTTCCGTCCCAATATGGATGACTTTGCCCATGTACTTTCCACTATATCGAGTGATTGTATCAATATATAATCTGTTTTAAATTGCCTCGTGTTAGAAGATCACCATGCTTTTTTATGTTTCAGGTAATTTCTAACCTAGGTGCTTCAACCTTTCAGGATTGAACAAGCACTGACCCTATAAGATACTGCTCCCACCTATTCCAAGTCCTTCCCAAATAAGTCTAGAAGAGTGCTTTGCAATATATAACACCTTCCATTTATTTCAGAGGCAATTAAAAGGAAAACTAGGGACATTCTTTTTGAGTAAAGAAGAAAAGTGAAGTGTCTTTGGTGTTGTTTTTTTCTACATAAATAGGAGTTTTACATTTCATGAAGGTGAATTGCACAGCAAAGGGTAAATTATATAGCAAAGTCGTTTGTGATTAACTTTATTACTTTATCTGCTTTGGCTTTAGCAGGTCTTTAGGAGGAAACATTATTTCATCTACATTCGTGTTATCTCTTTTTTTCCCCTCTCCTTAAAACAATAAAAAATAAAGACCTATTTTCACAGTCTTTAGAAATGTGAAGGCATTGTTATTGTGCTCCTCTGTTCTACACTGTTACTTTCATCTTCCTATTTAATAAGATACAGGACATCCCTCATAAATTCTGTATCATCAGTGTAATGTTGCTTTGATGATATACTGCATGTTAAGTTGGCGTTGGCATGAAAGGACAGTGTGGGGCTCTGGAGAGTTTTGGATTTTTCTGGTTTTGCTTTAAATGTTCTAAATTTAATTATATTTAGCAACTGAGAAAGACAGATGATAATCTAAAACTTGCCATTTGTTGAGGATTTCCGGGATGCTTGATAAATTTTTGTGTTGATAAACTGACAAGATTATATATCTTAGAATTATCTGCAAAATCAGTAAATGACACCCAAGGTAGGAGTTTGCATCGTATAGTTACATTTTGGGTGTGGAAGATTAAAGATATTATTTAAATGATTTAGTTGAATTTAACTCATTGCCCTGGTTCCCGATTCCTTTCCAGATAGGGTCTTACCACTGTCCCCCTAGATGGTGGCTAAGAGATTGAAGAAATAAGGTTGACTTCCCACCCAGCCTGTAAATGCCCTGCTGTGTTCTCCATCTGCTTTGGGCAAGTAGTTCTATGAGGTTCACTTCAGGTTTATCAGGGTTCCTTATAGACACAGTGCCTGCACTAGTGATTTGCCACATCCGCACAGCGAGACATTACCAATTCACTTGGCTAGGGTGGGTTTTTTCCCCTGTTCTCCCTCTGCCGCTTTTCCAGAGGGCAAAAAGTCCCTGATGGTGTTTGTCATCATCTCTGCATAGCTCTGAAGCAAACATGGTATTTCAGTGAGTAATCACTAATGCTTTGTGTGTTGGATGATTCAGATATGTGCTAGACGTAATGGGAGACAATCTTCTCAAGTAAGAGAATCTCTTCTTCTTCTTCAACAGAAAATGAGTACTTGATCAGAAGACCAATAGTGACCCAAAGGAGCCAAACATCAGCTCTGTTGTTGTCCTCCTTCACCCATGTCAGTTTGGAACCAGAGCTGTCCTGGATACCATATGGCACAGTTCTGCATCTCTTGATGCCAAGATCTATAGAGAGCTCTTGATCTGGTAGTTTGAACATGAGGTGTTCTACCCTTTGGCCATGGGCATTCTGCAGCTGGTGACTTCTCCTCCCTCTCCCCCTTCCACCTGGGATTAGATCTCAGTGTCCTCCCTGCACTTGAAGAACCAATTGCTTTGACAGCACCCCTCTCTCTCCTCACACTTGCCCCTCTGGGGAGAGAGTAAATTTCTGAGGAAAACAAAAAATCCACTTCTGGAACAGACTATACTTAGTAATCAGTTATTTTGACCCTTTTCATGTGATGTGGAATAAAAGGGTAAACAGTAAGACTTTAACCACATAAACCCACTTACAGCTGATATATGGGTATAATGACTTGGAAGCTCATTTCAAACCTATGAAATTATTTTAAGTAGCTTTCATTTAATCTTCCTGCTGGTACTTATATATATAGACACTGTCATTCTGGTGGCTGTCTACCTTGAGAGCAATACAGTTATGTTGTTACCGCTTTTGCTTCCATGGAATAATGAAGATCTCAACAGCATTAATGACCCTGGGCACAAAATGTGAAGTGGACACCTCCAACCTTCTTTTTGTTGCACCACCAACTTCCATGGATTTTTTTTTTTTTAGAATATATATATAAAGTCCTCTCTAAACACATATATTATCCTATATTTTATATATGATCCTGTATTGTATAATGTATTTATTACCCTCCAGAAGCTCTCTCACAATTGTATTGTACATCTTTAATACAAGTCTTGCTCTCTTCTTGCCTATCTTGATATTTTTATGCTTTTTATCTCTTTTCTTGGTAGTCTGTATTTCTACTCCTCACACGCAAGCAAATTCCATCTCTTTTTTTTCCTTTCTTACATGCTAGTTCTTTCTTCAAGTTGCCATCTTTTTGCAGTGTAGTACAGAACAATCAAACCACCAAACTTTGTACTTTTTGAAGCAGGGGTGTTTGAACATTTGAAAACGTACGAAAGAAAGGCAGATCAGTAGTTCTGGCATTCTTCAAAATTACTCTTTCATTTGAAAGGAATAGAGAAACTATGGGTGGGCAAACTGGAAGTTGTAGTGTCTATTTAAGAATAATGAGGCTGTGAATGGAGGCAAGAAGTGTATCGGTAATGATTAGATGTAGTGAAGGCAGATATATCCTCTTAAAGGAAAAAATGTGCTTCAAGTATAGTCTTATATTTGATAATTGGGCTACAATTCTTATGCATCCAGGGGATTCTCAGGAACCCCAGAAGTCCGAGCATCTGCTCTCTGGATGTGAAGTTCCAGTAGGCACCAACCTTGGCTGGGCGAGTTGCACTAAACCTGAATATGCCAGCTGAAGTTTGGTATTCAAGCTTTTGTCCTACAATCCACTTACTGCTTCCTGTTCAGTGCTTGTGAGCAGCATGTTAAGTGCTTCTATTATTTTTCCACTGGAAGCAAGCGATGTTAATAGAGTGCAGGTAGCCTGACGGCATCCCTGAAAGAGTTTTCAGTAGATGGTAAACTGAAATCCATGCATGGAGTCCTGGCTATACAGAGCATTAAAATGGGCTTCAGTGGAAGCTCACAAAAGATTTTAAGTGAATATATTAATCAGTTACGCATTGCAGATTTTGCTTAAGTCTTTCTTTTTCAAGACTCTATAGTGTGTATAATGTGATTGTTTTTCCTGGAGTCCTAGGAAAGCTATCACATATACTTAATACTATAAACGTAATGGACTGCATTCTTCATTCTAATTGGTGAAGCATGTGCATTCTTAACGGCAGATAATTGTTTTCAACACAATGCATTCCTAACTCAGAAAGCCACTCCTGCCCAGCCGCAGTGCCTTCCTTCTTCAGGAATCATTAGCAGTAGTAGTCTGGGGGATTTATAGCAGCAATAGCACCTCCCAAACCAAACCTTATGGCTGTTAATAGCTATTGCTTTTCCTTACAAAGTGTTTCTCTCCCCAGGCACCCTTTTGCCCCAGGACAATTAGTTAACAAAGTAGTCGTTAACTATAGATAATGATCGGTTTGTCAGGGATTATTGTGCAATGATGCCATATTCTCTAGTAATTAGATGAACCCAGGTTAATTGTAGATAGTGTCAAAGGCCCTTGCTTGGAGGATCAAGCAGGCTTGCCGTAAGCCAAACTGGGCAGCAGCTTTGCAAAAACGGCGTAAATGATGCAGAAAATAAGAAATATTTATTATCGCGATATTTTCAGAAATATTCAAGATTTGACAGGTTTATAATTTTCAGAGACAGCTGCTCATAAGGAAAAGAAATTAATCCAGTCACAGTTTTCAAGAAAGCAGGGGTCCTTTCCGATACCCTTTCCTAGAATAACAGGAAAGAAGAAACACGAACATAGAGAGACATATAAATGTATACACCCTCAAAATTGTGCCCATATTTGGGTCAAAAAGACTTCACTGTGTTACTTGAAAAAGAGGTCTAAGTCCTGATTCTCCCAAAACACAGAGACTATGTTTAGAGAGGAGACATTGCTTTATTCTGGCCAGGGTGCCCGGTGGAGTATTTCCACAAATCGTGCACACCCCATGCCGGTTTTCTCGTCATATTTATGCACGAAAGTTACAAGGTAGCACGCTCCCATTTACAATTAATGATTAGTAATTTACATGTGATTATAATATTTGTTATGTCTTTCTCCTCTGTTACTGCACAAGGGAGGGGTCTTCACCTGGGCAAGGGTCTCTATGGCCTATGGGCGTGATTTTTAGTATTGTAATGAAGTTTAGTTCAGTTTAGGACACGCAGAATCTTCACTTTCCTGCCGAGTTGGCTAGGCCCTTCAGAACACGGTAGGTTAGTCGCATCCTCAAGGTTCGTATACTTGTCTGCTCTGGGATGTTTTACTTCAAAGAAAGACAACAATACTTTCTTCCCTTGATTAGGTGTTCTTTCTCATACCGCTCAAGGATAGAATCCTCATTATCCATGAGAAAGTTCCTTTGCTAATTAGCCCAGATACTTGTGAAGAAACGTTCCCAAGGCCAACCATCTGGCCAAGTACATAACAAAATGGTCATACGTAAGAGCCTGTATCAGAAGTTCAGCTAATGCCAATAGTTAACAAGCCTAACTAATGCTAATGAAAATATCTACAATTCTAACTACAAGACAACAACTGTACATGCTCAGGAAAAATCTCTGATTTTTTTTTTCCAGTTTATGGCACATCACCCAAAGAGATGCATCATCCCTTCAGAGAGATTTGTATAGTCGTGGATGCTTAAGAACTGAAATTGTTATATCCGTATCAATTTTTACTTTCACATACAGAAGGCTACTTCACAGTAAATTAGGTAAAATAATTTCCAGTCTCAGCAAAATGGATTACATTGGGCCAAGTACTGCATGTAAGTTTACAAGATCATGTAACAATCTGGGCAGTTTGAATCCACAAAGAGATTCAGGTCTGCTTGCACCAGCTTTTGAAACATGCTTTGTACTAAAAGCAGTTTATTTTTTTCTGTAGAACTGTGTACTTTAAAGCAAAAAAAGGTCAAGTATCTCACTGTGGCACGTGTTACATGATTTAAGGGAAACTCCAATTGAGGGCAGGGCAGGGCAGGGCTGGGGGAAAATGCAGAGGCTGCTGGGAATCCAGTAGAGACTTCAGTACCATTTTGTGGTTTATGTTGATGTTTTTTAAGTAGAAGGATGATGGCTATTAATTAAAAAAAAATCAAACATGGGTAAATAAAAGTAGGAAAGAAGTGTGACTTCCAAGAGAAGCCCTCATAGATTTGCTCAGTATTCATTCTTACCAGAAGGTTGGTAAGGAGTTAAAACCATCACATACCAAGTCATGACAATTATTTTCACTAATGTTCCATGATCTGGATCTGTGTGTACAGCCAGCTATCACACTGACATTTACTTTACCGGCATACAAAATTCATCTATATTAACATATAAAAGTCAATTGTCGGCCGTATATGATTTATTCCTTTGAATCTTGTGCATCTTCTATAGAGAGATAAAAATACCTCTCTGGTTTGTTATTTTTGCTCTGCAATTTATCATGGGTAGTTTGAAGACTTTTTTTTTTTTTTTTAAATAAAATCTTAGGAACCAAAGTAAAATCATACAGGTTTCAAGTTGATTAGGTAATACAAACAAGGAACATTTCTTTTCCCTACTCTTCCTTTATGTTGTGTTTTGCTGTGTTTTAAAGTTGTCTTGTAGTGATGAACTGTTGTCTTACTAGCTAATTTTAACACTAAATCTTTTCTTCCAATTAATGAAAAAAAGAAGTTTAATTTACAATTTTTACTTGTTTCTTCCAAAACAGCAGCTGTTACAATGCTAATTATTAGAAGACTGCTTGCAAACCGATAAGCTGATCAATATGGTTGTTTTCTAGACGGCATTGAAAGGAAGCGCTTTGTTTACTATGCCCAGATCATGGAATGTATATTAAGCTCTAAGTAGATATGACTAGTAGACATGATTAATTTTATGATGGAGAAAGCCTTTTTCATAATGCTATTTCTTTTTCATGGAATTGGCTCTCCGTTTCCTAGAAAGTTAGCTCTAGCTATGTGTGCAGAATTTGGAGATGGGACCAAATATAGTTTTAATAAGAAACAGAATATGAAGAGTATGAGCTCTGATTCTGGAAGACTTGGAAGTTGTTTGCTACAGTTGTAAAAAAGAAAAAAAAAAACACAACCAAACCCAAACAATAACATGCAGAAAGAGAGGATTCAGTATAAGGCAGTACAGAGCGAAGAGCTAGCTTCCTTATTTTCAAATGAAAGTAAATCAGGAGTAATAGGAGACATGATGAAGTAGGGTAGAACTTAGCCCAGGCGCTGCAGGAGCTATATAGCCATATTTCATTCATGACTTTTGAGTGTTTTGAGACATCTCTCCTATTCCTTATTTATTATGATGAATCGTGGCTTTTGAAGTTTCATACCGGCGGAAAAACTGCAGTAAGTATGGAACATGTTGGTCCAGTGTTTTTCATTCATTCCACCAAACCCAGTGTTGTATTTCAATATTTACTTAGCAATAATATAAGTTTCTGAGGTTTCTAATATATAACGACTTTCATACTATTTGTAGGTATTTAAGTGGAGTGTCTGAAATGAATTTATTTAAACATCTGAGCAGCACAACTATAAAAAAAACCCAAACCCACAATAGATGGAAATCAAATGTGTTTTCTACAGAGTCGCATAATTCATAATTAAGTGACATATTTCTGAGAATTGAAACATCTTGTTATGGAAATTATCACTTAAATCTCCATTTTTACTGAATTCAAAGCACTTACGTTATTATATTTAACACAGGACTAGCAATAAATGCTACCTTTCTCTAATAATTTAGGGTAATTATTTCCTTTGTCTGTAGTACTGCACTATTTTTTATCATCACTTCTTCTGGTAGTTCTCACGGTTTCTGTATGCATACAAAAAAGGAAAAAATGATCTTTGTCATTCAAAGTAAAAATGTATTAACTAAGGTCTATTTGTTGTTCCAAGTGATAGCATCTTTTCAGAACGAGCAGATGTTTGAACTGTGTGGTCTACCTCATTCGATGATGATGATGATGGTGAAGAGGTGAAAAGTGCTGAATAAAAATCACAAAGTTCTCAATCAATTTAAAAGAATGTGAGAAAATGAAAACACATCACAGCAGAGTTCTAATTTGTGAAAAGAAATCCAACAAAATTTTAAAAGAACTTGCACTGTGAAAAGGAAATATGCCTCATTCACTGCGAGTTACATTTTCAGACTGATTCGTCATCTAAAAGATTCTCTCTTAGATTAATCTACAGAAAGAGAGCCCGTTCATGTGTACTTAAATACTTATATTATGTTGTAGAATTTTTTGATTACTGCAGTTGTATATTTTACTGAAAAAGAAAAATATTAGAGGATTTTTTTTTAAATATAGAATTATAAGATTCAGTTAGTTTCCATTTCTCATATATTGCTTGGTTGCAAGTCCACTATACAAATTTCTGTGTTCTGAAGAAGTGATTCTGCAGTAACTCAGCATGTGGTACTCTCATCACATCCCATTAAAATATGTTCATGGAAAGCATGTCCTTAGAAATATACAAAATGAATAAACAGACAGGAAAATGACTGCACCCTGGTTAGGTGGAAGGGCTGGGATTTAATGTGCTTACATGAAATTCTTCTTGGGCTCCATTCAGTTTTAATACTAATCTGTCATAAAATCTAAAGAGTTTTAGACTGTTTTCAGCAGTATTTGCCACCAAGTAAAGTATGAGGTCAGGTGGATATTTTATTATAAATGGAAAATTATTTTAACATAACATTGCAGTTGAGTTGTTGCCGCTTGATAAATTTATGCAAGAACTCTTGCAGGCCATTTTAGAGTGGAATTCATATTTTCACCAGCAAACTGCTGAAAGAGATGTAGGGTTACATGCCTTACCTTGTGAAACGTAAGATGGGAAAAAGCTATCATGTTAACATTTTAACAAGATAAAACCCCAAGTGCCCCCCACTAATTTATTGGGATCCTTGCATACATTAATGCTCACGTGGGGAATCCGATGAGGATGGCAAGGCTCTGGCCAGCAGGTGAGTCTCCTTTGCAAGTGGTCTGGTGACAGCATCTTTGGCTGGGTGGGCTGAGAAGCCCTCCTTGATTGTTTTGCTGAGTTCCTCTAATCCAGGTGGCCAGGGGGAGAGGGAGGGGGCACGCTTGGGCACCGCTCTGACACCTAACTGCACCACAGTTATAAGGCAAACCTGAATTTCATCCTCATCTCAAAACTGTAACTTTCATGCAATGGATCTTGCTGTGTATTCCTGCATTAAATGCTGGGTTTAAAGTTTAAGGTCAGAAAGTGAGAAAAAAAGCGCGGATTATACAGAGCCAGGAAGAGTGTTGCTGTAGAGAAAACCTTAAGGCATGCTAACTTTTAGGTGTAACCTATAAATTCTTTCTAGATCCCTGTCTTTGTCAGAATGTTTTCTGTTGTAGAGTATTGTGTTTGTGTACTGTCAATGGTTGTGTTATTGATTTCTGTCAGTGTGACTGGGTTCACAGCGAGCCTTTTTGTCCTTGTCTTCAGCACCCTGTGTTAAAAGTCCCTCTGGATTGTTTGGTTGGTTTTGTTTTAAAAGCCACGTAATACCATTTTACACATCGACTTCCTCATTGTAAATGTACCAACTTTCCCTTCTTCACTCTGATATTAGCTTTAAAGAGTGGTAATTTTAGGAAAAAAAGAATATATAAACACAAGTTGAATTGATATACCAGAGTATTTTAGAGATGAGTTCCCTCTGGAGCTTTGTTCCATGATGTTGGCTAATGAATTTATCTCAAGGCACAGATAGGAAAAAGGAATGTAGTGCTCACCTGCTGCAAAATTAAAAGTGATTTCCCTATATGCCTGACCAGGACCAGTTTACGTTTAGAAGTGGTCAAGAAAACATAGTTAAAAAAAATTATTTATATTACAGTTATTTGATTACAGGTTTGTTTTAAATAATTATTTGTTCATTACATTTTTAAAATGCAGAAGGCTTAGATGATAATTCTCCCTCGCTTGACATGAAATACTTTTGTCATGTTTGAGGATATGTTTTAAGCAGGACTTTCCTCTTGCTTGTTAAATGATTGTAGAAACTTGCTCATGTTTGCAGATCATTATTGGTCAGTTTGAGTGTAATAAAGAACAGATTTCAGGGAGTCATGATATAGAGGGTTTTTTGTTGTGTTTTGTTGTGGTTTTTTTTTTTGTATTTCAGCATATATGTAATATACAATAGTCTTGTCTGTGGGTTCTGGAGGCAGCACCTGTAATCCCTATTGCCGTACGTTGTCAGGTATGACATCTATGACATCTGGCTCTATGTAAATGTGGTATTACAACCTCTGGCCGTAATTTCCAGCCTGACTATCAGTGTAGTTCTGAGCATTGATTCGTCATCACTTAACTCGGCTTTTGTAAAGACAACAGGCACCTTGAAAGCTGTACATGTGTATGTCACTGTCTTTTGGGCTTTCACTAGTTGATGCCCATGATCTTTACTCAACAGGTACATGTGCCGTGTAATCTGGTCACAGAACAGAGGTGGCTGGTGCAAGGTGTGGCCATATAGCAGCCGAGCTCTTCTTCTTTAGAAGCTTTCCTGCCCCTTTTGCCCTCTGTGGTACAGAACAGCTGATGGTAATCGCTATAAATATTAATCATGAACTGTCTGGCAAGGCCATAATCAAAAAAGAGATGAATTAGAACAGTGATCCACCATCTAGATTTTTAAACCAGCTAACAAAACCGTACCTTTAATTAATATAAGGGAACTATAACAGGAAGACTTCAGTGTCAAGGGCTCTGTCCGTACAGTAAGTGTTAAAATATGATAGGTGGAAGAAGTGGACAAAAAAAAAATCAGTAATCATGATGAGATAAACAAAAGTCTGCACTGAATTAATGTTTCAATAAAATGCTTAAGTAACATATGTCTCAACCTGGCTAGAGTCCTAAAGTGGAAGTAAAAGACTTTAATTACATGATTGATGGGTACTTGAGGAGAGAGCTCAGAATCCGCAATGACTGCAAGGTCATAGTGCTGTCTGGGAAAGGGGAAAGGAAACTACAGTAGGAGTGAAATAAGAACTGACCGCAGGTGACAGAGATGCCATCTGCACTGGAGAAGCAGTCAACAGCACACCGAAGCTCTGTTCTAACTGGTGTTACTACCTTGTAAGAAAACCTAAGAGCTTTGTGCTTGGCTGTCTCACAAAAAATTATGCAAAATATCCAGCTGCATCGTGCAATGTTCAGGGGCTATAGAAGTTTTTTGCTAGTAAACCACATTGGGAAACCACAGAAAATATCTTGTTCTAAAAGAGTAAAAACCCTGCGCTGTTGCTTGGTGACTGTTGCTGACACTAAACTTCCCAAGGCAGTTTATAATAATTAGAAATATATGTAATGTTAAGCATTTTTGTTGAACCATTCTTGCAAAAGCAGTTGCTGGTTTTTATGTAAGGGTGGTAGCTTATGTATACGTAGCTGCACGTTTCTCCTTAGATACGTCTGTCGTGTATCCGAGGTTCTGATCCTACACGTGAAACCATATGAGAAAATTAATACAGCCAAATCCTGGTCATGTTCTCTTTAAGTGCACGTGAACTAGAATTTTGTCTGTGATTCTGTGTAAGAATTGGGTTCAATTATTGTTATCATCATTATCATCTTTTTTTTAGCTGCGGTGCTGTAGCCTGTGCTCTCGCATAGGCAGAGGATTTTTTTCTGTAAACTCTTTAGTTGATTGCAAGTTTATGTTAAATATTGCCTTCTATTTCCAGTAAGGCAATGATAGCAAAGCCTTTCTTTTTCTGCTTACTGATTTTTAATATGTGACTCTTTCTGTGGCTGTTAACTACGTAAGCCCTTTCTAGATACTGCTGTCCCATTCGGTTCTCTTCTACTCTAGCCTCTGTGGCACTACTTGATATGGAAAGAAGAAAATACTATACTTCTCAAAGTATTTTTCTTCTGTATCTTGTGGCAGGTCATTGAATATTTCCTGCTAGGAAAAAATTTAATGTCTGAGGTGAATTTACAGAATCTAGGTTAAATAATGATTACTTGTCCCAGTTTAAATTGTGTCCCAGATTTGAACATTATGCTATGTAGTCAAATCATATAAATTAATGGTGAATCTGTTTCATAGCTGATTTTTAGTTTCCCCTGAGATGATACCCTGTTAAATTATTTTGATCTTCTACAGTTTCATGTATTTCTGTCTTTGTTTTTAGAATTCTCTTTTGTTTCCAATGGCTATAGGCAAAACCCAGGTAGAAATGCTACTTTGCTTGGGGAAGATGTAGTTTTTCTGAATAATTTTGAGTAATTTGAAATATTTTAATGTTCATGGCAGTATAATACAGCTTATTAAGTAGGATTGGGAAATTGGAAACGTTGCTTTCTGGGTCACCACTTCAAAAACACCTACATACAAAAGTAACTTGTGTTTTCCACAATTATCATCACTGTTATTCTCAATTAAACGCTGAGATAAAAATGGGCTAAGGAGTCAAGCTGCCTTCTCACCATTCAGTATAATTCATCTAACTCAGGTGTGGGAAGCATTGTCAGTGCAGTGTATACCTATTCTACAGTATCAATTTGTACGACTCCATAAGCTTACATAAATAACGTATTGCCAAATAAAAGCACCCCTGCTCTGAAAAACATGACATCAATTTTAGTCATTTTCTGTGTGTCAAGTATAATGCATTTTGTTAGGATAACCTTAACTAATATTTTTATTTTAATGAGATGGGTTGGTAGAAATTTCCCAGAAACATATTTAAGGTTAAGGTCATTCAGGTTCTCAGTACCATTGTGTTGTTGAACCAGTGTGTAATGTACTACATCACGTTTAGATAAAGGTAAAGCAATAATATTCTGAGTAACTAGGGATGCGGACAAAGGGAAGACATAAGGTGCTGAAAGGGAGAGGTGAAAAGAAGCAGAGGAGTTGTATGAGACTCTAAAGTCGTCTTGTGTTCTGAACAAGGAGCAACAGAAAGAGACCTGAAAGTTTTTTCTGAACCTTCAAAGCTGCTGAGAGTGGAGGTGGCTTTAAAAGAGTTGAGGCACTGCCTTTGGGTGCCATGAGGTTCCCCAAACAAGTAGAATGACAATACTCTCTCGGAACCCAGTCTTGGATTACTCACTTTACTCTCTGTGACCAGTGTTCAGGTGACATACATCCTCCTGTTTTCCAGAGAGCTCTGTAACGAGGTGTTTAGTAAGCCTAGAGTCTCAAGCTTTCTAGTAGAGATATATTTCAATGTATTTGATGTACTAGTAACAGTAATAGAAGAGTTATGTCGTAATCAGTGGTCTGATGTCATAATGAAATTAACTGCAATTAAATTTATGCATTTGTGCATTTTAAGCAACAGTCAAATAGTCCTTTAAAATGAGCTTTGTTTGTAGAAGAGGTGCACCAATCAATGCAGTGCTTTGGAAAGAACTAATATGTTTGGAATACTGTAACTATAATGGAGAAATAGCTTGAGTACAGTGAACGAAAAACTGGCTTTTCCAACACATTTATGTTGATCTGTATAATTATATATTTGCTGTAGTAAATAACATTTATATAGTCTCGGAGCTGATTATCTTGTTATTAGGGAAAAGACTTCATTTAAAGATGAAACTTCATCTGAAATATAACTGACATACAAACCTGATATAAAACCTCAGTATGTTTGAGGGGAATACGACTTGTAAAATAGGGATTTCTGTTACCTTGGCTCCCACAGAAAGTATTAATTCAGATTCATTGTACTGTAGACAGTCTAGTATGAGTTAATCTGCTCTGAAAGCACTGAGAATCATTCCACTATAGAGTCGTTACATAAAAGACAAGATGGTGGAATCAAAGGAAGGCACTGAGGTGAGAGTGGCCTAGTTTGCTAAATCAGAGGAATGGACGCAGAAGAACTGCTTTAAGATCCAGCGTTGCAGGAGCTAACCTTGAAAGTGCTGAAAAGAGCAGAGCCTGTAGGACTCTTAATCTCATGTTTGTGACATCAGTAGAGTAGAAATGAAAAAGCTGTGAATCACTGTTAGAACAAACTTTACATCATTTAATCGTGATATATTTAAAAAGTGGAGTGTCTTCAGCAATCTGCATGGGAAAAACAATTACCCTGTGCACTGTTAAGCTGATTTAATAAAGAGCAACCACTTCAACAAATTTGAACACTCCTTGCAAAATGCCTGGAGGATACTTGAGTGGAAAGATAATATGGGGTCAAAATGTGTTGTGCTGGGACTTCTGGGTTTGTTTTTATTATTTTTTTCCATTGGTCTTAGGGAGAACTATTTCAGATGCATTCACTGATAACTGATACATTTATTACAGCATCATTTTCCCTTTTATTGATTCTCACTGCCTAAAGAATATTCTAAATTGTCAGCTAAGGCATGATTTTATATGTATCTTTCATCTGGTGTCTGTAATCTGCTTCTAAAACTGTTACAAATGTGGATTTCTTTTTTTTTAAAAATTTTTAGAGACCTCAGTTGCTATTTTTATGTTGGTTGAAAGGATGATGAAAGAAAGAGGAAATCAGAGGAAAGGAGAAAATACTGCTTTTGTCTTAATAAGTAACTAACCGCATGTACTTCTTTTTATCTCTTGTTTTTATGGTAAATAACAATGACATTCTAAATATAAAAAATCCCCCTGATCCCCAAACGAAAAAAACCCAACAAAAATTAGAACTAGTGGCAGAATTGAGCGCTGTGTGATGAAGCTGCCTCTTTGTTTGTACCTTCAAGATGCACTTTCTTCAGGGAGCTTTTTAGTCCAATGGAGGAAGAAATGCATCTCAGTCGCCTCATTGGCTTCCTCCCAGCCAAATAGCTCTGTCATAAAGAAGGAGCTGTCACACTGAAGAGGCATTTGAACATCTGAAGCACTGATAGACGCAGATGTGAGAAATGAACAGTACCTGGTACATGTGGATGATGCTGGCTAGTGCTGCAGCTGGTGGTACTGTACTGCTTAGCAATCATTAGTATTAATAATGAACTTGTAGAGGTTGCATACATGCCAGTTGCAGTGAGGGTGACTGAAATGTTGGCCTTAGATCTTACAGCTCATACTTGACTGCTGTTATTTGTCCGATTGCATCGTCTTGATTCTCCCTGTATAAACTACTGAACACGGCTAAAAGTCATCTTAATTTTTTAGTTCACAAATGGTGGATACCTCTCCTTTTATCTTATTTAGGAAGCAGTGATACTGTTGTTTGTAAGGAATACTTTTGAAGTTTTGTCTGGCACAGCAAAATTTTCATAGGTGACAGAAGTAATAGCCATTGGCCTAATGGGTAGTCATTATGAGTGAGAATTAAGTTGTTCTTTGCAGTAAAATTATCCAAGGGAAAATTGCAATACCAAAGCTGTTGCTTGGTGTTATTTGCCTTTCCACTGATTCAGTTTCATTACACTGTTCCAGTGATGCTGAACTTAAAATTTCTTTAGTCACTTGTTTTCACTAATAGTGGTCTTTGCTGCTGATGTTTACATTACATTGTTCTGCGGACATGATCATCAACTCTTTTGCAAGTTTCTTTTTCACATTTTTCCACGAACTTCTTTCTTCTAACCCATTTTGTATATATTCTAACAAAATACTACATCCTACTTTAGCAGTCTCATTTGAGTCTTGTTTTGAGCACTCTGCAAAGCCTGTGGAACACTGGACAGCATTGGCATTTGGTACACTTCAATTGCTAACTGTTACATCAATTGTAATCTTCTCTCAGCTTTCTTTTCCTCCCTGAATCTGTCCTCCCTTTATTTGTGTTTCATTTCTATGTTCCTTTTTATGGTATATTTCAATTTAAAACTCTTTGCACCAAAATTATCATTTTATCAGAAAGCTTTACAATGCTGTTTGCAACACGTTCATTGTAGAGATTCTTTAGAATCAGATTCTTCATTTTTGTTTTACCTTCTAGGCAGACAATAATAATCACAACTCAGTCAGGGACAGTCAGGAATAAACTCATGATATATCTAATTCTTAATGAGTACCTGCAAAGTAGATCTGTGGTTTGTCACATCTAAC
Organism: Anarhynchus alexandrinus; assembly: GCA_008711295.1. Lineage (NCBI taxonomy): Eukaryota > Metazoa > Chordata > Aves > Charadriiformes > Charadriidae > Anarhynchus > Anarhynchus alexandrinus. Next base: position 7,226,625 of record VUYV01000019.1, on the reverse strand, counting down.
CTATGGCCATCTTCCTGAATGCTAAAAAAAGCGAGCGTGCAGATACCTGAGTTAGTATGCCGTTCCTTTGTGGAAGTGACAGTTAGGGCCAGTTTTGGAGACTGTACTTCTCGGAAGACAAATGCCAACACAGTTTCCTTTGAAATGTTCTTCCAGGGATGTATCCAGTGCAGGGGACATTCCAGCAGTTACTTCAGGTGTTCTCAGGCCAAAAGTGCGAACTCATGCGTTTGGACCTTGTTAGGACTGTAAAGGAGCCTGTGATACTTATGCCAGAATGGCACTCTTTATGTTAAGCTATATGGGTTTGCTATTTTGATACTCTCTTCACAAATGCCAGCTGATCAGGAGAACTGTTTTTCTTAGGAGGAGACTAGGTATGATCTTACTTGGGCTGTAGACCAGTCAATATCCTTAAGAGGCTCTCAGTGCTCCTGACCTTGTGGTATATTGAAAATAATACTCAGAGCACAGGACTAGCAAATTAATTGTGCCGTGAAATTCAAGAAGAGATAATGTGAAAAGGAGCTTAGCATGTACACCAGGCTGAAAGTGTTGTTTTCCCCATTGAGATGTTTATGTTTGGTGGGATGAGTAGCAGTCGCTTTGAGCCCTGTAGTGATTCAATAATATTTTAGACCAATAGGTGGAACAACCAAATATTGAACCGTATTAGGTCATAGATAGAAGTATGCTAGGTCATGGATTTACTTCTATCCACACAGCATTTATTTAATAAGATTGCAAGCGCTGTTTAGGACGAGTAGTGTGTTCAGCTACCAAAAGGGGCAGGGAGGTATATAATCCCAGAGGTGCACAGCAAAAAAGCAGGAGTCACAGGCTGCACTCCAGGGAATCCCAACTGGACTGGTCAGCTCAGGAGCAGCTTGGAGAGGCTGGGAGCTCTCCCTGGAGATCCACAGAATTTCACTGAACAAAATGTGGAGCAACCTGCTTCAACTCAGAAGTTAACCCTACTTTGAGCAGGAAGGTGAACTAGAGACCTCAAGGTGTTCCCTCCCACCTCAGTAACTCTGTGATTCAAACATTAGTTCCCTGGAGCAGCTGCATAATTGAAGGTGCTGTAGCATTCCAGCGTGGCTAATTGCGCAGACCTGGTCACAGCAGACGACGAATGCTGTCCTTCCAGTTAATCCAATCCTGAAGGGCTGTTCTTTTTCTTTTATAAGGTAACTTGTTTACCAGTCTTTCTATTCCTTCTCAACTGTTCCAATGTATTTAAGGAAAATCAAATCTCTTCAGTCAATTTTAATTCTATAATGTATTTAGAATAAGTACTATAAAATTCAATTGTCTTTGATAACAGTATTAGTTTTGTTAGATCTTCAAGTAATTTGGCTTTTTTTTTCTTTTCTAGAAGGTGGCTTTAGGAAATGTGTTTCATTGTATTATTTAGAGAATGACCTTCAGTACTGAGAGCATTTTGTTGTAGTGCACTTTTTTGTGCACTGTTCAAATAATGAATTGTACATCAACATAGTTAAATGGGATATGACTACACAAATTCCTGTATGAATTGGGAAACTTCACCACATGTTCTACAGGGACAACCTTTCCCAGTTGTGGATATTTTTCTGTTTCAAAAACAGCTGTTCCAGAGGTATTCAAATCTTTTACTTCCCAGAGCATTAAGCTCTACAAGCAAATAGTCCTTGTACCGTGGAGTGGTTGAAGAGTAGAAGAGTGTTCTACGAGTTAATTATTTTCCTAAGCCACTGCTTTTAAAAGTTTTCAGGGAATAAAATACATGAGAAATTCTGGGCAGAACAATTTGTGTTTCAAAATACATAGGAAACAGTAAAAAAAAGGTGCTGTGTTTTCTTTTTCTTTTTTGTGTTTATAACATAATAGCTTTTATGAAATTCAGCCAGTATTACTACTAAACTGCACTTCAGATATTTGGTAAGTTTGCAAAGCAGTTTAGTATTTTTTTTCCTTCAGAAGTATCAGAACATGTTTTTTATTTAGATTTGGCTAAAATTATCTGTCATATGCAGATGATTATGCAATATCTGCCAACATCCTACCCTAAGACAGTTATAGCAGATGGTTGAATGTGTTTCATGTGGCATTTGTTTAAATGCAACTATATCTAATTTTTCCTGTAATTATTAACACCATTTTACTTCTAAGGACTCGATCTGCAGTGAATTAACTACTTCTAGACTATTTCTGCCAAATTTTGTATTGAAAAAACAGTATTTCAGCCTTTATTTTTTGCAACACAAATATTTTGCTTTAACAGTCTAAGAGTTATATATCAGCATACTGAAAATTTACGGTAAGAATAACAAATACTTTTTCCAGTGCTGACTATACAGCTGTACAAAGAAAATAGGGCTTGTTCTTTAATTTGTGTCTCTCTTCATGTGTTAATTTGGAAGCAAAATAAGAATATGTCACCCAGACTTACTGAACTGACTCTTTGAATATTGATTCAGCAATTTCAGGTACATATGGCAAATATAAATGAACTCAAAGATGCATTTGCTTGAATAAACCCTAAAAAATAGGGATATAGGCAGTCTTACCTTCACATCAGTGATGGAAGACACTAATAAAATGAGATCTGCACTGGGAGTTGGATAATTTCACTGTTTTATAATATGATTATTATGACACATTACGTATTAATTAAGCTTCATAAGATCTCTATACAAGTATGTATAGTACACAGAGTCTATATACATGCATACATACACAGATATAAATGTGTGGCTAAATGTTTTAGTGTTTACTTTGTTGGACCTATAAATATTCTTGAGTTCCAGTTCATGGACATCACTTTTCTCAACTCTATTACTCTTACACATTTTTCCTTAAGGCTATGTTTTAAGTAATGCAACATAGTCACAAAACCCCAAACAAACACCAAAAGGTGTTAAGCTTCTGTTTATCAATGAAGAACTTCCTTGATTGCTTCAGCATCTCAGCTTTTGTTTCTCTTTCTCCTAAACTAGGCTATCATCTCTCACTCCTTAGCGAACCTCTTCTACTTCTGTTGTCTAAACCAGCTGCTCTTTCCGCCTCCCCAGCACTCGTGCCCGAGTAGCGATCCCCGGCTCAGCCTTCCCAGCCGGCTTGTTCTATTTTTGCCCAATTGCCTTATGCAAGACCAATCCCATTTTTCTTGTGTTTTGGCAATGGGGTTCTACGTGTACAGTGGAGTATTATGTTATTCTCTCTGGTCCCTTGCTCTTTAAATTTTTGTTCAGGATAATTTCCCTGGTATGCTTCATTCGAATATTTTTGGCTTCAAGCTGCTTTTTCTGCTATGCCCTTCTGTAGATGTATTGGTAAAACATTAGACAATGTACACGGTACTCAAACCTAATTTGTAACATTAGTGAACATGACATGTAGATAAAACTCAGTATCATGGAGAGGAAAGGCAGTCATGGGGTGCTTAATGTGCATTGCACTTTTGACTTTTAAGGTTTATTTCTGAGAATCATACTGTGGTTTTGCCTTGACTATCATAGTTTGCAGTTTCTTATTTTTTATTGGCCATAAGAAGTAATAATATGGTACTGTTATTAGCTACAGAATAAAGCACTGTTAGCACTCACTTTTTATTTTAAATCCGAATACTGTATTGATTTTACAATCGGAAGACATGCAGGTCAGAAATGCAGTAAACAATGAGCGATCAACAGCAAAGCATTGGTTCAAGATACAATAGAGAATTACAGCATTCCAGTCAGAAATGATAGAAGGAAGGAAATCAAAGAAGACAGTAAAAACAGTAAATAAGAATAAATATAAGTAAAATAATATTGAAAGGCCATTCGGATACTAAGAGGATTTTTACTGCATTTGTTGTTTGCTATAGGGCATCATCCTATATATTTCAGTACCAGGTTTTTTGAGAGCAAGAACTGGAATGTTTCAATTGTATGCTTCCAACAAAAGTAATATATCACTGTGTTTGCTTGCACCTCTTATGCCCATAAGAAGACAGCAGTTATAGTATAACATCCGTGCTCTTTACAAAATGAACTAACCCTTTAACCACTAATGCCAAACTAATAGTCTAGTCATAAGGCTCATGTAGCAGCAAAGGGAGAAAAGCATTTAAATTGTCAGAGAGATGTGAAGTGCAAACCAGCCTGCCCGTGTAGCACTGGGTCATCCAGTATGAAATTAAACATCACTTGCAATGAACTATGCCTCAGAATCTACTGTTTAGAAGTACTAAAATTATATTGAAACACAGTCTAAGTGGCAGAAAAATAACATTTTCAGCATTGTTCTCCTGGTCAAAAAGACTTTTGAAAGATATTTTAGCTCTAGAATTTATTCCTGGGTAATTGTAACTAAGACATTTGGAAAAAAAACTATGGGAACATCACTGATTTTGATGCCCAGGTCTAAACATAGGTATTTATATGATTATATTTGTTACTTTAAGAAGCACAAGTAATACTATCATGAGCTTTTAGTTATAGACTATATAATCTCTTTCTTGTTTTATGCGAGTAAGACTATTCAGGTTGTTCAAGGGTCCAGGCTCCTGAGGCACACGTGAAGATAGGGAGTTTACATGAGTTTCCTGAATGCTGGGGCAATTCTCTGCAGGATTTTACAAGCCCTTCTGGTAATAGGTTACATTGAGGTTAGATGTAAATGAGAGAAGTCCTTCGTGCCCCCATAACAAGCATACTGTAGCCCTCATACAGTGGCTCTTTGCAAGAGGTGTTTATGAACTAGAACAGCACATGCTTACATTAATACCACAGAAGGTAGTACATTAAAATAAGTGTATTCACTCTCACAGAAATACTTTGTGTGGTTTATCCCAATGGTAGGTTGTACTGGTGGTAATTCTTGTCTGCAGACCTGCCCCTTTGTTCACAGTGAACATGCAGAGACAGCTGCTGGCTCTCAGCAGAGTATTTTACAATACACGTCTTTCAAAGTCTTCCCTGAGTATAGAGTACAATAAAAAATATCAGAAATATATTTGTTTTTTTCTCCTACGTCTTCATTTGGCAAAGTACTCTCTGCTCAGCTTGCTTTGGTAGTATTACATCCTGTCTTGGAGACACGTATTTTGTGGTAGTAAAACACTTCTTATCAAATGTATTTATTACAGGCAAAGAGAGAAGTTTTTCTTTCCACTCAGACAGTAACTTGGTTCCTGTGTACTTGCCATCTGGCTTTTCAGCTTAGAATTTTTGTTTTCAAAATATGTTGCAGTACATAATTTTGCAGCATGTTGCACATTTATTTAAACCCCTTTATTTCTGGGGGTTTGGGCTTCCCAATATTCTTTGTAATTTAGGGGTTGTTTTTCATGACCATAACATTCTGCATTTGTAAAAAATAAAAAGAGAGATTAGATAGTATGGGATATCAGCAAATACTGATAGTACCATAATTTAATGTAACAGGATTGATACAGTGGTAATTTCCATCCACCTGGGAATGAGTTAGGATGTTGTGTGGGCAGTAAGAATCTGAGGAGTGGGTGCAAACTGCATTTCTTTTGGCAAGTGATGGATGTCAGTTTGTGAATGTTGCTCCCCAGTGGCTCACAGTTGCTCTTATTTTTTAATAAATCTGCACATTAAATTCCTTCTTTTTCATTGCAGGTGTTTAAAGACCTGTCTGTACTGTGCTACAGATGCTGGTCATAATTCAAAATACTAATGTAAAGTGGTAATAATGATGGAACATTCCCTCAACTGTTTTTTTTTTTCCTTTTTTAGATTTTAGAACTGATTTGTGATTACAGCTTTGAACCATTGTGTCTCCAGCATTAGGAGTTGGTATGGTGGGAAACTGATAGGATGCAGTAGTTGGGATGGAAGTAAAGGGAAGGTAACGTATGCTTTTCAGGATGACACAAACAAGCATTAAGGATGCTTTCTTTCATGAAATATCCTGATGGTCATGGCTGACTGAAATAAAGGACTTGCAAGTCCTTCTGATTGCTCCAGTCATTGAACAGGGACGTTCTAGCACTGCTGAGCAGGAGAGGGTCACCACTGTACTTTTGAACCATGTTATTCCTGGTCTATAGAAATGATTTTAACTCTCACAGGGGCTATCCTGAAGTATGCAGAGTCAAAAGTTCAAAAATGGGTAAGGCATTAGAAGAGCCCGAAGGAAAGGCTAACTCTAATGTTTGAGTAGATTGCCAGACAGCTCTTTTCCTGTGTAGTAAAGACATTCATTAGTCTCAGGTAACCATTATTGTGATCCTGTATTTCAAGAGAAAATAATGAACTGGTTTTCAGTGATGGGCTCAGATATATCTCTTTCCTAACCATCGCTCTTCTTCCACCTTTCCTGTATGCAGCCTTTCCCTCTTCTCTAGCCCATCTGATCTTTTTACTTGGAAGGACTGTAATAAATGTAGATGTTAGCCCTTTCTGCAAACAGATAATCACAAAGTGTAGTGTGTAACTTGAAGCTCTGCATTGATTTTAAGGGATTGGTACTGTTTGTTGTGGACACACTCTTTTTAGCATGTTGTGAATCAATCAAAACTGGCACAAGCCAGTTCTACCTCTAGGCGCTTCTCTGTCAATTTGTTACCTCTTTTGCATTTTGTAGTATCAGCTATTGGTTTTGTTTGGTTTGTTTGTTGTTTTTTTTAAATTGAAGCCTAAAACATTTGCGGTAATGTTGCAGACTCCCTGAGTCTTGGGAAAACCTAAGCTCTATTGTAACTTATTCAAGAACTCATACAAGTTTCATACCGCTGAATATTTTTATAATTCCACGTGTTTGCAGCTTTGCAATATCTGTGCATTCAGAAACACTTAGGGAGCTCTGCTCAAAGTAAGTAGTCAGTAGGGAGGCAGCAGTTGTCTAGTGAGTGGATCTGCATAGTATTATTCTTCTGTCCCTCCAGATGAGAGAGAAAATACTGTGTTGCATTCTGCTTTTCTGCCTTGTCCTTCTTGCTCTCTTAAGGGTAAGGCACAGTTCAGAATCTTGCTCAATTGATACACTCTCTGCGGTCTACCTATGATGATGCTGTTACCGCTCATTGTAATGGCTGCTGATTTGACTTGTCCTGCTGGGTGCTCTGTCTGTGCTTCAAGGCTTATTACTGGCTCAAGCAAACCTTCCTCAGTCCATGGAAGGCTTTTTTTCCTTCCTTTTTTCTGCCCCCCTTGCCTTTTCTTTTTGGCTTTTTTTTTCCCTATCTCTTTTTTGTTTTCTAGCTTCAGTTATGTTAGAACATAGTGTTGTGGGTGGCTTTTATACTCGTGTCAGCGTTTCAACCCTCATCAAGGATCCGGTGTGCCAAAACCAGATTCCGTACTCACACAAAAAACCACTCAAATTCTCTGATGTTGTTATGAAGAGCTCAGACACATGTTTTCCTTCTGGGAGAAGGGGGAGAAGTGGGAAAGGAGTGAGGGTGCTGTTAGGTGTAAGAGAGAGTCTCTTACTTATTTTCCTCCAGCTTAAAACTGATCTTTTTGTCTATACTGCCACTGCCACCTAGCTTCTAGGCCTTTTTTAGCTAGCTGCACTTATTTTCTCTCAACCCTTTTCTGGCTACCTGCAGTTTTATCCAGTCTGTCAGGAAACAGAGTTAAATGTTTTACACCTTAAAGAAACAGGGACTACCCTGTAATTTATTTTTTTCCCCTTGCGTTTTGCTTCTGTTGCACCTTTCCTACCGTTGCTTCATCCTTAAGTGGTGTTTTATGTCAGATGAGGAACAGTCATTTTTCTGAAAAAGGAAGTCTCCCCCTTGTCATCAAAAGTCCTGGTCTCATTACTTCGTGGAAGGCCAGACTAACAAAAGCTTGGATGAGAAAGAGCTGTTCGATGATAGAGGCAAAACATAACTTCCAGTGTATTTGTCTTGGAGTAAAAGTAATGTATGCCCTCTATTGAACAAGTAACCTATTGATTACAGTATAACCAATGTACTCTCAAATCTCTGCCATGGCTTTTTCGTTTAATGGATATAAATGTCTACAGCTTTTTTCGTGTTGGTTTTGAGAAATATTAAGAGTTACAGCCGGTGTAACAAAGAATCGCTTAACAGTTTTGATATCTTCTGACTTTAAGAGTCACTTTGTCAACTTTACAGTTGTCTAAGGATACTGATTAATTTGCATTTATGTTATGTAATGTAATTTCAAGATAAAATGATTCATGTTTCATCTGTTTAAAAAAACTTTTGCAGTGGCTTTCTTCTACTGCCTGAAGAGGGATTACATAAAGAAATGTGCTTCTGAATCCATTTATCGACTAGAGAAAGGCTTCTCTCTTATTTGAGTGACTTTTCTAAGTGTTTCTGTTTCCTTTTTCCACTTTGTTTTGTATATAATTGTGAACATCAGGAATATCAGTTCTGACATATCGCTAGGGAGAGTTCTTGAGGCATTAACACTGTTACCCTTGCACATTAGTGAAAGGGCTGGGGATGCTGAATCTTTAACAAGGCAGCTGTTCCCAAAATGTTCAATCATTCTTTTTAAATCCGCTATCAAAAAGAAATTGCTCAAAACAGCCCAAGCAGGTATCTCATCTAGTTTCTGCATTGCTCAGTTCGACTTCTCTTTTCTCTTGTTTATCTACTTTCCTGTTTTTTATTCAGTTACTACAGAATTGTTCTTATTGATTAACATACATATTTCCTACATATATACGTATGTATACATATAAGCACTTTTATATTTATACAAGAGAAGGAATCACATATATATAAAATAAGGTTGTTGCAGTACTTTTCTGGTCCTTATATTACCAAAGAGAAGTGAAAAAGGTTAAACCTCCTTTGCAGGTGATCATCTGTTTTTACAAATAAAAAGTATTTTATTACTAATACTTTTATACTAACATTGAATAAACAACCTTTCCTCTAAAACATTAATTTTGCACTCCGTACAGAACTGTGTCATAGTTTGCACTGCTTCTGCTGGTAGATTTAGTTAAGAACACTCAGCTAATCTTTTTTGAATAAAAACCTATGTTTTCTTCCCAAATAGTGCTTTATTCTAGTCCAATCTTGTTCATTTTGCAGAAGAGCTTTTTTTTGTCCCCTGAGGTTTCAGCAGCCTCCCTCTCTTACCTATTTGCTGCCTACTTGTGTTCCCCCAAAAAACCTTCTCTTTGCCTGATCTTAGCATACTAGTGTATCTGTTGAGGGTCACGGGCAGTTTTCTTTCCAGATAAGTCACTTTTATTTCATCCATTTGTCGCCTTTGCTTTCATGATTGTTTTCTCTGTGTTTCAATTACCAGCAGCTCCAAAAGTTGGATTCCCTTAATGAATACATGTAAAATTTGTGGTTTGCTGTTACGTTCCAGAAGGACCATTCTCCACCCACATTTAAAGTCCTCTAGAAGTTTAGAAGTCAGTGGGAGTTCACAGTTGTTCTGTCCACTGGCTTATCCTCACAGAGGCTGAAGGGTCCTGCATCTCTCTTCACTGAAGCGATGTTTGTGGCTGCCTGAAGAGTTCCACTTTACTTTCTGCCAGTCTTTCCTTTCTGCTAGTCAATGGTTTCCTCCACTCTTTCAATTAGTGCCTCCACATAACAACAGAGTAAGAGTATTCTTCAGGTTTGGTGTTTCTGTGTTTCCTCATTATCTCTGCTTAGGTTGTAAAGTTCGGCTTTTTAATCTTGTTCGGTTATCTGGGTATTTTAAAACCATTTTAATGTTATTCTTACCGCCACAAAAAAATAAGTCCAATTTTGATATAGTTCAATTAGATTATTTTTGGCTGCTTTCTGAACTCTAATGAAATGGAGCTTTAATTGGGTTGATATTGTGCCAAAATTAAAGTTCTCTTTCTGCAATTTGTTTTTATTTACAAAAGAAGAAAGTTGGAACTTCAGGCAATTTGATTTTATAATGTTGAAAGCTAATAAAGCTCAGTTATGTGCTTGGGTGTATGTGGAAAGAAGAATTGCATTATGAGATGTTTTGTCTATAACTGTAAAGCCAGAGCCCAGATATTCAGAAGAAATGCTTTATAAAACCAAGTCACTTTATTAACTCACAGCTAGTATACAAGGATTTGAGATGGGTTAAATAATGTGGATATTCTAGTTAGTGAGCTCTATGATGGAGCCGTGTATGCGTACCTGAGACATCATGCACGACAGAAAAAGCAAATTGGGGGTTGGTATGTATGTAAACAGAAGGGTAAGGGCATGCGAAGGCTAGTGCCCTCGGCTATGGTGCCTTGATTTAGGATGAATGTACCCTGTATTCAGTAACACACTAACTACTATACCTATCTATAAAAACTCACATACCGTTGGCATTAATGGTGTTGTGCGTTGCCATTACAGGGTGCCTACAGCTTTCTCAAACAGTACATTGAGGTTTTGGTGAGTGACACTGCTTTGTTTCAGTGTGTTGCTCCAATCCTCTTTCTCGCTGAATGAAATCCAGGGGCCTTGGGTGTCGGGCTGGTTAAGAAGCATGCCTGAGAAGCAGCATTTCTCTCCTTGACATTTAAAAAAGGTAGTTGCTATAGTGGCTCTAGGTTCAGTTCTCACTTTTATCTCACACTTAAACTTCTGATTAAGGTCATGCAGGACACCTTGTTGTTTTTGCACCACTTAGTGCAACTTCTGTCTGATGTGGAAGAATCTGCTAAGTTGTCTTTTAAGAATAATGTTCTGAGCAAAACAGATCTAAATGGATATATTGGGTAAAGTAAATTCACCTGCAGTTCTGTGAAAAAGAACTGTAAATCTTCCCATGAGCCTGTTCACTAAGGAAGTTTGTTTATAGCATTGTATTAAAACAGGAACAGCAGAGAAAGCTATATATATTCAACAGTAATTTAAGAGGGAGAACTGCACTACTTGTGGGATTACAGAATATGGAATTTTGTACTTCCAGGTCATTACTTTGAATTCAAATACACTCTTGGTAGTAATAAAAATTTGTTACCAGATGACAGCTCTTCAGTTGCATATATGAAATGAGTCGATGCTTTCTATCCAGGTGGTAATGGGCAGATGCCTGCTACACAAAACCAGTGTCACAGCTGACACTATTAGATACTTTTATTGACAGTCTCAATGGGGTGGTCAGCAGTTAAACACATAATAGCAGAGTCACCTTTGTGACCTTAGATTAGAGTCTTCTAAGGTGTTCAGCAGTAGGCTTTGTGCAGAGGAAAGTTTAGCAGATAATGTATTTTCTGCCTTTATTTAGAATTGTTGAACACTGCTTTAATGAACAGTAAGTAAAAATTAAGGGCAATTTCCAAATTATTGCTCAGTGGCATCAATACCTTATTAGAGGCTGTGTGTTATTCCTTATTTTGTATGGCACCAAACAGCATTTCAACAAGGGAAGCATCTGTAAGAAAGTGTATTTAATAAGTAATTTGGCAGAGGCTAGCATTAAGTTTTCTCACTTTTTCTCTGGGGCTTACCATTGTTGACACCATTGAATAAGAAAGCTAATTTATTCTGGATGTGTAGGTGTTACAGAGCATAACTGCTTTTGAAGAGGAGATGTAGTGCATTTAACATGTCTGATTTAAAGACAGTTGTCCTTTGGTGTTTGTAGAAGTAAATTCTATGACAAGTCCCTCTGACTGCTGTGTGACTCATTAAGTGGGAAGTTCTACAACAGCTCCCACAAAAGTAGCTTTTCACACATGAAACGAAATCATCTCTCTTGTGCTTTCCCAGAGGTTTGTTTTGCTCGCGGTGTGAGGGAGTTTTATGTGAAGCTCTTGCTGCCACACTAATAAATGCAATAGGAAAATCAATTGCCTCATAATTCCTGAGATACGGAGGCTACCATGAAAATCTTAATAAATCTGTCTCCAAATAACCAGTATTACTGAGGTAACACAGCTACCATGGAGAAGACAGACATGGATTTACAAAGAGCGTACACCCAGCTGTATGTATATATACATACCGAACAACACAAGCAGAGGATGTGGAAGAGGAGCAGTTCGTAGTGATGACAGGAGGGCTCTGCATACGGACCTGCGAAACAACGTTCTGTCCTGCAGCTGTCAAGCGAACTCTTGACTTTCTTGAAGGTGGGCACCAGCCGTTTTCCTGTGGCTCACCATCAAGCAAGGAGGGGGCAGATGTGAATTTCAAGTCCAAAAGTTTGGTGATTGGAAATAGTTCAGATTCGTGTTTATAAAATAGCGTGACTGATTGTACTGGATAGAACTGCTCCCTTCGGCTTGAGGCATTGTCGGTACAGCATATTTGAAGATGCAGAGTGAAGAAGCTTATAGAAAAAATCCTACAGTTATTTAGGAATTTAAAAGAGANAATTTTTTTTTTTCTTTTTAGCTATCATGATCTTGGATGTTCATCTTAAATTGAAGTGTATTATGCTTTTATCTGTCTCAGATCTTAAATAAGCTTCAGAGAAGCCACTCTGTACTTCTGCCAGTCTTATAGTATAACATACATTTTATGCAGCTTTTTTAACAAATGTGATAATTTGTAAATAATTATGAAAATCAATTTGTAAACACAACATAGGATATTAATTGCCCTGAAGGCAATAGGGTTGGACACAAATTCCAGCACTGTATGTTCTTATTATTTTTATTTGGAGTTTTTGGTAGTGTTATGAGAAGTTTTAAATAGAAATACTGATAGATTTTTAGCATTGGAACTAATGGGAACTAATAAAATAAGACTTGGCATGGAGTAGCAATCTTAATGCTGATGAACATGGCAAACCTGCACTCCTTCCACTTGGGGACAGTTGACACAGATGGCACAACTGATTTTACCATGTGCTATATGTCTTATTAATTGCCATGCCAATTAATACAAACTTCGAAGTCTACTTCTTTGTTCCACTACTGTGGACAGTTTGTCTTGTGTATGTTTACTGAGAAGTATCAGACTTTTTATTTTATGGGAACTGTGGCTTCTTTCTTTCTCTCCCTCCCTCTTTCTTTTGCTCTCCTTTCCCCCCCCCTGTCTCTCGCCCTCCCTCCCTTCTCTCTCCCTCTGCTCCCCCTCCTATTGGTACTATTCTAGATGTTCTTAAGCTGTGTTGAAGAGCAAAGAGTATGTGAACCAAGAAATCATTTACACTTATTTGAAAGAGACCTGTTCTGTTTGTTTGTGGAGTAGCTTCTCCCCAGCAAAACTAACATTTTAAATCCGGACTTGTGCATGTGTCATATTCTTTTGAAAAGAAGATCAAGATCTATCCATTCCAGGGGTGGCTTAGCATCCAAGCAGAGAACAGTTGAAGTGACATTCTAGAAACAAGTAAAAGTGCACGTGCAGATCCCATAACAACATTTGTATCCGTGTGGTAGGGATGACTATATCTTTGAGTCTACTGTATAAGGTTTGTAAAGGTTTGGATGGATGGGAGATTGTATTCTGGTTCCTCTGGGTGAGCTCCTGCAAAAACAATAAAATCATTGTGTGGAAAAGAAGATGGACTTAACTAATTGAAATCCCAAACTGATAGACCCTAAAGGGACTCTAGTCCTGATGCTGCCTGGTATGAACCAGATTAAGCAAGCCTTGCAATTAAGAATAGAGCATTGCATAAAATAGTCTGGTCAAAGTGAGGATATTAAACCAAGAAATGACATGAAACCAAGACACACTTGATGGGAACAAAGAGTGTGTCATTTGCTATTTTTTCTAGGCCTGACAGAATTATAAGCAGCCAATGGGTAGTACTAGGTAAACTTTGGAGAACATGTAGAATGATTTATATGTTTTCTCTGTCCTGGGCTTGTCCTAAATAGCTGGTGCTCTATGCTGGGAAGTCGATTGAGTTATTATTACCAGTCAACAGTGTTGTCTCTTACACAGTGGAGAATCGCAAATGCCGAACTGGTGTCAGGTTTGCTGCAGTAGTAAGAGAGAATTGTAATCTAAATCCTCTGTCTGGTGAGAGAGCTTAAGAAGGTTATGGTTGGAGGCTTGAAATTGGAGTGGGCTGCCTCTTGGGGCTACTAAGGAGTCAGAAAAGCCCCGGAACTATGACAATTAAATTCATGTTTTTGTAAAAGATTTCATGTCCTAAAACCTTTGCCAGCCACGTATACGAAGACAAACCCACTGGGAGCAAGGAAGGCTGTTCCAGCCCTTAGCATCAGTTCAGAGGAGGCAATATGTATAGTAGATTTCACCTTGTAACTTTTCATCTGGGTAAATGCCTGTGCTGCGGCTTTCTATGTTTCACTGGGAAATTCACCATTAGTAAAAGTTATCTTTATAACAATTATAAGCATATCTATTAAATCTATGATGCAACTGGAATTGCAGCGTGAAATATTACCCTCTCACAAAGAAATTATTGTAAAATGTCATTCCTTCCATGCAACCACAATGTAAACACACTAATTACTAAAAGTGTTTTTGTCATTTGTGTTAAATAGCTGTTCTTCAAGTATTTAAGGGTTTTAGCAAAATATACTGTAATAAACCGCCAGACTTTACCCAAACAGTCTCATCTCACAGCTTTGTTACCAACACTTTGTGTTTCCGCTTTTGATGCCAGCTTTCACAGCATCCGACTCTGGTACAATTAGGAGTTATAAAAAATGCATAATGATTCTTTGACCCACTTTTTCTCCATTCTTTTCTATTACAGGGTTTGAATATCTTTGAATTACAAAATTTGTTCAATCAATAACCCATTCTTTTTTTACCTGGTTTTGATATCTGTGTGAGCGTGTCATTGTTTTACAGACTTCAGCTGTCAAGCACTTGCATTAGGTGTGCTTGTGCTTCCTGGGTGTATGGGTAGGCATAATACGTGCAGATGACTGCCGCCTTGTGAAGGTCTGTCCCCACAATAGTACGACAGAAGTTTATGTAGAATTTTTAATAACATGCCAATATGATCCTGGCTAATTAAATGTAAAAGACAAAGCATTGTTGATTACTGGGGTGGTGGCATTTGACCCCCGGTGTTTGTGAGAGAAACTTTAAACCTCAACCTGACCATCTTTCTGACATCCCTTGTTGTTGCCTACATATATCGTCAGGCAGTTTATTGCCACTGGGCATAGGGTTCAGTCTACAGAACAGTGAATTGTGGGACAATCTCTAGCATAAGGCAAAGGAGAGGATTGCCATAAAAATATTTTTGCAATGTTTTGTGATAGGAAGCAGAGAAAGGGTCTTTGAGGGAACAATAAAATCATAACGTGGGCAAAAAAGGTTTTTTTCTTTTGTTTCACAGACATGAATTTATCACAGTGTTTTGCAATGTGTTGGTTTGTTCCTATGCAAATAAAAGGCTTTTCTGTTGTTTTTTTTTTGTTTTCTTTTTTAAAGAGTCCTTGAGGTTGAAGTAGTTGTAAATGAGAGGTAGAAGTATTCTTTTACTCTTATAATAAATGGCTGGAAGGTATGCAACAGCTAGCTAATTTTTTCTCTTGAGTTGGTTTATTCCACTTTAGAAAGGCTTTTATTGCAACGGCAATAAAAGTACTACACATTTGGCTGTTTAATCCCAGGACATTTGTAAGTGTTGTTCCAGGTAATCAGGTTTAAATCTTGTTTCACAGGGTTTGAAGCAATATGATGAATTATTAATGCATATTCATAAATTGGGGGGGAGAAAGAGTTAATTTAGAAAGTGTGGTGGGTTTTGCAAAAACAAGCTTTTTTCTAATGAAGTAGACCGTGTACCTGCTATAGAGGCTAGCCTAGCTGTGGTTAAATTAGGTTTTGAGGATGCTCCTGATGAGATTAGAAGTAAAAAATTGGCCTCTGCTTTGTTACTGCATATTATTTTCTTTTTGAGACATTTCAGAGAAAACATTAATTTCTTAGAAAACATTGTTCCAAAGTTGCAGAAAGACTAAATTCCTCCCTCAACCACAGAAAGCAGATTTGAATTCCTGACCTTAACGGGTCCTTCAGAAGATTCCTATGTCTCAAATACATTTTGCAATATCTTTTGTATGTATACCTACCATCACTCCATAGAGAAGAATCCCCTTCATGACAAGGAACGTGGTCTGTTTCCAGTGCAAGTGAAATACAATAGAATTATATTTCTAATGGAGAATATTACCATAGTCTAGCCTAAATATATGGGACATGTTACAAGATGTCTTCGATCCACCTGTGCTTATTGAAGGATAATTTGATGAAGCAAGACAAATCCTTACGTTACTTCTTTTCATCTTTTTTTTTGTAATTTATTGATCCTTAAAGCTTCTAAAAATGCATATTTGCATTTATCTCATTTTCAAAAATAAAATAGTAACATTTGATAAATTCAGGTTATGAGTATTAGGTTTAAAAACATACAATGTCTTCATTTTAACGCCTTAGTGTGCATGGCCTTTATGTGCACGTCCAGGCACAAGAAAATCAAACCAAACACATGTAAAAGAAAAACAATTGTAAGTCCAGTTCAGCCTCCTTCCCATCATCACTACTGTGAACAACCTGCAAATACTTTTATCTGGAGAGCTCTGGAAAGTCACTGACAGGACTGCAGCTGTGTCTGCAGGAAGGGAGGGAGCTCATTTGCCTTGCAACTTATGTAAAGCAGCAGCAATGATTGCTTTTCTGAGGAAGGGGGTGATGACAGGATCAGCACCAGTCAGCAACACTTCCAACCTTCACCACCTTGACAGGACCTAACAAGATCCAGTAAAAGATTTCAGGAAGGAACCCACAGGTGACCACAGCAGTGGTGATACGTGGCTTTTCATGACTTTCTTTAGCTTCCTGCAAATACCGGGGATGAGGGCTCCACATCCAAACACTCCATCTCTGTTCAGCTTTAGGCTGTTGGTTGTGATGTGCCACACAGCTTTCAAGGCTGTATCAGCAAGTGTGTTGAAGGCGTGGGTCTAACAAGCTTTAGAAGTAATCCCATTGTGATAAGAAGTTTCTTTTTCTCAGAAATAGCAGCTGATAACTTCTTACTCTTCCTGTTTTCCGTAGAGCTTTGTGAGGGTTTTAGAATTTTTCATTTGTCTCTCGAAGACTACTTATTTTACTTGGCCCTTGGTGCAATACAGTCATATTTTCTGAAAGAAGTGAGTAGCATTCTCTCCAAACCCTTGTCTTAATTTGATAGACACTACATTTGATAGGTAAGTTGATTTCTATCATTTGATAGTTGATAGGTATGATAGATGTTAAGAGATCAGTAGCGACTACACAGTGTAATTTAATGCGAAGGACAGTTAATATTGCTTACAAATATGCCATCAATTCTTGGAGAATCAGTACAAGTGGGACTAATAGGACAAATCTGAGTATCTTAACCAGACCTTCTTCTACAATCCAATACAATTACAAGGTTTAAATGTACCATTTTGCCAATGGGGCACATGGTGAAAGAACGTGGATGATTACACATTGTATAAAAGAAAGCCAAACTAAGGAAACGGGAATCTCCATCAGAGGAAATTTATTTTTTGTTCATGGAGAGATATGAGTTGTTTGATTAATAATAATTCAGGAACACAACTGAGGTGCTGCATACACAAAAGACCTCACAATAAAGTAATAAGAAAAATGCATTCTAGAAAAGAGCTATTTTGGATACAAATAAGTTTGTGACAATAATTGCCTGCTTATGAATACTGAATAGATACTTGAAAAACTTCTGAGCCGTGATTGACTATGATATGCATGTTTCATGTGTCCTAGTAAGCTTCTGATTGCTAGCAGTTTTATTGCTTGTCAAAATGTATATGTTGTTTTTTAAAAAAGTGGAGCTTGAAACCCTAAATCAATTTTATGTAGTTTTTTTATTTTTCAAGATATACTTTATATGGCAAAAGAAGAGTACAAAGAAAGATATAAACTAGCAGATTTGATTTAAATTGAAGTTGCACATAAAGAAACCAGTTACATATTAGGGCCCCTTTTTAACTTAATCGAGGAGAGAACTTAAATATATAACTATACACACTACATAGGCTTGCAGTTAAAATGCATTCTTAAACGTACTGGTATCCAGAAGTCTTACATAACTATTTAAACTCTGTATACCAATTGTCCTAGTGTGATTACAATATATTTGTTCATCTGTCTTTTAGAACTTACCTCTTTTCCATGACATTCTACAGAAATATTATACAGAGTGGTAGAGTTTCATTTAGGTAGGTTTTGTTTTTCTCTCAAGATGAGAGGACAGAGAACCTCACTGGTATTTTGAGATTAACTGATAACACGCCTAGAACAAAATATTATAAACAATATTCCCTTGGTCAGCAGGTGCAACGCTGAGTACTTAATAAATACGCAATGGTACCTTGATCATTCAGACTTGTTGAGTATCTCCTAGAGCATCCTTGGCTCTCAGCGTGCTCTTCAATAGTTAGCTTTATGAGCAAGAGCTGTGCTGGTTACCACTGCTGACAAAAAGAGTTTTCTTTCCCTCTTGGTAGTTGTGATACCAGTTATCCATCTGAATTTTCTATAGGGGCACATGCTGTTGTCAGTCCAAAGGATTTTTTTAAGAAAATGTACTGGGGATCTGGAATAGTTCCTAAGGTACAGCAGCGCTGGTTGGTGAATGGCTAGTCCTTATGCTTTGTTGAAATTGGGTTACTGTCTTCTCATTCTTGACTGAAGATGCATCAATGCAAATAAAGTCTTAAGTCTTCACAATAGTTAGAAGTATTTATAGTCAGCATAGCAGAAGAAATAAAAAGGGAAATAAAAAGGGAACCATTCCTAATTTGCTCATTCTGAGGCTGGAATATGAAGTTGCTGAGCCAATTTAACCGCAGTTAGTATAAAGAACCTCCTCCCTGAAATTTCTCTCGGTACTTGGAGGTAATAAGTTTGAAATTAGAGCCCCAAACATATTTCTAATATGAAATGACATACCATTTCTTCCTTCTGTGATTGCATAAAACAAATAATAATAATAAAAAGAATATATGGTTCATAAGACTAAAGTTTTGAAACGACAGTGTAGTCTGTTGCCCTCAGTGGCTTAAAGGAGTGTTCTCTATCCTTAGCAAAAAGCTAATTGAGAAACACAGTGATAGTATGTTAATATTTTCCTAAATTCACTTTTGAGCTTAGCAGTTAGGATTTGACAAGAATGTATTTGCATGCATGCCTTCACACACACTGAGTGAAAACATCCCCATAAATTAGAGATCCAGTAAATCCCATGTTAATTTGACAGAACAGGGGGGTAAGAGACGTTTATAAAACAATTCTCTAAAATAGAAAGCTTTTTAAACTACGGTTTTATTTATAATAGATCTTGATATTTACATGAACTGAATTTTTTCATTGTGTGTTGAAGAAACGATGGCAAAAAATAATTTTCAGTGTTGCTCTTGCAAGCCTAGTCTGTTCTGAGCACGATAGCATCCTGTGATAAAGACTGAGCACAAATAATCTCGCAGCTGCAATTCCTGATTCAAACTCCTAATTGTGTATGGTTTATGATATGTAAGCATTAGATTTATCGCAGGGTATATTCACAAGCTTTCCACAGCAGCTTCTTCCCATCTCTCCTGAGGCATCTTTTTTCTGTGTATTATGTGCTTGGCTGTCAGGTTTGTGGAAAGATTTGTAGTACTGAGAAAAATGCGTAATGAGACAATGTTTTGGGAAAGTTGAGAACAAACTTCTTGGAGGCCTGTCTGAGATGCTGTAGGGCACCTGGCAGATAAACCCCACTGCATGGTGTTCCTCTCTGACAGGTTGTATTAAATAAGGATGTTATTTAGTCTTTAAAATTTTACTAGTTAAAAAAAAGAAATTGGATTTCACTATTTGTGTTCTGGGAACTCTGGCTGATTATACTGAAATACTCTGAAGGATCCTTCGCAAGTATTTTGTTCTGGGTTTGTGTTGGGTTTGTGGTTTTGTATTTTGGACACGTGTGGCTGTGTTACCGGCAATATGGGCTTCTCTTATTTCCGAGCACGTTTCATGAGTCCAGCTTGAGGCACGTTCTTGGGCTGTCACCTGCGTTGGGTGTCTGTGGCGGCGCTGGCGGCAGGAGCCGGGGCGGCCTCTGTGACGAGCGGGCGGGGCCGCCCCTGCCTCACACAGCCAGAAGGTTCCAGAAGGTTCCCCACCTCAGGGCACAGCGGAGTCCCTCACAGTGGCGCCTGGTGATGCCTCCGGGAAACACGTTCCAGGCAGGGCCAAACCCTGCCCGGGCAGCGAGGGGTGAGGAGAGCAGAGTGAGACCCGGCCCTGCCGGCCCGGGGGGGGGGCAGGAGGGGCTGCGGGCGCTGGAGCAGGGGCTCCCCGGCAAAGTTCTTTTGCATAGTTTCAATGCTGTTCACACCTAAAGGTGCGTATTGCTTCAAGAAAGAGACAAGGAACGTCTGACAGTAATTCTACTGATAGGCCTTCTACTCAGTAATTCATGAGGTGCAAGTTTTAATTATTGCAGCGAGCACTTAACTGACCTTTTCAGCCATCCTTGTCTTTCTGCTTATCCCTTGAGTTGTAAGTTAGAGTCCCTGACTTGAAAGTGAAATGGTTCTCTGACTTTTAAGAGACCAGACATCCCAAAGCGGGCTACTCGGGCCCATTCCTGAGGGCAATACTGAACGTGTTCTCTCAGTCTGAACAAAACTCAAAATGTGAAGAAGATATGAGGACATATGTACTGCAGTGTTCATTCACTGTGCGTTCATTTCTGTAATTGTTTTAATTCTTGTTTTTAAGTCAGTTGGTTTTGTGAAGGAAGGTGGATGTGTCAAAAGAATATTTTCATTAGTGCCGTTATTTTTATTTTGTAGCTTCACAAATTCAGCAGATCTATATAAATTCAGTAGACTGAAAAACTGAAAGTCAGAGGAACAATTAGACATCTGATATTACTTTCTGATCTTGAAAATAATTAAATGTTGCCCAAATAGCCATATATCAAGTTCAGTAGTTTGTATTCTGACAAATATTACCTTTCTATAAGGCATCTGTTAAGGGGTTAAAGCTATCATCACGTAGACAAATTCCAGCAGTTAGCTATCTCACTGCTTGTTTAAAAATCATGCTTTCCATATGTGCATGAATATTTGTCTACATATTTATTGCAGATACGGGCTGATGACCAGCAGTAGTTTTTCAAGCAGACTATAGGTTATGTTTTCTTCAGGCAGACACAAAATTCTTACAGTCCATGTTTCTATTTAAATGCATATTTCAGGAATGAGCATATTGGTGTCTCACAGAATGTAATTAAAGAAGAAATGTGAGGAGCATGATTTTATTGGGCTGCAAGGTAAGTAATTGACATTATTTGAAACTGTGTTGGTATAACTCACAATGTTTCTGTTGTCATCCCTTCTCCGTTTGTTTCGATCTATTTGGGGATTGCTCCCATCTCATGTTGAGATCCTCCTGTCTTCCTGCAGAGAAACAAGAGCTTTGGTAGAGGAGGTATTTTATGACTTACTAAAAGTGAATGTGCAAAGCTCACTTTTTTCTGCTACTTTAGTAAGTTTGTGTCTTGCATTTCAGATCTGGTTTATCAAAAATATGTCATGTGCAAAATGTCCTTTTATTGGATGTCTGAGAAAAAGAGCTGCCAGTGATTAGACTGGCTGTTCATCCTTTCTCTGTTGGTCCAGCATAACCAGCATTTGCTCCTTGAACATTAGCCAAAAATTATCTTCTCTCCAGCTGGATAGGGATATTTCATCATCTTTAAAAACTGAGGTGACCATTATGTTGTTATTGTTAGGCAATTATTTCCTGTTCTCATACAAATTTACCCTCTGACCAGTTCTGGCCATGATATATCTGGCAGGGAAGCCAGTGAAGACTAATCAAAGCGTGTGAGAGCCTCTGTTGCTGTAATGCAATTTATTGCCTTCTATCCCTGCTGCCTTTGCCACTGCTCACTTGTTTCTGAAACACATCTGTCATCTTTCTTAAAGCTTCCTATTCATAATTGATTACCTTTCCTGCAAAATGAAAAAATACTCAAATTCCAGAATCGGACCCAGTGGCTGTCCCAGAGTGGAAGAGGGGCATCACCTGGTTTTATATTCTCCTTGTACAATGCTGGAACTTGCCAGGGAGGTGGCCGGGGGCTTAATACTGCATCTCTTTCTGCGTTTGCTCACAAGCAAGAAATGACTCCAGGCATAAAATCTCTTGCTGTCGTTTACTATCCTTACTATCCTTTACTATCCTTACTATCCTTACTATCCTTCTCTTGTTTTGCTNAGAGTGGAAGAGGGGCATCACCTGGTTTTATATTCTCCTTGTACAATGCTGGAACTTGCCAGGGAGGTGGCCGGGGGCTTAATACTGCATCTCTTTCTGCGTTTGCTCACAAGCAAGAAATGACTCCAGGCATAAAATCTCTTGCTGTCGTTTACTATCCTTCTCTTGTTTTGCTGGAGTCCCACAGAGGTATACAGTCATTGACCACATTCAGTGCTTTCTTGTACTGATCTTTAAATTCCAAGTGTAGCCCCATCCCCTTAAAACGGCAGATTATGTTGTGAAAGAAGGCTCTAGCTGGCAAAATGCAGCAGTTGCAGCTGCTGTTAGTGTACAGGAAGGCGGTAGTTCCAGCTCAGGAGATAACCTTTTCATAAAAGTGGAACCTTAAACAATCTAAATTTTGGCCAGTGCAGATCTGTTTCTTTTTATGGTGGGTTGACCTTGGCTGGCCACCGCATGCCCACCAAGCTACTCTCTCACTCGCCTTCCTCAGCAGGACGGGAGGAGAAAATAAGATTAAAACGTCATGAGTTGAGAAAAAGTCAGTTTAGTGGAAAAAAAACAAAGTCCATGTGTGGAAGCAAAGCCAAAAAAAAAGATGATTTATCTCTACTTCCCATCAGCAGGTGATGTCCAGACACTTCCTGGGAAGCAGGGCCTCAGTATGGGCAGCGGTTGCTTTGGAGCACATGGAGAGAGGCAGGCAGAACTGAGCTTGTTTAGTTAGAAGACTAAGATAGTATTTTATTAGCTAGCTAATAGTGTACAAAAGATGGAGCCAGACTCCATGGAAGTGCAGAGTGAAAGGATGAGAGGTAATGGACACAGGCTGCAACACAGGAAATTCTCAGATATTAGGAAAAAAATCTTGACAAAAGGGTTGCGCAAACACTGGAGCAAGGGCCTGGAGAGGCTGTGGAACCACTGTTCTTCGATATATTGGTAGAGTTGGGAATGTTTTAAAAAAAGGACATACTTTTCTTCTGCTTAGAAATATATTATGATTGACTTTTTTGTGTAAATGTTTGTATGGATATTTAAGTACATATAAATAAATATTTTATCTCAGTAGTAAGTTATTCATAACTGATGTGGAGAAACAAAATAAGTATTGGAAACAGAAGCTGTTTGTTTCTACCTTTCTTTGAAGCATCAGGTGTGACCACAGGGAGAGACGAGATACCGAACTGGATGGGTCACTAAGTCAGCCAACACTTTAAAGGATATGCTTTATTCAGCTGATTATGCTCAGCTGACTAGCTGAACATAAAACTATTTTGTGTTTAGTATTTCATTTCAGTGCTCTGTATTATGCTTCCTATTTCTCATACAAGTTTCCAAATTTTATTTTCATCTTGAATAAGATTAGAAAGCATATCTTTTTTTTTTCGTATTCACTATCTTATGCTATAAATGATACAATTAATATATGAGAGCATGTGGGGAAATTATCACCCTTTGAGAATTCAGTTTTGTCTGCCCTCTGACGTGACATTTAAAATCTATTTTTAATCCTAAAACCGGTAATATTCATCTCACACAGTTACGAGTCTTAAAATGCCTACTTGTGCTGATAAGCTTAGAGGGGAAGAAAATGAAGCAGCTGATTTTTCTTTTTCTAAATTTTCTAAAATTTCAGCTATATTCATTGTTTTTTACTTTTTCCCTACCCCACTGTTTCCCTCCTCTTTCATTTTCTAATAAAGTTATGCAGATAAAGATTTATAACACGTAAGCGTAATAGCACTAAACACTTGTTGTTTAATTGGTAGAGATTTGGGAGAAAGCCCAGACTAATTAACACCAATTCCTACTCTATTGCCAGTTTTTAATGGATCTTAGGATCAGATCCTTTTGGAACTAAAGTTATATTGAAGGAATGTTGAAAATAGAAAATAAAGTTGTATATGGCCACCTTGAGAAACCATCTGTTACCATTAAAATGCTTGCTTTTTATAAGTAACGAGATATATACAGCATAAACAGTGAGTTCCCCTTTTGAAGCGTTATTCATAACTACCTAAACTCTCCTGGAATTCTCTCCAATTATATCCATACACCTTTCATTTCACAATTGCCTTTCTCTTCCTTAAGAATGGAATATTTAGTGAATATTGACCGGTTTTACTGTAGGAAGTCCTGCGAGTGATATTTTTTAAAGTTCATAACTAATTTGGTGTTTATAAAAATACAGAAACTTGAAAAATGAGATAGAACTCGATACAATTACTTAATTACATATCTAAAAGACGCCAAAAAGGAAAGAATAATTACAGTACAAACAGGATGAGATTTAAGTTCAAGCATATTAAGGATGTGGTCTTCACTAGCTATTCAAGCTCCTTTCTTCATGGTCTCAACAGAGAAAGGTACTTCTCAGCAGAGGTCTGTCTCTGTTAGCCATAGAAGATGACTAGCATAGATGGCATAGCTAACTTGTAGGCAGCTAAAGCCAGGTGACGTGAATCCAGCCTGCCAGAGAAATGACTCCACATCATTTGGATAATTTTCTAGAAAGCCCTTTGAAAGAACAGGAACATGAAAGAAGTTTAGCGTTATCAGAATTTTCTGACTTTTGAGCATCTTCATTGCTTGGCTTCCATTTCATCGACTAAGCTGATATTGGTGGAGTTCTCACCTTCTTCAAACTGTCTGCTTGAACCTCTGTTGGTTTAGGACCAGAGTGCCCTGGATGTTAAAAGATTATGCCCTGTGATTTAATACCCTGTTTCTCTACATTTCTCTCCCTTCTTCTTTACTCTCTAGCTCAGAGACTGTCTTAGCTAGCTATGAGTTTGTAGTACTCTTGTCACTGCAGTATATTGCTGGTCAGAAATCACCAGTTAAAATTATCATTATGTGCTTTTCAATGTTAAAACAAGCAACCCTTATTAAAGCCCTCTTTTTGCCCTTTGGTATACAATGCTGTCAGAAGTGTCAGGGGAATGTAAGCTTAAGCGGCCTGTCATTGTACGCTAATGCAAATCCTTTGTTGTTAATCTTCGTATAAGGAAATATAAAATTGCAATTACTTGATGTAATGCTACTAACATACTTGACATTGGATGTCTTGTAGCTCCCACTAGTGTTTGAAATTTGTCTACTGGCACAGACTAGGCAATGTTTCCTTTCAGATAAATTATCTGAAATGTCTAATGTGTTCTTATATAATTATCTCATTGTTTCTTAAATTAAAGCATCAAATACAGTTAAGTATTTCGACAGGGTACCTAAAGAGATGGTGAAATTCCTGTCATTTCAGTTTTTTAAAGCAAAGAAAGTCAATAAAAATCTTGCAGGATAGTTGATGCATGTCTGATCTTGCTTCAGAGGTGTTGCATGGTCTAGAAGATTTTCAGGCAGAGCTAAGAGTTGGTTATTTTGTATTCAAAATGAACGTTTTATTCCTGTTTGCAGAAATTTAAGTTTTGGTTTCTTAGGGAAAAAACATATTTTTTCAGCAAAGAGGCTGCAAGGTATAAATGCATTTACTATGTCTTAATTTAAATTTTATAATGTGAAGTTGCATGGCAATGATTGGAGTAGAAATATTTTTGGTTGTTGGCCAGATTTCAATTTTTTATTGCCCAAGCATTTTTCTCATGTTTACCTGAAGAGGAGAGAACACTAACCAATTAGCATATGGTTATATGAAACACAGCGGATATTTCAGTTGGTAAAAAAATAATTTAAAACGTGTTATTTGTCATCAAGGTGCATGATATGTGACTAGCCTTTTAATGGCTTTTAGAAATGTGCTTCATATAATTTGAAACAAGCTTTCTTATCAGTATGTCTTGCAATTAATTTAATCTTGTTTCTGTTATTTCCACAGTATTTTTCAATTCAGTGAACCTCATTACATTTGCAAGTGCATTAAATTAGAGTCTGGATAGAAGAAGAGAGATGATTATCAGTTAATTTAATTATGTTTCTACATTTGCCCATTTAATGATATGTCTGCCATTGTTGTTGCAAGCCTTTACTGCAGTAGCACTATGCAGAAATTAGTTCCGATGCCGTGTAAAGTTTATGTTATCTGATAACTCCTGACAACTAGCGGAGGCACGTGTTCAGTAATTTATGAGTCTAATCAGAAATCA
Organism: Anarhynchus alexandrinus; assembly: GCA_008711295.1. NCBI lineage: Eukaryota > Metazoa > Chordata > Aves > Charadriiformes > Charadriidae > Anarhynchus > Anarhynchus alexandrinus. The sequence goes on along the minus strand of VUYV01000019.1, from coordinate 7,200,405 downwards.
TTCACTTTAAGTCAAATGGTTACAGTATGGAATACTTTCACTATATTCACTACATCATTATTATATTTTCTGAATTTGCATACGTGGTAATGTTTTTACACAGCTTTACATCATTAATTTAATTAAGAAACAAAATTTTACATTCTTACTATAACTGAAGCAGCAAGTAATCATGCCATTGCACAGTTCTCTTCTAAACAGTTAAACAGTGTTGCTGAGGAATGTTGTTGCTTTTAAAGAGGAGGAAAAGAGCAGTGTAAACAAGCCCCAAAATTCACCATTACGCAGTCCTTCATATAAAATGCTCTTTACTTTTATTAATAAAATTATATGGTCATTTAGGGAGATGCTAAAACCTGAATTCTAATACTCATCTTCTAATACAGTGCCTCTCAATGTTACTGCTATTGCCAGTAACTACTATTTTTATAGTTTTTTGCAACTCTGCAGTTTTTTCCTTAAGGTTTTTGCCATATGTTTGAAATTTCAAGATGTGTGGCATTTGCCCTGGCATCTGGAAGTCCTAAGGATATAGCTACAGAGACTCTCCAAAGCAATTCTGCATTACATGTGCAGCTACGTACTGAAGCATGTATCAGTTGCACAGCTCATTAAAGGCAGATCTGTTAAGGCAACACTTTTGATTTTTAGACATCTATAGATATCTGGTATTAAAGTGAGAGAAACAGAGATTCAGCTGTGAAGTGCAAAATGTTTGAAGTTTTAAGATAGCCATTTCCTGGGATTTTAGTGTTTTAAGATCTGGAAGTAAATGGGAAAAGTATTAAAAAAATGACAGTAGAAATAACCTGTAAATAAGAAATCAAAATAAAAATTAAATCCAAATTTTACTAAACTCTGAGAACTGTTCTATACCTATATTTTGGAAGTTAAAAACATTATATTTACATTTATATTTGCTATTTATATGGGATGAATCATTCTGTGAACTTCACTGACTGCAAGGTAAACAACGCACATATATTGTGTACATTTTTAAGTTGTTTCTTTTTCTGAAAGTACTTGCCCCTAGAAAAAGACTCCCATGGTGTATTGAAGAGGATCAGTATACTTTCAAACACTGGGTGACTTCTGGTCCCATAGCCCACTTCTGTTAGACTTGCGATATGGAGAGATGGTGGGCTGTTTTGTAATGGAATAGATACACTAAGCTTTTTCAAGATAAACACCAGGCTAAATCCAAGTATCAATTAAAAAAACCCCACATCATAAATAAGACATTGGTGAATTATGAAGGACATCTGAGTCAGCTGGGGTTTTTTCACTTGCAGACATGAATACTGGGCATTTACTTAATGTTCATTTTCTTGCATGCATCTTTATATTTCAGTCTTCCGTGTCAGCTACATATTCTGAGTGGAGGTAAAGGCCGAAGCATGATGAAGTGCTTAGTTAGAGCCTAGGGTGGCCGTGGGAAATACTGTGGTGCCAAGAGGTCTTTCAAGGTGCAGAGCTGCCACAGGTGGTGTTTTGTGCCTGAACTGGCCGGTCCACATAGCAGTAAGCCTAGATTTTCTTGAAGATTAGCCGCTGTTGTAGTTAATATAGAAAACTCCTGTAATATGGAACTGTCTAGTATTAGTACCTTAAGAATACGTAGCATGGCAGGAAAATAACCTGACCTCTATCTGCATACCTGTGCAAGAGATTAAATGTAGACCTTAATGATTGCTACATTTCTGACATGATAAAAAACGGCCATTTTGTTTTAAGTTAATATTTTAATACTTCTGATACACTAAATGGGAGCAGGTCCTTAAAACCAGCAAATTTAGTACATGTTTGAAACTGAGAGCTGCGTGTGGGCACAGAGTGGGAGAATCAGACTGAACAAACTCCAGAAAGATTGGATTTATTAAGTTGTCATTGCGGAAAACAATCATATTCTCACAGCTGTTAACTTTAGTGATGACAAGTGAACCGATAACCCAGAGGATTGTTACTTACTCTTACTTACTATGTGGAAATGAAAAATACTATAGTTATTTCATAGCTTGTTTTTTTGCGAGGAGGAGTTAAAGTCAGAAGACCACCTTCGCCGTTTCTCTTACAGGTATCCATTTGGGGTTTGAGGACTAACCACATGCTTGTTTTGAGTTGCGACTCATGATTTTGTAACATTTGACACTTTTTAACCATTATTATTTTTCTAAATAAGAACAATCTTTACTGTTCAGCTCCACTGGAAATAAGTGTTTTGAATATCTGCCATTGCCCAGGGTCTCTGCCAGCATCCCTTAAGCAGAGTCCCTGGAAAAATTCCCATGGGCCAAAATGTAATGTTATGCTCCTCTATACTGGCAAAATCATCATTTAGAGACTGCAGGGCAGGGATGAATCAAGCCGTTTGTCCAAATACAGAAATAAAGCAAGGATTCATTAACTAGTTCTGACTGTAATAAATAACGTCTGGTTACAAGAGTCCGCAACTAATGCTAAGGGCAGGAAAACAGATAAGCTGTGACTACAGATAGCAACCTGGGGAATTACATAGACTTAATTAATAGATCGGTGAAATTTTTGGTTAGCCTTTTGATATGTTAGAGAATAAAATTTCTCCTTAAAGGAGGATAAATCTCTACTTGGTTAATCATCATCCTGCATTACAATAGTTTTGAATACTCAACTTTTCTAGGAAATGTTTTGTTTGGGGTTTTTTTTGCTTTGCTTTGCTTTGTTTTAGACTGGTGATAATTTGGTAATTGACTATGACTTACTTAATGATGCTTGATGTACAGCGAATTTTTTCCACTCTCCTTGTTCTTGTCGGTTCGCTTTTGCCATTATTCCCCCAAAATGATATTTTTGGAGGGACTGAAATGGAAAGAGTAAATCCCTTAATATTCTGTGTTTGAAAAATACCGTGTTTTTCTTTCTGTCAGGAAGACTGCTTTCAAATCCCTCCTTGGTCTAAGCTGCTGCGCTTGACATCTCATTATTTGACTCAGCTGTTTCAGTTTCACCTTCACCCGGCTAATTAAGTAACTCATTGAATGTATTATTCAGTATTTGATTCCCCTATCTGAGTCGGTGAGAGATGGAATTTAAAAAAAAATCCCCTTGATGGGATTAGCGAGAGGCTTGTTGCTCTGACATGGTGGACTAAAATGAGAATGAGCTAATGAAGTTGGCGATATATGAATCGCATTCTGTCACTTCAGCGAGCGTTTGGCTGCTGGTGAAAGTATGGGGATTAGGGTTGCTTTAAAGTGATCATTCCTTAACTAACCAGATAGTGACCTGTTAATTGTTTCAGGACATCTGTAGTGTGAAAGAGGTTCTTTAGTTTTACTTACATTTTTGTTTCCTTCTTCAGCTGTTGTCCTGCAGGGTATTGTATGTGTATCATGTGTCACGTCTAGATAGGGGCTTTAGCTATTTATGGAACTTAGTTTTGTTCATCATTTTGGCTCTGTTACCAACATGTATTACTTTCCAGTGCTTTTGGCAGTTTTTGAATAATTTATTCCTTTTTCTTGGATTATAAATGTAAACAGGAGTGCTCTGCAAATGAGCAAATTCTGCTATAGGTTGTCCAATTGCATTCCCGTTCCTCTGACTTTGGCTGCGTTTGCAACACATTAGTCTTTTGTATTAAAAGCAAAGTGTTACTACAATTATATTAATTTCCTTTTTGCTTTAGAATATTTTTTCTTTAATATTTACATTAAGCCTCCTGAATTAAACTTGGCAATCTTGGCAATAGTCCAGTGAAAACTGCCTGTGAGGTGTTTTGATAGCGAAACTGATATCTTCCACCAAAAAGCCATTGGAAAAGTCCTAATCAAGTCTTACACAGAACATCTGATACTTTGTCTCTAGAATAGTTCTTACAATATATGTATTCAGACAAAATAGGTTGAGTAAATCAGAGTGCAAACGCAATCACTAGAAAATTCTTCTCTCAGATTTTAAATTATCAGTATTTTTTCTACAGAAAAATAAAACTGATACAGTTTTGTAGTGATTAAGAAGTGTGAACTCCATTCTGAACAGTTTCATGGCAAAACAAAAAGCAGACTGTAGCAGCTTCTGTCTTTGTCTAATGAATGTTGCTTGTGCATTTAATTTTAAAGAACAGGGTGGTTCCTAAAGGAAAATTCTAGAGCTTTTAGAATATACACACTCTAAATTTAGGGTAAAAAAACATGAAGACCAGTCACTTTTCTTGGTTAAATATCTATTTGATATTTTTATTCTGGAATAAGAGTGCCTTTTGTCTGTTTACCTTCACCTGATTTTGCTCTCAGCAGATAAACTTATGGATTTTGGTATGCCAAGCGAAAAGGCTATAACTTTGGGAAGGAAGTGATAGCTTTGGAATCGACTTTGACCTCTTTGCCTTGCTTTTGCAGATGGAGGTTTGTTTGTCCAGAAGGTTATCGTTCGCTGCAAGGAAAAATAAGTAATTGGAATGGGATGTCTTTAGATTAATATTCTGACGGGTACCTTTTTATACTCATCTTCTTGCTAATGAGAAGATATGTAAATATTTTATTAAGCTACTAAAAGATTGAGAACATTGTCCTTAATGAGACATGAAGTAGAAAAAATTAGACTATCAGTCTTTCAGTAATTTGAAACAGTGAAAAATGTTAACTGTCTTATCATACTGACAAGGGTTCATAATATTTCTAATTGTATCAGCAAACTAAATTTGCATTCAGTTATTTTCTTGTTTTAAACTTATTTTGAATCTCTGCTTTTTGCTTGCTTTCCTAGAGAAATGCTCAATCTTACTGGCTAGCAATACTTTTTACTGCTTTATTCTAATGAGAAAAATAAGTTAATACATATATCAACTTAGCTAAGTTTTATGGATAACTTAATGTACAAAAACTTAGCTAGCTTTGTGGGTAGTTTAATAAGTAGTTAATCAGATTCTTCATTTTACATGTGGTTGTCTTAGAGCTTATGACTTTTTTGTATTTGCATATTTGTAGTATGTAATAAAATGCTGAATTGCACTGTACTTTTATGCAATGATTTTATTAATCATCTGAATTAAATAATAATTCATGAAATGTCACTTTTTCTTTGGCTTCACTATTTAAATAAGACAGTATATTAATTTTGCTCTATAGGGAAATAAACAAGCTTATCAAATTGTAGTTAGCTGTGAACTTTGAGCAATGACTTGAAAATATTGTCATAATATGTACTTCACAAATATATGTGGTTTTAATTCATTATTAGTGATGCAATGGCTTATTTTAGAACTTTAAATATTTTTCATTGAAAGTTAAATATGAAGTGATTTATTTGTATTAAATCCTCTAAAAATTCTCAATTATATTTCAAAAACCCTGTGGCCCCAGATGGTAAAAGCTATGCTAGTCTTTCTCACATCGTGATCTACCCAAACTCTTTGCTAAGGACAAGTTCTTCTCATATCTTTTAATACTCTTTTTATAGCCAAGTATCTTTCAAAACTTTTTTTTTTTTCCCCACACGAATGTGTCTATTGCTAGAAAAAAAAGTCTGACATAAATCTGCTAATCCAAATCTTCAACTCTTTGTCCTTTCCTTCAGTCTGCTCAGTCTACAGGGAGCAAGATGCGCTCATGCCAGTATCACATTACATCATTTATGGCCATACAGAGGGAGAGAGCAGGGAGGTGCAATGAATACAACTTTTTACTGCATGCTTGGGGACATGATGAGTCACAGTAATTATAAACAGAAGAGTAGGTAAATACCCAGTTTTTGCTAGTGTTTCCTCTCTGTTTTCATTGCTCTTAAAAATCAAACATTATTAATATTTTTTAAGTGTGTGACGCTTCAATTTCTAGTTCAATTTTATATTCTTATCGTGGAATTCTGTGCTCACACTTTAAATATTAATGACTTCAAGCACAAGTTACGTTAATGAAGCAGTTACGTCTTTTGGGTTTAAGTATCATTAATTTTAGGAAACTACTTCTCATGTGAGTGATCAGAAACAGCTGTTGGTTTTGCTTGCTGCAAAATGTTAATCCGTAAATGAAAAGAAATAGTGAATATTTGCATCAGTAACTTTAAAAAACAGAGACGGTTTGCTGTAAGCATACCTTTTCTATGCCTTGCTGCGGTCATATATTCCCAAATTCAAACACTGTGTTGTTCTGGATGTACTGAATTTTTAACTTCCACTGTGCCTATTTAATACACGATATTGAGGTTTGTTGAAACTGCGCATACTAAAATTATCAGAAATGCTTCCTCTTGAAATAAAAGACCTTAAAGGTATTATTCTAGTAATATTTCAAATTGCAACTAATTTAGTTTTCTACTGTTCATCTGTTTTCAATATGTAAAGGGTAATTTTAGTCACAAAGATGCTCTAAGTTATTTTCTCACTGACACGTTTGTCCTGTAGGAGATTTACATTGAGTGTATGTCTCTGGCTTGAAGTAAGGCCAATTGCAGCAACACACCGTATGCTGAAGTATATTAAATACTAGTTTATATACAGCTTTTACTGACTGGGGGAGAATTTCTTGCTTAGGCAACATATTTTAGCAAAGGAGGAAATTAATGCCTTCAGTTCTGATGAATAGCCCACAAAGCAGCTGTTTAAGAGCACGCGTTGTGCCTTCCAGACAGAGCAGCCCAACCGGTCACGCTGAGACCAACGGAGAGAAGTTTTTGCTGCCATGCTTACCTACAGCATTGAGAAGCAACCCTGCAGTTCGGAGAGAGCTCAGAAATAGCTGGAGTGTTTTCAGTTGCACTAACTTCTTTACAAAGTTATGCTATATGAGTTCTGTAGTATTAGTAAGGTGATTCTTTTGGTCCTATGCCATTGTAGAGCTGTAGTGCATATCACCCTTAAAGTTACACTAATAGGTCCTTGAATGTCTTTGTCACCTTGTTTAGCTTCTTTGAACCAGAGCCTGTCTCATTATAAGTTTTCCTTTATAGTGGTTATGCTGAAATATTTGTAATAGCAGGGGGTTTCACGAGAATTTCCGAAGAGGGTTTATCAAATCTGTTTACTTGTTCAACTATCGATTGACTGAAGTAGGAGACTTCCAACATTATCTAACAAATATACCTCTGGCATGTACATTACTTATCTGAGAGATTTCTAGAATTGATGATGCCACATAACTGTTCAGATATTTAAGCATCTGAGATTTTTTGATTGCAGGTTGTCAACATACTTTCTGAATGTTTGGGAAATGCCATACTGTATGTCATTGAAAGGACTTTGGCTGGCGTTTGCATAAAGATAGCTGCAGCCCTGATCCAACTCAGAGTTGCGCAGCAGGGAATGAGTGCCACAGAAGTGTGTGCTAATTTTTTTCTCCCTCAGAAAACGCGTGTCGTTTTTGTCTCCCCTCTTGTAAGCTTTGCCCCTCACTAAGATACCAGGGAGGGTTAAATGAGAACTCATAGGCTAAGCAAGGACTGAGAGAAGTTTTGCCTAACCCAAGAAGCTTCCAGGAAAGGGAATTTTTTTGATGACGATGATGAACTTGGGAAGTTCATTTTCTTTTGTCTTTTTAGTTATTCAGGGCAATATTTGAAATGTAAGCCTTTGGTGCATGGGCTTGAAATGATTCTTGTTATATGTTTATGATGCAACCATGACAGCAGGTAAAATTGAAAGTAATTAGCGTTACTGTAATTTCTTTCTTATTAACAAGTGTGTTATAGTACTTTCTTTTAAGAATATGGAAATAATGTCAGCTACATCTTTAGGTGATTATAGGGTGGTCTAGATTGCTCTCGAGCCAGAAGGCCTGTTTTCCCATCTCTGCTATCCTGCCTTCAGCATTTAAGGATCCCAGTTTATACAGTTTCTCCACAGGCCATTCTGTTATCTCCTTTTCTTAGTGACAATTTTCCTATCCAAATGTAAACCATCCTATCTTGCTTTTCTCTCCTTTCACTCCATTTCATTAAAACGTAGCTTTGACACTGCATTGTTATTACTGTAATGTTCACTGCGTATGCATTTGTTTGCCTGCATCGTGTCCAGACTTAAGGTCTATCTGCATGCATGTGCAGCTCTTCTCATAAACGAACATTCTCCCGCATCTCAGCTCATTATGTTTGTGGTGTTACTATCAATAGCTTGTAATGTCTTTAATTACCAGGTACTGATTTTCTTGATCAGCCAAAATACCATAATAACTTCCGTTCAAGTCTACTTGATCTCTCTAGGCTTGAACCTATCTGGTATTGCTGGATCCGGAGTTGGAAATATTTTTCTTAGTTTCAAATAAATAATTTCTCTCTCCAAGTGTAAACTGTAAAAATATAACAGCAGTTAACTAAGGCATCATCTCAGTCTCATGATTGCTAACATTTCAGTGGAGGATATAAACATACAGCATATTATAAAGTATATAAAAAAAACCCCTCCTTTTTACTGCTGTAGACTGTCGTTTTCTCAATTTCTTCTTCCTTGAAACATTTATATTTAAGTCATATTCACAGCTTTTTATTGAGTGTATTTTCTGTGGTCATTAATAAGCCTAAAACTGACTTTGAGTAAACTAAAACAACTTAATACCAAAATTGAACTCAAACTGTAAGTTATTACTATACAAAGTAAGTTATTGTTCATCATTGTAGTGTGCAGTGTCTACAAAGAGGGATTCCAAACTCTTTTTAGGTATCCAAATCAGAACGGAGAATAATAGAAAGATAAAGATACTTAAGCTTCTTTTCTAAGAAGTTCTAAGGGTTTCAAACATCCATAGTGAGATAGCATTAGCAAAGATATTGTACAACTCCTCTAGAAAGATGATTTAAGGCTTGCAATCATTGTGAATTTTGTTTATGAAATGAAGAGTTGTTACTTCATCTTGTAGAAAAAATCTAATAGCCATTTTTGTCATAAAGTAGTGTGAAAAAACAAGGTTTGTAGAACAAGAAACATTGCTTTGTGGAGAACAACATAGTTGAGAGCATGGGTAAAATGGTGGCGGATAGCTGAAATATCTGCTGGGGAGATGGGTATGGAAAACCTCAACAAAAAAGCTTGGAGCAGCTTTGGAGATTAGCACGACTTCTGAGCTTTTACAGTGGTGCTTTTTTTATTAGTATTTGGGTGTATCAAAAGCGCAAATGCAGTTTTGGGGGCTTTTTTTCAGCTGTCAGAAATCCTGTGTATGATTGGAATTTTGAGAGTCTTCTCTGCAAATTCAGTTGTGTGGAACATATTTAGGAACTTGGAGCAATAAGAAGTTAGACTGGGAAAAGTGTTTCTAGATGTTGGGCTACAGAAACCTGAGCTTTCTGCCCTCCTCATTCTGTCCTGGTGGCTCTCTCAGTCGGTGCTTCTGGCTCACGGTCCCGCGCCCTGTGTGCTCCATATTCAGGGTATCAGAGGCTCTGCATCTGCATCTGTTGAAATACAGGTAGCTATTATCACTCTTGCTGTCATTACTGCCTCCTTCTGCCCTGTGTTGTTACTTAAATACTGAGTTTAGATATTATATGTATTAGAGTAAGTTTTTATATAGTTACAGAATTGCGCATGAATTATCCATGATCATTTTCTAGTCAAATTTAGACTCTGAAAAATGTTTCGTGATCTTTACTAGTCTAACGTATGAAGAAATCAACCTACTGATCAAAAACTCCTTCTGTACTTTTCCTATTCTATGGAGTTCCCTTTGCACTTTGAAAGTCTTTAAAAGTAGCAGACAGTTGCTGATAAAGTAGTTGCCATGAGTGACAACTGAGAATACTGTTATTTTGGCTTTTGAGGATACCAGATGGGAATTATGTAAAATGTAGTTAACTGAAGCCCTCAAAAGACACGCACATTTGGGTAGCTAATTTTGCAAGTGCTTTTTTGTTATTGTTGTTTTTGTTTGTCAGCATTGCAGGAGGTCTGAGGACAAAAGGAGATCACGTATGCTTCATCTGTTGTTTGATCATAGTCCTCTAGAGTCTTTGATAATTTTGATATGGGCTGACTCGGTCTTTTGAACCTTTATTCATTAATTAAGTTTTAAAAGTTAGCATTCTGAAGTGGCCAGTACAGACAGTATTTTGTGGAGTAGCTCTGATACAGAATCCCAGTGTTCATCTGCTATTCGGTAGAAAATCTTGTACTGGATCTGCTTTTCTGAAGCTTATTTCAATCTGTAACATCACCTTGATGTTGGCTTTACTGTATCATTATACCATGTTAAGAAATGGATTTTTCCGGCCTGACGTAGTGAACAAAGTGTTAGTAGTCGGAAAATAGCTGGCATAGTTTACTCAATGGTATCGCATAATTTTGTAGAATGCATTTCTCCGGCTGCGTCATTAATAATCATTAGGCTTGGTAAGAGCAATTACAGTGTAAATGGTGATGATGATGTTCAGTATTTGTACTGTAAAATTAGCCACAGTTTTAGATATTATTTTAAACATATTAAAAACAATGATGAAATTGTATATTTAATCAGTTTAAGCAGTCAAAATTTCCCAAGCAGCAAAAAGAAATTCTTTATAGTTGGTGGAAATTTAAAGCTACAGAAACAAGGAAACAAATTTGGTAGCAGATCTTAGATTATGTTACTTGAAAATTCTTCATTGTTGATCAGGTTTACGAAGTACCTTTTAAAACATATACCAGTTATGACTGCAATTCCACAGCATTCCAAGAATTCCAAAGGGAAATAGCTGTCTTTATCAGGATACCTTCAGTTACCATTGGTCATCCTAACAAGTTTCTGTTTTGCTTTAATAATTACGTTACTTTTACTTTGGGATTTATAACACTTCTTTCATGAGAGAATAGATCATGCAAGGCAGAGTGTGTGTGATTCGAATGTTTTTAAGGGTAAGCTTTATATACAAAACTGTCATATCTTTAAACAGAAAACTGAAAGTAAGACTATATAAAAGCAGTGACCAAAATAAGTCTTTTTTTTTCTAATTTTATACTAATGCACCCGTAATTCTTCTAAAAGTCAGAATTTCCAACAAATAAGTTATCTTATAAATACATTTAATATTTACTATTTTGATAGAGATATATTTTGTTCTAACCACTTAAAGCTGATTTAGGATCCTTTCAGTCTTTAGCGAGCGTTGAAAAGCAGTTAATCATGTTTGTGTTTAAGTGTACGTGTATTTTGGGGGAAGATGACTACTATAATCCTTTTGTTTGTGTTCAGCTATGACAAGACATAATAGTATTTTTATATATAATTGTTGTATATTTTATGTGTAATTATATTATTATTTATGATATATAATTATATATTATATATTATGTATTATATATATGGGTATATCTAACCATTTTCTTCTGGAGGATATATTAGTGTTATTGTAGTCCTGTTTTTACTTGGTAAAAGCATAGCTATAGCAAATGAGACCTAGGGGGCTTAGTGATGATGTTACTGAATTCATTGTTAAAATACCATTCTCTGTTTTATAATACTGGGTTAATATAGATTAAAAACCCACTGCTTTTTATATTTGATGAGGGAATTCAAGCATTTGCTCTTCCTGTAACAAGGAATCTGGACCTTCATCTGCCAAGTGTATGAAATGCATTCATGTTAATTCCTTGTGTTTTGGATCAGCGCATTAAAGTCCATCAGTACATTACAGTGATCACTTTGGTAAAGTTAAAGCAAGTCAGCAATACCATGAGATCTGTCATTTCTTGTTTCAATATAGTGATGGTCCGATTTGATTTGGAACTTTGATTATCATTTAAGTTATAGTTAGGATTTTGGCCCTGAAATTTGCTTGAAAAGCAGAGACATGCAAGTTTTATGAGTGTGCACCTGTTATGAGAGTTTGTTTGTGATTTGATTCCCTTGTATAAATAAAATCAGAAGCTGGTTAATTGGCAGGAAACCAACTAAAGAAACACATTCTCCAATTCAGGTTGTAAATATATTTTTTTCCCCCACTTATTTAGAGAGTACAATGTATTAGATAGAAAAGTTTCAGCCTATTTACATTAAAACAGTGATTCTTTTCACTCATTTTAATAAATAATTGTTATTATAATGAGAGCTACCCCTAATAAGATCCTTGCATTGATAAAATGAAATGAAACACCTTATGGGCATATCATTTGCCAAGTTGACATACTGTATCTAGTACTATTAGTTGAGGCACAATTTTTGTTATAGATTCCCTCACCCCTTGCTCTGCCTTGGTAGAGTATCGGATTTTACAATGTGTTACAATGAGAGTTCAATGAGTGTCTGGTCTTTATCATTCATGTGGTCTACTGTAGTTATTGTTAATGGTTATATGAACAGCAAAATAGGGAGCGTATATCACCTCTCAGACTATGTTCTGTACACCCATCTTGGGTTAAATTACAGTGGGATTGATTAGCAGAAGCTGCTAAAACTAAGGTTCGGTAGAGAAGTTGTGGATTTTTTTTCTCTAAGGTTCAGAATTTGTGTTCAGTCCTTAAAGAAAAGTTTCCGTATATTAGATTCATAAATTTTAAATTGGTCGTGCCAAAAAGTAATTTAAAAAATTTACCAGATGAAATAAAATTGCATTAACCTGGTTTATACAGAAAAGGGGAGAAATATATTTTTCTGCTATAATACAATTATAACAACTTCTTAGTTTAAGGGAAATGTGTGCAGTTATACTTACCATGGGTTGAAAATAATTCATCAAGGAAATGTTCTGAATTCAAGAACAATGCTATTTGTGCTCCATCAAAAATTGGTTTTGCTTTAATCAATTTTTTAGCTCTTGAAACTGATGTACTGGGTCTACTTTACTTTGTTTTAAATTGGACGGCTCAGCTACTGTTCAGTATTCATGCTTGGGTAACTTGATTAAACTGGAAGTAAAACTTTATAAAAAGTACAGTTGCGTATTTAGCCTATAATGTAGAAAGAACATATAGAAAATGTAATGTGGAGTTGGGAGGTGGGTGATCAAAGCTCTGAGTCCCTCAGATTCCTCTGGCCATGCTGAGTTGGCATTTCAGAATATTCAATCCTTTATTTTCTGCAGATTTATTTTTTTAAACAATAACACCATCAGATTTAGTAACATAATCTTTTAAATGGAAATTGGAGATAAGTACAACACTCTTTTTTCCTGGGTCAACACATCACCTACTTTAGATAAACTGGAACATTCAAATTTTATCGTGTCGCATAGTTGAAGGTTACTGCCAAAAAGACAGAGGATTCTCCTTAGGATTGAGAGACACATGTTGGTATGAATTCTAACATTTGAGAGAGACCTCTCTGAGGCATTTTAAACACTGGTGTAATTATTCACTTTTTCACTGGTGAAAAGAGGAACTGTTGACATTCAATCAAATGTCAATGAGCAAATTAAATAAAAATAAAAGTGTGTGTTTTTCCACATAATACGTAATTAAACTGTGGAATTGCAATGGGATATTTCAGAGGCCAAAAGTATTAAGAGATTCAAAAACAGAATGGATGAGTTCGTAAGATAAAAATCTTGTGTTTATTTACTGGCCTGAAAAGAGCTTCTAGCTCAGAGTGTGCCTCCACTGCTGGTTTTTAGAATCCGATTACCATACATGGGGCTTGCTGCTCAGGGGTCTGAGCCAGAACCATACTGATGTGTATACATGCGTTGTCTATACAAAGCATAGTTTGTGCTCAAGATGTCATACACTTTCCCTAAGCTTTCGCTACAGACTACTTTCTGACTGTCTCACTGCTTCGTGACTCCGTTCCCAGGGCTCTGATTCAGTCCTTCAGAAGTCGAAGAATGATCTTAGCGATCAGTGCCCCAGGGACAGTAGAGGTGCTCCAATGCGAGGCAAGGTTTTAAGGTAGATGAACTTCTAATCTCATCCCGTATGGTAGAGAGCCTGCAGCTTAAAACTGAAGGCTCAGTTGGTGTGTTTAAGTAGAAAAGCTTTGTGAGGGAAAATGAAAGCTATAGAGGTTCATCTGAGGTTTAATTCCTGTGCAGCTTCTAAAATTCATAGTGTGATGCTTGATGCTTCATCCCTACTGGATTTTCTCTGTTGAATAGGTGACTTAACTTGTCTACTGAGTGAGAAATTGCAGATTATGAGACTAATAAAGATAATAACCTTAGAAAAATTGCATTTAGATGGCTAGGTTGTTCTTTTCATTTCTCTACTAGTTTAAGAAAAGGAGGAAGAAACTGATTTTCTTATTTTTTGATGGATCCAAATCCATTTATAAATTAACTTCTTATTACACTGACCTTTGGCCTTGAGATTATTTTGGCACCTCTCTCTTTTCCAAATGCCGTAGCTCATTGTATGCATTCGTCTTTCATACACATCTATGGGGGAAAAAATTTTGCCAGTCTGTATGTACAGTGAAATCAGTTTTAAAATAAACACAGTAGCTATTATATTTCAGTTGCATACCAAAATAACTTCATATACTATACAGTATTACATGGTGAGATTATCTGCAGTCCAATTTATAAAAAAAATGAATTATTGAACATTGAAAAGTATTTATTACAACTAAGTAATCAATATTCCTTGTTTAAAAAGATTAATTCCTCTGCATATTAATCCTGTCCTGATTTCAGCTGGGACAGAGTTAATTTTCTTTCTAGTGGCTGCTGTTTTCAGATGTGGTATTACAAGAATGTCAGTAATGCCTGTTGGTTTAGATGTTGCCAGGTGTTGTTTATATTTTTCAAGGACTTTTTTCAGCTTTCCATAGAAGCTGAAAAGGAGCCTAGACAGAAGGATGGAATGGCCAGTGCGATGTTCCGTACCACAGACATCATGCTCGGTACATAAATGGGGTTGGCCGGTGGGCGGGTGCCGTTGTTGCTGCTGGGGAAGGTACCAATTCACCGGGTAGTGAGAGTGACTTGTGTCATTATTGTTGTTATTACTATTATTGTTTTTACTGTTATTTTCCGTTTCTGTTATTGTTCTATTAAACTGTCTGTCTCAACCCATGAGGTTTTTTTTCCTTTCCCTTTCCTCTCCTTTTCTTCCTCTTCTTCCTGCCCTTCTGGGGGAAGGAGGAGAACTGCAGTGGTCCTAGCGTGGTCCTAACTGCTGGCTGGGGTTAGACCACAACAAATCCGTACACAAAATCACAACATCTGTGATCACAATTGAAGAGAGGGGTTTGGGGGGGGGGGAGCTGACGAGGCCTTGTGAGTTATTTTGGTTTGGTTTATTTTCTTTCCTTTTCTTTTGGTACTGTGCGGTGTGTCTCGACCAGTACTGAGACAGAGTCATCCTTCTGCAAAAAGATGCCAAGGACATTTGTTGTCAGTGAACCTGTTCTTGGCACTTTAGTGTTGATATAGGCCGAAACATCTGTTTGGGGGAAAAATAGCTGAGAAGAAGTAGGAGGGACAACATCTGTGTACTTACTTCAAAAGTACATGTCTGTTAGTACTGAGACACTTATATGAAAAGTAAACATTTTGAAATCCAGCACACTCATTCAGGAGAAGAGCACATACCGGGGACACTGGGTCCTCATCATTTTTGAGCAGGAACACATCCATGCCACTAACATTTATCTCTGCTTGTTTTCTTTAGCAGGCTTCGCTTACGGGCCGCCTTAGCTTCTTTGTATGTGCAGCGTGAATGAGTGTTACTCAGCAGCCTTTCAGGGCTCTTGTTCGACCAGTATCTTTTTAACTATGAGGTTCCTAAAAAGATTTGGAAAAGAAATGGATCTGATGTCTTCATGACAGTATAGCCTGGCAGGTGTTTCAGAGGAAACTGGTTTTGTATACCTTCCACTGGGCATAGAAGAAGAAAAATAGATCATATCTCAGTCATTTTCTTCTTGCCAACAATAACAAAATAGTCAAACGATTGGTTGATAAGCAAATAACTCAAAGCTGTGGCTGTTCTAAATCATACAAGCTTGCTGTGTGAGGGTCTAGTTAAATTCTTCATTTCTCTTGGATGTTAAAGCAATAGCTGTAGTCATCAGAGCTTCTTTTTAATTTCCTCATGATAAGAATAGCCCTTTGGATACAGCGTTCACTCACGCCTTTGTTACCACGTTCTCATTAGTGTAATGACGCAGAGGTACGCCAGGAAGCTGAAATAGTTTCCGTAGATGAAACACCGAACAATTTGTGACCTGACTACTTGTCACACCTGTGAATTAGGTAGAAGTTAAGAAGTAATAAATTTCTGATTGTTGTGAGTGAATCCCAGTAGGCAGCTAAGCACCACCCAGCTGCTCGCTCGCTCACCCCCCGTGGGAGGGGGGAGAGAATCAGAAGGGTAAAAGGGAGTATACTTGGGCGTTGAAATGAAGACAGTTTAACAGGTAAAGCAAAAGCTGCACGTGCAAGCAAAGCAAAATAAGGAGTTCATTCACTATTTCTCATTGGCAGGCAGATGTTTCACCGTTCCCGAAAAGCGGGGCTTCATCAAACATAATGTTTATTCAGGAAGCAAATGCCATAACTCCCAATGTCTTTCCTTCCTCTCTCTTTCCCCCAGTTTTTATAGCTGAGCACGACATCAGATGGTCTGGAGTACCCCTTTGGTCAGTCGGGGTCAGCTGTCCCAGCTCTGTCCCCTCCTAACATGTTGTGTGCCCCCAGCCCTCTCGCTGGTGGGGCAGCCCGAGAGACAGCACAGGCTTTGAGGCTGTGTTAGCACTGCTCAGCAAGAAATGAAAAATGAGTTCGTTATCAACAGTGTTTTGGTCACAAATCCAAAACATGGCATCATACCAGTTACTATGAAGAAAATTAACTCCATCCCAGCCCAAATCAGTCCACTGATTTAAAAAGAGGAGACACTTCTTGGCTGTATTGAATCTAGATGATTTTTTTTTTTAAATACTCAGATACAAGGTGATTGTTTATGCAGTGAAGCCTTGATTCCAATATGAAGTTGTTTTCTGCTTTTTTGCTCAAAAAAGCATAGTGAATACATAACCAGTTTATTATGAATGTAACTGGTTTTACTGCTTGGAAATAGACATATTTTATGAATAGATATTAAAAGCATAAAACTCATCCTTTTGTGACTGAATCAAAAGATTAGTGTAATATCAAAGCAAAAAAATACCTTTTCACAGAGCCTTAATTTTCATGGGTGCCTACTTCCTTAGTACTGCAGTCATAATATACCTTCTTTCATTAAGGAATTTCTTCCCTGACACTCTGTAAGCTTGAAAATTTGCTATCTCAGTTTAAATTTATGTTTACATTTTATCAATATGTGGCTGTAAAATGACTGAACTCTGTTCAAATGTTCAGCAAAAATCCTCTACAGTCTTGAAGTAGGTTATTTTTGTGAACAGCGGACTTAACTGAAATGGTTTTATTAGATTGGTACCCTGTGTCCTCCGAGTCCCCACCTGAAAAACATGGGCTCCTGCCCTTCTATCTGACTTCACAGAATGAGTCCTCCCCATCTCAGCATCCTCAGCTCTTTGAGGTCTTTTAACAGCTGGTGTAGTGGCTGGTTTTGCAAGTAATGTTTGGTCTTTCCCTTTCACTCAGCCACTAATTCATGAAAAATGTAGGAACGTAGTAACTCTTGGGGCTTCTATTTCCCTGTCAAATGTGGCGGAACTGAATAAACATATTCTAAAGGTGTTGAGGTACTTGAGGTACAAGTAATTTTCCTTTAGGAAACCAGGCTAAAAAAGATAAATTTCTCCAGGAATCCAGTTGTCCCCTTATGCTGATTTTAATTTGAAAACATAAACTGTCAAATTAAATTGCTTTCTATAAAAGTCGCATCTGCACTTTGGCTATATATTACCAGTTACTGTCTTACCCAGTTTACCTAGTGTGTAGGCTGTGTTCAAACCACACCGGCAACTTTATCGACAGCTCTTATTTTGGATTTATCAGGAATATATATTGATCACCTAGGTTTCAGTGACTTAAAATATACTAATATTTATTTGGCTGTTGATCTACTTGACACCTAAGGGGATAATATTAGATAAATAACATTTACAGTTTTAAAATATTGTTTTAACAGATTAAAACTTAAAATTTACAGTTTTGAAAACTATTGTGATAGTGGTTAACTTGACTTCGGTCCTGAAGTGACACTTTTTTCCGGAATTAGTTAAAAATGAAGTATAATTAGGTTTTCAAAGGATTCTTTAGAAATTGCACACAAACTAGAAAATGGAAACTGCATATATTTTCCCACTTTGCATCTGAAACTGAAGATGGATTTAGATGCAGCTGTGTTGCTCTTTGAATTGAGCAGGGCAACTTTCAGCCTTGAAAGTAGAGGTTCATATAAAAAAAGGAGTTTTAGACTTGACCTGTATGTCAAAATGATGTTGTATATAGAAAACTTAAATATTTTCGTGCTGTTCAAACTGATAACTTTATCTAATAAAATTTGTATTGCCATCGTTGAAAATTAAGTATTTACTAGGCCCCAGATTAAGTCTTAACCGGATATTTTTCTAGGCATCAGCAGCAAATTCCTATAGATATAGCTAGATGCTTCTACATGATGGATTCATGGCTTCAAATTATGTGCATCTTTTTGGAAAATGCTACATGTTTTTTATGTTGCTTTGTGCTGTTATGATGATCTAAGGACACAGGCAGAAGTTACACAGGTAATTTTGGACTAATGAAAACGTGTGGAGAAATTAGGTGAGTTGTGAGGCACACAAAGGCTTGCTTTCTGTGCTGTGCAGAGACATGTCTTTGTGTCTCTAATATTTAGAGTGTATTTAAGAAAAGGACAGGTAACTCATAAAGGTCAGAGAATGAAGAGGAGAAGTGGGAAAGTTTCATATACTCTAGTCCATAAAGCTTTATCAGCAAGCAGGACCTGTTCCCTCAAACAAGTCTTGAGTAATGAAAAAAGTCGAGCTTTTTTTGGAAGAAAACTTTTCAGCTCTTGATAGCCTTGAAAATTGTAAATGAACAAAACACTAGAACCAGAAGAAAGAAGAGATTGGGTATCCACTTACACAGCCGGACGGTGGGTGGATGTGTGGGAGGGCTCACACAAGAGTCCCTTCAGATCTACATTAAAAATACGGCAGTATTTTTACAAGCAGTAGTTTTTTATTAAAAAAATTGTCAGTTCAGTTTCCAAGAGTCTTATAAACTTTCCTTTTAAAGTCTGTCTACTTTTAGCTAGAAACAAGACAAGTAAGCTCCCCAAAGTCTTGAGAAACCTGATTTTAAATCCCTGATCAGATGGATTTCCTTTTGACTCCAGACAAAGAGCCCTGAGGCTGCCCTGAGGCAACAGGGAAGGACTAGAGGACCCAGTCTTCTCCTGGTTTGTGCTTGTGGCTTGTAGACAAAAGCCTCTGTTGGTCCAGAAATGTTAGTAAATAGAGATGAAGCTCTTGCTTTCATAAAGAAAGCTCTTTTCTTACATCTTTGACATTGCAACTGTTGAAGCCATTAAAATCCTGGAATTGGTTTTTTAACTTAATGTGATGAGGCTTCTGCATGAGTCCTTCAGTTGCGGGGGACAAACTTAGTAGAGACTTGAATGTCATATTCTAAGGTTTCATTTTTCATTTATTTTCTTCTTCAGTAAGTATTACTGTGTGGTTAATTTGTTCTCTGGGATGGATAAAATAGAACTAATATGAAATTCAAATGAATTCTGCTGGCAGCCTGTTTGTTAGCAGCAATAATGAAATATAATGGCTAATGGATAGTGAAAAAGATTAAGTATTTTCTTCAGTAATTCAGGGCTTTGATATATTTAAGCGCTTAATAAAAATATCCAGAAAAGTCAATAACTTAGAATTTGACTGTGTAATTTTTATTTTTCAATATATATTCTTGTTTTGTTTAACATCAGGTTACCTTCGTATTTGCTTTAATCATTAAAAGGAATCCATTTCACTTTTAAAAACTTCAAACCTGGGAAAAAACCACCCTTTTTATTTCTAAATCTACAACCTTTTTATGAAATTGGAAACCAGTGTTGTGAAGAAACGACATAATTTGTGTTAGCACTTGTTGGGATGTCAAGGAGATGTGTAAAATACCTGACCAACCTTGTCAGTGCAATAGATTTATCTTTCAAGGGAAGTTGAACGAGATTTTACAAGGTTATTTGCTTCCACCTACTGACCATTCTTCATATTACAGACAAAACCAATTGGAATACTTTAATAACTTCCAGAGTCTCATCTTTCCTCCTTCTGATACAGGCCATGGGAGTATATGGATTCTGTTTGCCTTTTATATTTCATTACTTTCACATATAAAAAAAATATGTTAGAAATGCAAATAACTTTTCTATGTTTCTTAGCCTGTACAGTTTGCTTATTTCTTGGGGTTTTTTTGTTTGGTTTGGTTTGTTTCTGGTATTCTATGTTATGATGATAGGAAATTAGAGGAAATAGGTTTTGGATAGCAGGGAGATAAAAAACTGAAAAATGTATGATAAAGTACACAGCCATGTACAGGTGTTAATTATGTTAGCATGACTAATGGCTACTTGAGGATATTGATTTCACTAGTTCTGTTTGCAATTCAAGAAGTAAAATTAGATGTAGACTTATAGAAGCTATGTAAAACAAAGCATATGGTGGTTTCTACAGCATCCTAAGCCAAAATGTCATGCAGGGTCATGCTACCACCAATGATTACTCTTACTTTCTAGAGCTTTTCTTTTACTTCTATTTAGTACCATTTGTATAATGCTAACATCGGATGAAGGTAGTAGATCTGTTTCCCAAGGGTGTAGCGTATTAAACTTTAAAATCCCTGAAACATATGAATGATCAAACAAAGCACAATTGGGATGAGGACAGGGAGCCTTCTCAGGAATAACATGGGTATCATATCTGATGTATTCTATACTATGCGCTTGCAGTAGATCTTGCCGTCAAGTTATCTAAATCATTAGTTGTCTCCAAACTCACCCTGAAAGAATCGTACTTCTTGGTCTCACTTTTCTATTTGGTAAGCCATAGTACTCCATAAATTTAATACCAGTTGGTCACTAATGTGACTAAATTTCAGTTGGAACATTTAAAGGCTACCTTTCAGAACTGCATGCCTGCAAAAACAGAGGCGAGCATAGTTTCACCATGTCAATTAATGCAATTCTGGTGTTAAATATATGTGGCAGTGTCCCTTATGGCACTTTGTTCAACTCTTAGAAGTTGTGTTGTCCCTGTGTTGCTCCTGATGTTCTGTGTAAAACCTTGCTTTGTTTCCTTGTTGCTGCTACCCAACATAACAGACAAAAAAGGCAATTCTCTTTTGTGCATAAAAAATAGAGCTCTTGATATGTTTATAATAGTATTGTTTAATTGGCTGTTATGCAGTGACACCTAGAGAAAAAAAGGAATTACGTGGCTTTTAATCTGAAATGGATGAGAGGGTTTTCTGCCTTAGTGGCAGGGCATGTCTATAATTCATTCTTTCCATCTTTGCCATGAAACATCCTGTATTCTGTCATTACATAATTTTTCTAAAATAATAATTCTTCAGAAGGAACAGAGTTTGCTTGTTTTTAACTTCTTTTTTGTGATGTAACAACATTAAAGAAAGTACCTGATGTATTGTTCAAATCTATAGGATTTTACACTTGCTTTACAGCAATAGTACTTCTTAATCTCAAATAATTCATACAGTTGGGAAATTTGCAATACACGTACTGAAATGACAGGGCTTTGTCATTTTGCACTTTAAAAAGTAGCACAGATGTCTCCCAGAGAAGAATGTTCTGATTTCTTCCCTTCTTCCTCTGAGCTTGGCAGATGGATCATTTTGATAATTTTTTTTAAAGCTGAGTTTCTGTGTACGTTTTTTCTTTGAAAGAAGTATATCTAGGACATAGATTATGCATATTCAAATATTTATATTTAAACATACATTTGATTAAGCCAGTGACTTCACTGGTTTAAAGAATTGTAACACTAATTGTTTCAGAAAAAATTGTTTATTTTGCTTGGGTACTTAAAGGTCAAGATACGCATACATATCCCTAACACGAAATACTCTTGTCACTCATGGATAAATTCTGTCTGAGGTCAGTTGCAGTTGGTAACAAAGTAGTTGACTGCTTTTCTTCCAAAAAGGCTTCATCATAGACTTTCTAGAGACATAGATGCACAGCAAGCAGCTCCCGTAACTCTTTCTGCAGAAGTGACAAACTATTACTATTGTTTTTTGATATAAACCTGTTGCAAATTACAATTTAATATTTGGCTAAAAATTTGCAGATTATTGATTTTTGAGGAGACTCGTTGATTGTCTCCTATTATTTCTTCTTCACCTACTGCACAGTTTTTACTGTTCCAATTTTTAACTCCTTCCAACTGGTTTAACCCCTTTGGACTGAGGATTCTTAAATTCTACTTTAGTCCCTTAGGTAACCTGTCAGTATCCTTAGTTATACTTTATTAGGGTGTGTGCATTTGTGAGGATTTCACCCATTGGTAAAGAAAAGTCTTGTTCAGGAAGTCAGGCTTTGTATGGTCTTACATATTAATTACATGGTTCTTACCTGATAATGTACACAAAGCAAGTTTCTCAAAAATTACTTAGGCCATATTTTAAAATTAATATTTGGAGTACCAGAAACAATACAATAACAGTGGACCCTGATATTGTTTTTTCTATTGTCCTTGTGCAGAAGTCCAAATTCAGGTCCCTACTCCAGAAGGCATCTAGCTATTTCTTTACCCAAATCTGACTTCACATCGTTTCGAAGATAAGCCAAGACCACTCTTTCTTGCTGGCTTCAGTATCCAGGAATATTGAAACCACACATATGTAGCTTTCATCGCTGTGCAATGGTTAATTTGTAAGATTCACTTATCCATGTTTTTAGATAGAAAACCAGACACTACGAGATGAAATGATTGTCTAATGTTCAGGGATAAAACACAGGATAGAAATTCTGTCATTTGGTTTTCAGTCTGTATCCTTTCCTTATGGCTGGTACCAGTGAACTTCCAGGCACGTTGTCTCTTTAATCCTGATTGCAGCATTGAGAGCCTCACCTGGGTTGGCCTCAACTGTTGGTGCTCAGCTGGGCTGCGGGCTTCATTTGTAGCTTTTGCCTTACTGGTCCTAGACAGCCATGTAACGTAAGCTGTGCTGGGAGGAAGATGGGTTTCATTTTATCCAGGTAAAACTGCATTTTTGATTCACATTGAGTAATGAATGCTTGTGAACTTAGGTTTCTTAAAAATTGTTTTTAATGGGAAATGATAGCGGCAAAATAGTAACCTAAAATTTTCTGTAGGCGGTGGAAGGGATCAGAGTACTGTTAGGTCTTGAGCGAGGTATATTTGTCATACTGAGAGTTTGTAATAGCTATGACTGGAATCTGATAGGAGCTACTTTATTCTGCATTTGGTTAATTTAGGTTAGTATGTGAGATAGAGCCACCCTTGTCCTTGGTAATGTGAAAAGATACAATTCATTTTTGATTAACCAATAAATATGTTAAAGAACATTCCATTATTTCCAAAAGGTGACTTAGGGCATAGCTAGCAGGTAAAGAGCACTGGCGCTAATGGAGTTTGAATTCATTCCTCTGAGGCAGAAGGCTTTTTAAAAGCTGAGCTTTTTCCTCACTCACCAAAAAAACCTGAATGTAAATATACAAACAAGCTCAGGAAGTCGGCCTGTAGGCGGAGACAGTATTTCCTTATCCACCAAACGGGAGGAGAGACGTAGTGAGAGTCTGGCTGGCTGCCAGTAAGTCAGACTTGAAAGAAAATTTTTGAGTGTTAGCTTCCACGAAGTGCAGTCTGCTTCCCCATGAAAAGTGTTTTGAATATAAAGAGTATTTGAGGTACTGATTCATATATGAAACGAACTAGAATAACAAAGATCGTTGTTGTTGGAAATATGCTACATAAGAAGTGACGGAGAACTTGATATGCCTAATGAAAACATCTTCCCTGTAACTTGCTGTGAATTAAAGGATTTTTTTCAGGAAATCTCGATTCATCTTACTTGATTGAATGATGTTATTTTTTTAATCTTTTATGGGTATATGGCCTAGGTAAGAAGTCTTTGGTGTTGAAGTAGTACCAGTCCTTCACTTAAGATGAATAGGCATGGTGTTGAAGAAACATAACTTCTGTATTTGTTTCCATTTTTAATAGGAGCTGCTATTAGCTAGCAGCCTTAAATTTGTAACTTGGGATTTACGTAACAAGTAATTCTGGTCAGTAAGCTAAAATCTAATGAGAGTAGTTCTAGCTTCAGTTAAAAGTATGGGGAAGGACTTACTTTTAACAAAAAGTTGCCCCTCATCTTTATGTCATTTTTTTTTTCCAATGGAAATCTCTAAAGTTGCAGTATGTAAGCAAAATTACTTTTCCAGTGAGGGAATTCTTGGAAACTAAAGTTGAAAACAAAAGAAAAATCATAATAAGTCACTTGTCTACAGTTTAATGGCTTGAACTATATTTGGCTTAGTGTCCAATAGTAACCTGTTGGACAGAGGGATAATATGAAGAAGTAAATGCCTTTCAGACTATAATTTTTGTGATAATGATTATTTCTGCATGCCTTCAGGTCTACTGGAAAAAATCCAAAGGTTCAGTGAGAGTCAAAATACCTTAGGATTAAAAGGAACGTGTGTCGGGTGCCATTAGGTTTAAGATTATTTGTTTGACTCCTGAAGAAAACATAAAACCAAAATATGTGTGTGTATACATATATATACACAC
This sequence comes from Anarhynchus alexandrinus, assembly GCA_008711295.1. Taxonomy (NCBI): domain Eukaryota; kingdom Metazoa; phylum Chordata; class Aves; order Charadriiformes; family Charadriidae; genus Anarhynchus; species Anarhynchus alexandrinus. The sequence goes on along the minus strand of VUYV01000019.1, from coordinate 7,175,830 downwards.
GCATATACACATATTTTTATAAAATAGATGGTAATTATTCTGCATGTTTCAGTGACATTCAGACACAAATATCTTAAACATATCAAGTCCTAGTTAACACTCTTGACCACAGGCAGAAGTTCGAGCAGTTGTTTCCTTTTAAGCTTACCTATGTATTTTTTAAGCTACCATCACTAACTTAAAAAAAAAAGAAAGAAAAAAGTAGTGAGCAAGCAATTATATTTTTTTCAAGATGCAAGTAGAAAAAGCAAACGTATACTGTAAAGCAGAGATGATATTTTTATCATATGAGCTGGCTACACTGTATTGAAATAGGTTTGGGTTTTTATGATGTTTCAATCCTGTCTTTAAGTTTATGCTTGTAATGAAGTTTAATAAACCTTACTTAAAGCCATAATTAAAAACATTGTATATTTATATATAAAACATCTACACAAATAACAGCTGAGTCAAGTGTAATAGGTTGAGAAACCCACTTTTCAGATTTTGATGCCCTTTTCTTCATCCTGAGTTATTCCCACGACTGTGGTCAATATGCTTTGTGACATTGTCTTCTCTCTTTCCAGGATACTAAACCAGAGTGCAGTTCCTGTGTAGAAACTGAGGACAGAAAAGTAAGTGGCTTGTTTTAATGTAATTTGTCAGGCACCTCTAGTAAGTGTGTGTGTGGGGGGGTGTTTGGTTGGAATTTTGTTTTTTAATCGGAAATTATTTAATGTGAAATGATTTGATGGTGTTTTATGTCTGTATGCTTGTTAAAGTTTTCTAACAATAACTTTTCTAATGTATTTTAACTTCGATGGGGACAAAATAGTCTTACTGTATTTGAATATACTTCTGGTAGAAATTTGAATAACAATGTATTCAGAAGGGAATTACAATCTTAATTTTGTTAAACTATGAAGAGTTTAAAAGGCAATTGCACGTCCTGTTCTGAATTTCCATCATTAACAAAATTATTGTGTTGCGTCTTTCATGATAATGTTGTCATACCATGTTAAATATTTTTAAAATAGCAAGATAAAGGCTGCTTTTTTTTGCTTTATAGGCAGTATCTTTGATACAGTTGTTTTTTTTCCTTCTAAATAGTTGATGTTTAAAAAAAAGTTTCTCTTATTTTATTTCCAGTTTTATTTTCTTTGAACAAGTATAGAATATGTTTTCAGTTGTGTTCTTTACCTTGTTAGCCTTTTTTTTAAACATTATGGCATGCATGTTTGAATATACTTGAATAAAGTTATATTTCTAGAATGAATTCTTAAATTGAAGTACTATCAATTTCCACTCTAAAATAAGCAATGCAGAAAGCTGCCTTCTAGGCTAACAGTATCATACTCTCAATGTATGTTTTGAAACAGTAGGTCTTTGTGCTTAATTTAGCAGTAGTTTAACTGTGCTATAATGTGTGGTATCAATGTTCTATTGCTCAACTTTCCAAAAGTGTTTTTGATGCTGGGTTTTTTTAACTTCTTTTGGCTACTGCATCTCCCTATGAGCATTCAGCAGCTCCTCCTCTATTAAAAAATAGTTGTCAAGTAAAAATGAGGTTTTATTAAACAGCATTATCCCAAAAGTACTTTAGTTGTTCATGAGAGCTCAAAGTTTATAAAACAATGTCATACAAATCTGATATAAAATGCTGTTGAGGTTAGTGCAGGAAAGCACAGTTCGTTTGCTTTGTTGAGATATGTGATAAAGGTTCTTCAGAATTTCAATGATTTTCAACATTTTCAGGAATGAAGTAAGGGAATTATTTTGAGCTATACAGAAACATATTGACAATTCAATTAAGATAGTAAACTGTGAATGTAACTAGAAGAGAAAGTATGCTATGTCTTAGACAGCAAGCAGCTGTTACTACTCTCCGATTGTTGAAGTCTTCTATACTAAGAGAGGTTGAATTTCTGGCTTTTAAATTAAGTCAACACTGAATGTTTTACTCTGATGTGTATCAGTGTATAGAACTAGCTTATGGCAGGACGGTATGCAAATACAGTAGATTTTTTTTTTAAACTTTAGAAACCATGTCAGCTTTATCACAGGGCTTAAAAATACTGTAATGATATCTTTAACAATGCTTTGTGTTAGTAAAGGACTACGAAATTTATGTCAATAGGAACAGTAACTTTGCTGTGGTTTTTTGATAGTTCAAACATAACCATTTATGTTTCTGTGTATTAAATTTAAGGAATTTTCCTTGTTATTTACGCCCCTGATACTTTTTCAGTTCTCTGGGAGATTTAGGGGTTTTACTGTTCTTTTTAAATTCATTTTAGCAAACCAAAAAGCATTTTTGCTTTGCTGCTTTTTCCTGTTACTGACGTTATGCCTTCCATAAACCCTGTTCTTCTGTGTTAATATCTTCTATTTTATTTTTTTGTAAAATTTACAAATTCTCCTGCTTTCTATTTCTTCTTCCTTTTCTAGGCTGCATTAAGTTTGAGCTAGTGACAAATTATACCTCCTCATTTCTCATGCAGTTCCTTCCTTTCTTTTCTCAAGCATTTTGCAGACACATAGTGAGCTGAATCAAAATTAACCTGGTTGATGTGTCATGGTCAAAACTAACCAAGAAAGAAAGGCTTCATGTATTCAGTTTAAAAATTTTAAATGGTCAGAGATAAATATCAATCCTGTTTTAAAGTATTTTCTCACTAAATATACTGAGCTGTTTGTTGTTGGTTTGGTTTGTTGGTTTTTTTTAATGTATTTCTACTGAAATTTTAAAATTTGGAGCTAGATTTAGTAATCCAGAACTGGAATCTATGTAGTGTATCTCTATGTGTCAAGTAGTAACTGAGTTTCTGAAAGTGGTGAGCACATGACATATAAATTGAAATCTCTAACATCAGGTGATAGTCATTACTGTGAAACTCAGGCCATTTAGGCTTCAGGTTCTGAGCATTAGCTTTCATGAAACTATTTAGGTCTTTAAGTACATGTTGTTTTTAGTATGCTAAAATGCGATTTGGGACCTTATTTTTAAACGCTAAGATCTGACTTTTGGTGTGGGTAGCAGCTACTAAAACTGCACAGCCAAAAGGTACTTCTTATTGCTTGGATAATGGGAAAAGTTGTCAAGAGCCTGATAAGCTTTGGACTGCAGTCTTATTAATGTATGTGTTGTATTTCTTTTTGCTTTTATCTAGCAGATGTTCCAGCCTGTTGCCAGTGAACTTTTTTTTTGATTGTTTTAAGATAGGATGATTTCTACCTCAGTGTAAATTACAGGAGTTGTGTAACTGATACTTTTTCTTGGCCTCACTGATTGCTCTGAGTTTGAGCGGTTTCTTAAGGAGCTATCTTTCTTCAGTGACTCAGGCTATCAAGACTAACCCAGCTGTCTGACCCCAGAAAGGGGCATCTCATCCAATGCAGAATATGTGATCTGACTTCTTCTGAGACAACCCAGGCCCTAGGACTGAGCAAGTGAAGTGAAATGAAAGACCATGAGATTCTCATGTTATCCTATGCTTTATTACTTCACTGGCCTGTTGTGCTCACTTCCCTCTCCCTTCCTGCTCTGAGAAGCAGTGGCATGAACATGAGGTGACAGTCATGGGGTCACCAAACTTACTGTGAAACCTGGAGAGACTCTGACTCTCTTTTAATGTATTGTTAAGTTTGAAGAGCTGGAGATCTGGAGGTTCTCAACGTTGCAGTGCTGAGTGCTATGAATTTCTTATCTTTTTGACTACAGCTGCTGATGCGTGCAGACACATGCCTTCAGGTCTACAGACTCTTCTGTGATCTTTCCTCACTAATCAGTGAAGTAATAACACCAGGCATGAGATTTGCTAGGTTTTGGGTTATGGTTTGTTCTTTAACTTGCTAAAAGTACAAGCTTTATCCAACAACAATGACAATCTGTTCAGTGCTCTAGCTTTCAAATGCAGAAACCTAAAGAATTCTAGCAAACCCCTGAACTTGTCTTCGTCATTTTGTTAATTTGTTGAAGCATTTTGAAAGAACAGAAATGTAATAAATACCTGTTGTTGTTACGTGATATGTTTCATCTTTTCTCTGTGCTTGGTCCCAAAACTGAAGCTTGTGCTGAGCTGAAGTGGCAGATTCGCTTTACAGTCCAGGGATATAGGTTACCAATGACCTATGCAGTGATCATCGAGTAAAGATACATCTGTCTTTGTTAATAATGATGCATTGTTTCATGCTCATTGAAAGCATAAGGTAGGAACTTAATGTAACTCATAGAACATTGTAAATAAATATTTTTATTCCATCTATGTTGAAATCAAGACAAACTACTGCAATTAGGACATGCATCATTAGTATCTAATAATTTTCACTTCCATAATGAAATATACTACTAATGAAGTACATCATTAGTAATTAATGAAAAATTTTCCCAGTTAGCAACAAAATATAAAACTGCAAGGTGCCTTTTCTTGCAATCTTTTTTCCTGAAGTTTCTTAATCTCTAACTTCTGAAATAGAAATGTAGGAAACCATGGCTAAAGCATTGCCTGAGGGCAAACTCAAATTTAATAACTGTAATTATTATTTTGAAATCTATTCTATAAATAACAAAATAGCATTTAATTATCCTAACCACTTTATGACTGTGATCTCTCTCTCCTTCCATTGTTCAACTGACCTTTTTATGTAAGATCCTACTAATATTTTCTGCAAGGATAAAAGCCCTCCGGTTTGAGAATAACAAGTGACGAGGAATCAACAGTCTGCTGTAACTGACCTGTATCATTACTGTTACTAAATTGTGTTTACCATTGCCAGCAGTGGACTCATAAATGTACGAACGACTCATTTCCTACCGAATTGGTATTCATTTCTGTGTTTGTCACACCCAACCCTTTTTTGTTTTGATCTCATACCTTCATTCTGAACATCACAATATTTGATGTTTAGTGAATCATGTGATCATGGAAATCTTTCAGCTTTACTTTCAAAAGAAAGATGTATAGAAACATGACCCTTAAATTTTCACAGAAAGAAACCTGTTAAAAGCATACGAAGTGTGATTTTTTTGTAAAAAATACATTTATTGCTGAAGCTAATCATATGACGTTTAGGAACTTGAGTCATAATTTCAAAGACTGCACTGGTTTTCAGCATGAGGTTTTGTCCTTGCAAGGGTGATGGCAGTTGGGTTTTTTTCTACCCATGTTTTCTAATATAACTCTGTGTGTCGGGGCAAACTAAATGGTTGTGGTTGAAGGGAAGTAATAAGGACATTGGCCATTTTGCCGAGAGGGAGACCGTGTGGATTTCTTTACAATCTTCTCTTCCATCTGGTATAACCAAACACTAGTCTCCGTCTCCACTTTTAAAAAAACTGCCAGTGTGTAAAGCTTTTTTTTATCTTTTTCTTCCTTTTTTCCTCTTGCACCAGCTTCATCACCTCCCATTACCTGAAAAACCTGCCCCTAATAAATCTTCCTCATCTTTTATTTAATCTCAGTTCACATGTTTATTTGTTCTTAACAATTCTCTTTCTTTTCCATATGTTTCTATGGGACTTGCATAAAACAGTCTTCAAAAATACGAGAAAAAGAAACTGGAGATAAGATTTCTCCCTGCCCTGCTCTGTCACTGAGGTGTGAACAGAGCACAAAGGGAATACTTTGTTTTACTCTGCAATTGAGTTTGTTGTGTCATCAAACTAATTCATGGCAACGCTGTAAAACCAAAACCCTAATGTGACGTTTTCTTCCCCTTACTGCCCCACCTCCCTTTTGTTATATTTCCAACTGAAATGGAAAACCGAGACACTGAAAACTGAATGAAATTAACTTGCGGTGACCTTTCTGTGCTGGATAACTTTGTTTCAGATGATTTTTACTATGCTAGGAATATTTGGTTCTTCAGCTTTGGTTTCATCGGTTTTGTTCTTTTTCAGCTTACTCTTTTTTAGTAATAGACTCACTTTGGCTGTAATGTGCAGTGATATTCTCTTCAGTATTCCTTGCAGGCAACACAATGCTGACCGTTAACTAGCAGCTAAGTGTTATTAGCTTGGTGGCTCAAGGTCACTCAGGGTATCTTGCTTCATTTGCCGTTCTTGAGAAGGAGAGTAGCTCATGGAGAGAACATTTTTGAGATGCATCTTGACTTTAAAATTTACCACTTCTGAGCTCAGAGTGCAGAGGCTTTATGAGAGCAATAGACTTTATGGGTATGCATTAGGCCAATAACATGATAGGTCAGTAAGTTAGAAAATTTCCCTGTAGTGACATAATGTTTCATAACTCCCTATTACCTTCTGTGGGAAATGGTGTAGGCAGTAATGCCTTTCCTTTTCTAGGCCTGCTGTGGAAAATATCTTACAATTTTTATTTTTTTTATTACCTTCTGTCAGAGGATCTCAAAGTACTTTACAAACAAATTAAAAACACCAATGAGGAGAGTACTTACATTTATATTGCTCAAGTTGCATATGGGGAAATAGAAGTGTGAAGGGGAGACATAGGCAAGGTTAGAAAGTGAGTCTGAAACGAGATGAGGAGAAAAAAAAACGGCATTGCAATTATATTTTGGGTTGCCTATTCTGTGGCTTCTTGCAGTCTTTTTTTTTTTTCTTTTTTTAATTTATAATGATCATGTGAAAATACTTTCCATGGAAGTTTAAGGGAAAAAATTGTCTTACTAGTAGGAATATTTATCCAATATTTTATGGAATATTTATCCAATTTCTTTAACATTCTTCTTCAGGTTACTGTGGGAGGGAATTAATAAGGGTATCAAATAGTGAAGAGCTGATAAGAAGCATCATGGAGGGACCAACTCACCTACTGGCATCTGAGATCTGGATGTATTTATACACTGTTTCCTTTCATAGTAATCCCTTTTTCTGCTGTTTAGGGGCTTCCTATCAGTGAATACGGGTGTCTTTTTTATTCCCTTATGAAGGCATCATGCAATCTGCATTGTTTTGTACAGTTTTGAGATGCATTTTTCTTCACCTTAAAAGAAATTAATGTTTTAATGAGGAAAGATCACTTCCTCCGATGAATTGGTAGGGAATTGTCTAAATTGTGTTTGGATATAGATTCAGAGGAATCTAAGGAAGTTTTGAACATTAATGAGCCTTCTGGTGTGTACTAGAGTGAACAAATGATTCCTGTTTCTTCGGCCACTTTAAGTATTGTACAAAGAGTAAGGAGTATTATTGAACCATCATATGACAGGACCACATAGAATATAGAGGATTGACCATAGAATTCAGAAATGAGGGAGAGTAACCCAGAAGTGAGAATAACGAGCTATTCCAAGAATAGTATCTACCTGTCACAATACGCTGGAGGTTTCCACTGACATCTCAGCTCATGTAAGTCAGATTTACATGATGCTTCTTGAGTCTTCCTCAGTACAGAGCTGGAAGTTTTCAACACTTCCACAAAAGGGTAAAATTATCTAAGGTGTGGGGATTTTTTTTGTTGTTTGTTTATTACCAGAAGTTACTTGAAATCCATGACTTGCCACCACCGCAGTGATTTTAATTCCAGATCTGTTGCACTCTAGATGTCCTACAACTCAGAAACTAAGTTGAATCAAACCCATAATCTGAGTTGTTTAGGTCTTATTTATTATTATTTACATTACTTCTAGTGATATTTTTAAAATCAAGGGATTTATCTTTTCATTTTCTTAGTTTATGTTCTTTTCAAGTAAAACCACTGCTTGTGGAAAACTAGGTAGCTGAAACTTGCCCTAGAACTTGACACATGGCATTGGTACGCCTAATAGATATTGGCAATTCTAATGTAAGGAAATAGTCCGAAATCCAGTCCGTTTCCTGGCATGTAGATTGACACAGCGCAAAGTCTTGTTGGAAAGTTTCACAGTATTTGAATGATCATAATGTCAGTCCTATTACTGCTCTCTTGTTCTTTCTGTCACTGACATGCAATTATGGAATTTCGCAACTGAAGTGATGACAATTGCTCCTCCGTGTGTGTGTGTGTCTATCTTTCCCCTTAATCCAACTTTATCTAGCAATCTGTAATTTGATAAAGTGGAATTGAAATGACAGGCATGACAGAAGTGCCAAAACAATAATTTGACCTCCCACTGAAGTGTCAATGTGTTCGGCTGCATGACTTTTACACATGCTGAATACACATAAGGGACACAGATAGTGTATTTATTGTGCTAGAGTACCTGTTAAGGCAGATTGCTAAAAAAAGGGTTTGCTACACTGTGTCTCTTTGCCAACCTGTTCCATCTTTAACTGTTACGTTTTGTATGGCTGTACTACTGTGTATAAACGTGATTGCTATTGCACATACATTATCCTTATTTTATTAGGAGGAGATTTTTTTCAAATCTTCAGTTTGAAGATATTTGGGTAAACCTTGAAATCGTAATTCTGTAACTGTGTAGCAAATTAGTTCTTGAAGAGACTATTTATTCTTTACTTTTAAGGACAACTTTTTCATATTAAACCTCTTTGGGGAAGGTGTCAGAGAATGAAGAAGGAGCCATAGAAAAGGTACACCATTTCTTTTTCCAAAGTCCTTTAGTACTGATGAAATACCTAGTTCCCGTTCATACAGAATATAAATTTAATCCCCGTTTCAGATTAGCTTGTGTTGTAAACAAATTTTATTGAGGGCATCAGTCAGCAAACTGGCAAAGTTGAGTTACAGTGTATGCAAAATACAGAATATAAAAATGTATTTTCTGTGGTAGCTATATACTGATAATTTCAATTTCACTTGAGAAAAACCTTCTGGAATGAGTGACGTGCCAGTGAGTAGTTTGAGTAGTTGGTACCTTTGAAATGTCAGCTTTTCATTGAGGTAGACTGGAGTTAAAGAAATCCTCAAAATATTTTTGCTTGAAATCTGATTCCAGTCTAAATCCAAATTAGTAGTTCATTAGGGTCCATGAGCACTATGAGCTATATCATTCTCTACATACAATATAGTGGTTATTTGTTACTGCTACATGTTATGAAGGAAAAAAAACCCTCTCTTTTTAAAAAAAAAATAGTGCTGATTTTATCCTTTCTGTGACTAGTAGTCATGCCTTTCACCTGATGTTCTTTCTAGCCGTTTTATTAAATGCTTTGGCATTAAAACATGCCTTTATCCACTGTTACATTCAGTGCTGATATTTGCATTATGTGATTTTTAAATCCGGAAAGTAATCATAATTCTTTTTGAACTTCCTCTGGTTTGAAATAAATTGCATTAGGTATATGACAACTTCCTGCTAATAACTCCTAAAAAGCTCACTGAGCTAGAAATAGCATTCTGAAATATCTAATACTTTTTATGTAAAAATAATTACTGAAGTAAATAAATAGTGAAGTAAATTTCAGTGAAGTAAATGTGTGCACAAGTTACTTTGGAATATAGTTGTATGTACTGTACCTGCAGGTACCTGTATGTACATATACCTGTACCTAGAATAATTAATTTTATTTCATCTGGGGACAAGGAAGGTGACAGAAGAAAGAAACTTTTTGGCTTCAATACTCAGCTAACTGTAAAATTAAAACATTCAGATTTAGGGCAAAAAAGAAAATCAAGTGGAGAGAGATAACTTAAGTCTGATTTGATACTAATTATCTGTCAAAATTAACTGAAAAATAATTCATGAGAGACTAAAGCCTTGTTGAACTTTTGACTACATCTGGCCATTAAGTTTTCAACAGGTATAAAAACACAGAGGGGAACTGGCTTTTGAAGTTATACAAAAAAAGGAAGAACCCACAGATCTATTAATGTGAGCGTGCTGTGAATGGGAACGTCTTGCGTCTTCTCTGTGTGAATGAATAAAACTTTGCCGCAGTGGGGCAGTGAAACTTCCTCTACTATGTGGTGAAACATTTTCTTTTAAAAGGTGCCTGTTTTCTGGTAGCGTAAGCTTTTCATAACCCATCCTCTGCTGCATCGGTAAGGTATAGTTGACCTTAGCAGTTACGTTACCTACTGATTTTCAGTTATTAATCTGAGCTACCAGATTCTGGGCAACATATCACATACCAATGTCAAATTATGCAAGGTTGAATGACATGGATTTAAATATATTAACTGTATCTCGGTGTGTAATTTTATATTGTATACGCATGCCAAAGCATTTAATGGTCATTGTTGCTTTAGAGAAAAGTAAGTTTCAAGTTGATGTTTCCTTCCCTATCTTATTTTTTGCTCACTTCTCAGTAAGGATGTGTGAGACTTCATAAAGAAGGTTAGAGTTAACAGTAGGTACGGAGGAGTAACCTTATTTACAGATAGGTCTATGTGTACTGTGGGTTACGCTTGCTGACCCCAGGAGCCGGAGGGCCTGAGTGGCAGGGAGAAGCACTGGGTTTCTGTCCTGTGCCTGCTTCACTTCATCTCCCACCATTTCTAGGAGCGCCCGTAATAAAACCGGCGTGGCTGTGGCAGCACCGGCGGGCTACGACCCTGCATGGTGTTCCTGCTCTAAGCCTGGAGAAGCCTCTTTGGGTTTTGAGGGTATTTTTTGGACCTGGTCTAAAGAATACTCAAGGGGGAGAGAAGTCTTACATTGAGGTGAACAAAACTATCTCCCTCAGTTAGGCAAAACAGTCTCAAGTTAGGGACTCGTTCTTTCACTTAACTTCCTGCCAACCAGCACAAACCTCCCATGGCTGACGAGAAGGTGGTGCAGACTGGGAACTGGGTCCATCCCGATGCCTCTGGCGAGGCGAGGGGCCAGGGGGCGGCCTGCAGGAGGGCGCCGGGCGCTGCAATGGCGGGAGGGCGTGTGGGCGGGCCGGGCGCTGCGGTTGGCAGTGGGGGGGCAGAGCCGGCCGCAGCCGGTTGTGACCGGGCGGGGCAGGTGCGGGCTCCCGCCACACAGGGCGGGCAGCGCCCCCTCAGCAAAGCCGGCCTCTCCCTCAGGGGAACCGGGCCGGTCTGACGCAGCCCCCGGAGAGCAAATGAAAATAAGTTGATGAACAGCACTTAAAATTTTAAAGGGCGCGCACTGAGGGCGTCAGGATTACGGAAAGGCTGCCTCTTGCAGCCTGCAGGCTACGGGTAGGTCGGGTTTTTTATATAAGAATTGTGAATTGCACCGCCAGAGAGGTAACTGCAGAGGCAGCTGGGGTCCCGACTAGTGAGGGTGTCCAGCCACTGCGCTTTTTATGTTTGGGGTTTTTTAATTTGGGGAGGGGGGGGGTTGTTTGGTTTTTTTCAATGCTTTTACCACTTGTTAAGGCTTCAAAGGCACATCAACCAAAAATGTAGCTGGATGTTGGAGACCTTTATTTAAAATAAGACATACATATATTTCATACAAATTAACTAGAAATTGCGTGCTAAACAGTGGTTTAAAATGTCTGTGCAGCAGCTAGCAGAGGCTGAAGACAACTTAGGCTGTTTCTCCACTTTCTTTCCAGCGTGTACGTGATCTTGTATGACTGTGCATTGGAGATGTACACCGTCTCATGCTGTCACCTTGTCACAGAAGCAGTGAGAGGTTTTGCCTTGCAATGTGATAAAGTTGCTAACATGAACTTATATTCAGCTTCTTGCTAGGAGCCAGGGCTATTTTTGTAGACAAATGCTTCCCAGCATAGAAGCTGAGTGGGGCTTTGCCTGCAACCGGTAGCCATTTTGACTTCTTTTTGACTCTCATATTGAATTTTCCTTATGGAATAAAGTTTGGAATTTCAAGAATGGGGAAATCAAAATTATGGAATTTAATTAATAATTAAAGAAAACCTTTCATTTGATCTGTTTGAGCTGAGCCACGTGTTCCTAGTCACTACCTATTTTAGTAATCTGGAACTTCACTTTTTTTGGACAGGTGAAAATATAATCTCGGTCTCATAAGATTTTAGTAGTCTTCTATATAATTGTTTAACATTTTAACTGGTTAAAATTTTTAAAAATTTTAATGCTAATGTCAGTTTAGGGAGAAGGCAAATGGGAAGGGAAGAAGTTGTTTAGGATCCCTTTTACCTCTGATTTTACATATTTAAATAATTAGCCTGAGTTCTGAAGGGCTGGGCATTCAACCTAAGTCTTCATTACAAGCTGTTATTATTACCTTCTCTTATTCTGGCTTGCAATGTGCTTTCTGTTTTTGGAAAAGAGTGTAATTAGTTCATTAAGCTAGGTGAAATCTAGCTGCGGTGACAATAAGTGGAGTAGGTCAATGTTTGCCAGGATGTGGAGCAGAAATACACAGCAGAATAACTCCTAAGAGAACTATATATAATGAGGCCACTGTGGGAAGCCACTTAATGTTCTGCACTCATAGAGAATCAGAGAATTTATTCAGCCGATAAGAGTATTTATTCTTGCATAAAGATCCCAGATGGTAATATTTGGAAAATATATACTTTTCTTACTTCTGTTACGCATCAGGCTTGTTGATACGCTTTTTATTAGGCAAGTAATCTTCCAGATGTTGCATTAAACTGAGGTATAGAGATATTTTCCATTAATTTTCTGTTCCCAAGTTCTAGACAATGAATTCTGATTTTCTTTCTTTAAAATTGCAGGACAGCATTTCATATATTAAGTGATATACAGATCACACATTACCTAATTAAACTTACCAGAAGAGTGTTAATAGAACACTTGCTAACTTTTCTTTTTCAGTTATCCAAAAGGTAGAATAAACAAATATACAAGTTGTAATTTATAAATATATACAACGACTGTGGTTAATTCAAAGTTTTAGAAAATGACAAACCTTCCTAAAAGAGAAAATACAGGGATTGAGGAGCCATAAAATAAATAAAGTATTTTTTCCAGGCTCTGAGTCTAGATAGTAAATCTGGGATGTATTGTGTGACCTACATTCGGCTTGGAAATGTTCATTTTCCATACAGAAACCTCAGTTCTTGGAAGTACCTGCACTTTAGAAGGAAGTATATGTCTAAAAGCATTAAAACCTTTTTGTTTCTGGCTGAAAACATGGCTGTCTGTGCTTAGCCATATAAATGTTCTGTTCCTACACTTCAATTTTCCTTGCAGTTAGAAAAAAGCCACTATTGACTTCACAGATGTTTGAAATAGGTGGTCCATTTTCATGAAGTATCCTTAAAGAGCCTTATTGGTGAGCTGGAAGTGTAGAGGATATGTATTTCTTCTGGAAAATAAATAGGAACGCTAGTTCTTTTGTAACTTCTTCTAAGGCCTTGTAGTAGAGCTCATGTTAAAATATACACACAAACATGTTGCTATATAGGAGGTTGCAGTTGCTTTCTCTTTATTTAATCAGTATACCTGACAGCCTGATTTCGGGCTGCTCCTCTATGGTGTTAAGGTTGCATAGTCCAGTATACTCTTCAGTGAAACTAATGCGTGCGAATCTTGGAAATGGCATTTGAAATTTTGTGTGAAGAACTTGATGCAGGCAAATCAAGTTCTAAATCTAAAAATCTGTATCAAAAAATACATCTCGATGGAAAATTTAAATTTTAATATTGAAAATTGAAATCCTTTTAGGAATTGAACTGCCTGTACTATTTTGCATTTTTTTCCTTATAACCAGTAACAAAAAAATATATTTCTTATGGAAATATTTAGGAATATTAGGTATTAAAAATTCACTTTAATATCTAAGTATCTTTGTCTTGCTACTTTGTGTCATCAGCATGATTATGGGTGAGAAAAGAGGTGGTATATTGATTCTATATGCATATGGGCTAATGGATAGTATGCCTACAGCAATATCTGAATCTTTCAGATAGTCTGTCTTTGAATTTTATACCATGAACATTCATCTCCAGAGGATGGAGCTCTGTGGTTCTTCCTTTCTATTAACCTCCACTGTTGGTATCCAGGTGTTGCACAGCATTTGGCTTGCTGTGGGAATTCTTTTCAGGAATTGAGACTGTCTGAAAACAGTGATCCAAAACAAAGTATTGTTTATGCTTAACAGTGTGACCACAACAAAGGAGAAAGGAAAGAATGTAAAACTGAAGGACTTACTAGGTTGTGGTGTGTTGACCCAGGCCAGCAGCTTAGTATCCCCGCAGCCACTTGCTCCCTCCCACCTGCGTGATGGGATCGGAGGGAGAATAAGAAAAGCAAAAGCAAGGAAACCCATGGGTCAAGATAAAGACAGTTTGTTAAGTGAAGAGAAAAACACCCAAACCCACAAGTGATGCAGAGGCAGTCACTCACCACTTCTCACAAGCAGACTGATGCCCAGCAAGTCTCTGAGAAACAGCTGCCTCAGAAGACACACACCACCCCTTGCCTTCTTCCACTACCCTAGTTTTATTGCTGAGCATGATGCTGCATGGTACGGAATATTCCTGTGGCCAATTTGGATCAGCTGTGTCCTCTTCACATCTGTTGCCTGCCCCTAGCCTGCTCATTGAGGGTGGGGTGTCGGAGGGTGTCAGCATGAGCAGAAGAGAAGGCCTTGATGCTGTGCGATCACTGTTTAGCATAACCAAAATATTGGTGTGTTATCAACACAGTTTTAGGGAAAATCTTTTAGGAAGGCTCAGGTTGTTGAAGCTGTTTACAAAAACGAATCGCAGCAGCAGGACAGGATTCCTATGGCCAGTGAGAAAACTATGCTTTTAGCTACTTATAAACCAGCAATCATTTGTCCTTACATATAGTATTTATTTATTTATAGTTGAAAGGCATCCATACTCTTTGAACTATCTATCTCCCTTCACTGCCACTGTTTCAGCACTTTCTTGGAAAGCAGAGGACGAGTTTCCAGGCTCTTAGTGAACAGGGAAAGCCTTGTCATCTGTACTTGAGTTTAGACTTCTCCTATCATCTAGGCATAAATTGATCAGATGGCTTTCTAGGAGTACACGCATGGCAAGATTATCAGTGACAGATTGTTTTCAGCATATTTGAAGGGGACAGACTGAATCAGACCATTGTTTTGTTTGCCAAATTAATATCTGGGATGTAATCCAACCTGATTAACAGGATGGCTATGATTGGATCATGAAAGGGTAAGCAGACATGTGGAAGGCCTTTTTTTATACCTGCTGGCTCTGTTACTTTCTGAGTAGCTTGAACACACGCAAGAATATGCTTCTATCCACTAATCCAATTCATTTCTCATTGATTCCAGTTTGTCTTTTTATGTTGTGTTGGATCTCTTGCCAGGTAAATCTTTTCTCTGCAGCAATAGATTGCTTTTTACAGCTGCCTGAACGTCTGGTACTGGGCGGTTTGATCAAAACTTCCTAATTCAGTTATTTCAGAACTGACTTCTTCAACAGTGATGCAGAATGTCTTTTCCTCTACTGAAGCCTGTTATTATAAGAGCACTTATGCTTAAATATATATCCGTATTTTGAAATTTGAATATGTATGCATGTTTCTGTTGTCTTTGAAACATTGTTGATGATTCTTACGTAAGGACTAAAGTAAGGGTTAATGGTTGTGGTTTTTTCCATTTTTCTTAGAGGTATGTTTTATTGCCTTTTGGTTTGATGGGTGATACAGAGACTTTATGGTTTATATATAAACTATGTACTTTCCAGATTTTATTTATGTAATCATAGCAGTTTTGCACTGTTCAGCTGAAAAATTCTTCTTGGTGATCAAGGTCAGAAAAATCCAGGGATTCTGCCATTTATCTCGGCAGAAGAGATAAATGAGTACTGAAATAGGGTACCCAGGGCAATATTAAAAGAGCTAGTGCAGAAGGATATCTTACTATGGCATACTTTCTCAATAACAACTTTTTTTAAAAAAGATCGGGTTATTTCTAAAAAGTATGGTGAAAGTATTGAAAGAAGAATGTTGATGTTCAAATTCTAAAAGTCAAATATACTTTTTTCTTTTTTCTTTCCCCTCCCTTTCAGCAGACTAATGTACAAAAGAAAGTTAATTTACATTTTTTTATAGATGATGATAATATGCATACTAGGCAAGTGACGAACTTTTTAATTTGAATTAAAAGCAATGCCAATTAAAAAAAAAAACTGATCCCTGTTATTATCGTTCACTTTCAAGACTTGGTAAAGGTTGAAGACCAAGGAACAGAGCATGTTTTTTTTACATGTGAATTGTCTGAAATCCACTAGGGAACATCTGTTTTGGCAAATTTGCTTGATGTATTTGTTTCCTACAACTTTGCTTCACTGTGGTCTTTTCCTGAACAGATAACAGATTTTTGCCTTTGCAACAGAAGTCCTATGTAATTTCATGATATAGCTGGCCTGTATTTTGTTTGTCCTATTTTCCTCATATTCATGTATTATTCTATTTCTGCTAAACAGATTCCAGTATTTATTTGGATCATAGTAACAGCCTGAATCGAACTATGCTTTTTAACTTTCAGATGGCAAGTGTGGTAGATAAAGAGTGGTGAAGAACACATTTCCTGGCCTTGCTAATGGCTTTTTTGACCTTGGCAAAGCAAAATATTCACCGTTCTTTTCCGTAGCAGTAAAACGTGTTTCTAGATAGCTTACGAGGTTTGGTTTTGTATCATGGTTTGATTCCTTTTTGCTGCTATTGAAGATGCAAAATGCTTAATCAGTTTATTTCTAACCAATATTGAGAGGAAATTTCTCATTACAGTATTTGAATAGTTTTGAAAAGCAGTAAAATAGAAGAATTTTGCCCTTCTATATTTGTTATATTCTATGAAATGCTTCAAAGAACTGTGACATGGTGTTTATTAAAATATGACATTTTTTTCAGTCTTTATTACATAGTCTAAGTAAAAAGAAGTACATAAGCTAAATTTAAAACATTTACAAGACAGTATTGCAGCAAATCTGTGAAAATACTAAAGTTCAATAGCATGCATAAAAGTAATGCTCCGTCTACTCATTATAGCTTTACTTGTATCAAAGTCAAAATCTCCTTAAAAGTGTTTCTGTGATTAAGGAACAAATTTTGATTACATTAGTTGTTTTCCGTTATGTGAAGTAGGAAGCCTTCCTTTTTTTTTTTTTTTTCTTTAAAAAGTGTATAAAATTATCTGCCTTTAAGAATACTATAGATTATATAACTCAAGTTTTGGGTGAACTGACCATAGAATGGTTTAATTTTTTGAAGATATTTAAATAGCTTCAGATGCTCCCTATAGTGTTTCTTCTCTTACTATGATAAATAATTAACTTAGTAGAGATGTATTATAACACAAGAGAATGAGATTGCATATCTTGTGTCTCAGAGTTCTTTTTCTTCTGCTTAATGAGTCTTACTGCAAACAAAGCATCCTTCCCAAAAGTAATTGTTATCCAGAGGAATAATATGCTTGATAAACTCAAGGTATTCTTCCAAGTGAAAATGTTTGAGGAAAGAAATTTTGGTGAATCAAATGGCATCTGTGAAGCGCACTGTGTGTGGTCAGGGCTAAATTATTAAAAAGCTCAGCAGTTCATGTTTAACTGTGCTGGTGATAATTTAAGATTCAGTGCTGTCATGCAGAAACACTGTCTCGGAGAATGCTCTTAGTGAAAATTAGTTACAGTTTGCAATTGTAGGGGCTGGGGATCAGGTGCAGTCAATGGCCATGCAATATATTAGTGATGTCATGGGTCCTGTGCAGATACCTATATGGAATTCTTTGGACTTCCCTTTTGGTCCTATAACACAAATATCAACATGGAATGGAACTTGGGAAACAGAGGCCAAAAACTTCTTTATCTTATTTTTCATGTATTTGAGTTCTAACTTGCCATTCACCAAATTCAGCAGGAACTTTTTTTTCATTCAGTTGATTCATGTCATTGAGCACCGACTCTCAGACCAGAGCTGGAGGTTGGCATGCTTAAGTCAAGGCCATAAACAAAATCAAAGAGCTTGTTTATAAAATTCTCTAATGTCAGTTCTGTTCCTGTGGAAGATTAATACGTTATAGATCAGTGGTTCTTGTTGGAAGTTTGGGATTCCAAAGTTTTATTTTGAAGGACTACCTGAAGGGACCTTGGAAGAGCCTGCAGAAATGCCAACAAATACCTTTTTTTTTAAAAAAAAAAAAAAGCACACACCCCCCAACAACAGCAACAACAATCCCTTGAAACTTCTTGTATCTTGCCTATTTCAATTTCACTTCCTGATTTAGTCATTCCTCCAACTTAAATATGCTGAGGGTCACGATTAAGCCTTCTCAAAGCACTAAATGTAATTGTATGCACTGATTTCTTTTAAAGATATTAAAATAACTTTATAAGTTTTAAACTATGTGTTTAAACAGGGTTTTCTATCAAAGTATGTTAAAACATCTTGTCTTCTACCAGCCATGCTACAGTCTTGGTATTTAATGTGTCTTGCCTGATGTTTTAGTCTACAATTTTGACATGTTAATTTCCCTCTGTATTTTATTATAAAGGATTACTCTATTTCATATAAGCACAGATAATGTGTTTTAGAAATAAAATTTATCTGTAACTCATTCTAGGGAAACATTTAAATGTGCAAACTTGTTTTTCTGGTTTTCTGTTTCCATGTAGTTACAGAGCTCTTATTGACGATTACCTTAAAGATATTACACAGTACCTATTTTTATTCTTTTGCTACAGCTAGTGTACCTTACTGAATCTGCCTTTACACTGTATTACCCTTCCTATTGGGTGCTTGAACTACAGATGTATCTGTCTTCTCTTTCATAGAATGCATAATGTGTCAGTGTCTACCATACCTAGTTTTGATCTGAGTACAAATTAGCACATGCTTGTGTTTTCCAGATGCGTTTATCTCCCAAATTCTGTCCCAGAAAGTCGATTGTATCTTAACTGTATGCTGCTTATTCTAAAAGAGCTGTACCCCGTCACAAATCTATGCTGTGCAGATTAACTGCACACACGCTAGGCACAGGGTTTCTGGCCGTTTTTTGTTTGCAGTGAGAAGCACATGCTTTCAAGGGACATGGAAATGCATTCTTCAAATCAGCCCAGGTAACCTTATTTACACTCACTGGCATTTTCAAATGAGTTTAAATGGAATATAGCTGTATGATTGAAATTCCTCTGAAGAACCTGCAAAAACTGTGTCGTTCTTGACATTCCCTCAGTACTTGCCATGGCCATTAAGATAATTAAGACCAACTGGGTAAGGTTCCTCTATTTACATTACTGCCTTGGGAACAGCTATGATTGCAGTGAGACTGCATCTTATTGCATAAAGTCAAAAGCATCCAATTATATCTTAGGTAAAGAAGGCATAGAGGCCTGTGTTGGCTCACTTGTGACACTTATAGTCTCAGCTGAACTAGATGCAACTAGGTTTGAAGATTACTGGGTTCCAAAACTTGTAATATGTGTTCCTAAAGTCAAGTCCACAAAGAAAAGTGTCATTGTTTTTAGAAGTTCTGCTCACTTTTTAAGAATCCTCAGCAGTACAAAGTCTGTGAAAGAATGTCCGTATTTATTTTGGTAGCCCTGTAAGTTGAACTCCATTTGGAAACTTGGCTTATTTGCTTTCTGCATTTAAAACAAACAATAGTGTACTATAATCTGATATTTTGCAATCTAGCACGGGAGACTTTAAGAATTAAGTCAGGTCAGAACCTAGAGCAAGTTACTCAGTATGCTAATGAACTTGTTACTGTCTTTCAAAACATTTCTTGTAGTTGGTCTTTCACATCAAATGCTTGCTTGCTTCAAAATTAATTTTAAAAGTTTTGAAACTTCCTCCTCAATTTAAAAGAAATTATTCTTGTAAATATCACAAACTGTTCTTACCTTGCGTTTTACATTCCTGTGTATTTAAAACCTACCCACGTTTGTCCTAAGTTTTCTCAGGGCCATGTACATATAGGTCTGAATTTTAGGGCCAGACTGATGATCCAAAGAGTGGCTAGTCCTTAGTTAGCAAAAATGTCTCTGTTACTTGAGCGTCACTCAGGTTGGTTTTGGTAACCCTAAAAGTTAGTAAGCCCTAGTTCTGGAAACCAGACAAAGATGCTGTAATACTCATTTTAAGAATCAAAATGTGCTTTTTTTTTTTTTTTTTTTTTTAGTGACATAGTGAAGCACAGAGTAGATTTATTATATGTATGTAGTGTAAATGTTACAAGATAGGTACCTTAAAATATATTGTTTGGTTTAGTCTATTAATTAATGAAATATCACTTTGTGCATTTTCATTTTAAGGTCCCTAATCCTGAATTATTTGGCAATCTTTTTCTAATTACTTAGTTTAACTGAAAGTTTAAACTATTAACTCAATAGTTTAAACTATTTAAAACAAAACCAAACCAAACCAAAACAAAAACAAAAAAAGAAAAACCAAAACACAAGGCAAGCGTGGTTATAGATTACGTGGAATTTTTAGCCATAGTTTCAGTTGGTTGATTTGAGTGCTCTGCTCTCATGTTGTGTGTTTACTTCAGAATAATTTTTTCATTTATGTATTCAATGCTTTTCCATATAAAAGCTACAAATCTCCTCAGTATCTTCTGTTAATACAAATGTGCATACTATTGAGGCTTACTCACTTTTAGATTTAGCTTAACCGGTTGCATTTTAACATACCATGATGATATAGCTTATATAACCAGAAGATGGCAGTGTAGGCTAAAAAAAAAATCTGCATTCAGTTAGTAAAACCTTTCTCCTTTATAAATGGATTAGGGTTTTTTTTATTCCTCCCCCCAACAACTTAATTTTGTAATAACTTCTAAATTATTTTAAGGCTCGCTCATCCTCAACAGAAGGAATGGTTAGGATTCTCTATTATTGTGCTGTCAGTACAGCTCGTCTGTATGTTTATCATGCTTGTCTTGCTTTAGATCTGATACAACTTCAAAATAATTTTTTCTACTGACTGTATTATTTTTTAATTTGGCAAACTCTCACTCCACTAAATCTAATTCTGTAAGCATTTTGCGTAACGAAATTCTGCACTTTTTAAATGTCGCTTCTCTTAAGCTACTTTCACTTTCTACTTCTTTTCTGCACTGCTTTTTGAATATAGTAATAAGTTAAACATTCCAATGGCCAGATCACTGTACTACATTAAAATATTTAGAACTGTAGTTACGTGTTTGTAAGTTGCATAAGATCCATGTATGTCACAGCAGCTGCTCTTTCTCTCAGAATCACACAAGAACCAAGCAATGAAGAGATGAAATTAATTTAAGACATTAGAAAATGCAGTTTGCTTTTCAGACTGGCACCTGGAAACTTTCCTAAACAGTATTTTTGTATGCTTCAGCCTAAAATGAGAGCACTTCCAGTGTTCAAGTGACTCAAATGTGACAGAAAACTCAGTGCTTTCTTTTCAGTCTTTCACCTCCCTCCTCCTTTTCTCCCCAAACTCTTGAAGTCATTTAGGCATTATTTGTATTAGATTATTTAATTAGAGCGAGAGGATTAGGGCAGGAATTATGTATCTTGATAAGGATTTCCCTTTCTATTTATTTATTCCTGTTCAGAATGAGCAAAGAGAAGATGTGGTAGCCAATTCACGAAGTGAGCATATGAAGGATATAATACAAAACTAGCTTGATGGATTTGGTGGTAAGTAGGTGAATTGTTGTGGGATGATGCTTTTGAAAATAGTTTATTTTATTTGGTTTTGTAATGGTCGTTATTGAAGCTCTTCAGAAAAGCAATTCTATTAATTTGTTCAAAACACAAGTGACTGCGTTACTGATCTAAAAAGTACACCACAAACCCCACCATTTCTAAAACATTTTATTCAGAGATTTGCTTTGCTCTATAATACAATTTTTATGCTTAAGCATATTTATTTGAGCAGTTTTATTACCCATAATACTGTTTTTATATATTTTTACATATTGATGTGTGTGTGATTGCCAAATAACTTGGGCTTTCATAACAAGGTAGCTCTTACAATAGTTTTCACAGAAACATTTGCAGATGTGTCCTTAAGGGATAGGCTAATATGATGTTTGACATTTATATAAGGGAGGGTGAAATTAGTAGTGGATTCTTTTACTGTAAAACTCCAGTGTAAAACTCCTGGGGATAAACCAGAGACCCACAACTATTAACTTGCCTTTTCTAGCCAGTCGATTAAAGTCTGACTTCTGTGGCCTGCAGGGCACATTAAATGCCTGACTAAGTAGCCACGTCCTGCATTTGCAGGCACATTGTGCAGCTGAATGTAATTTTTTGGTTTTTTTATTAGTAAGCTTAGTCGCAGGTGGGGAGCTTAACTGCCATTGCTATTCATAGGGAAAACTTCTTTTCTCTAGGTACTCTAGTAAAGTAGTAAATAATTAATCAGAAATTGCATAACGTGTACTATTCTATATATTCTTTCTGCTGTTGATGATGAACTGCTAATATGATAATGTGTGTTGTCTCTCAGTGTATTTGGTCTCTTACATTAAATAGTAGTAGAAAATGTAAAATGGAGTGCAAGAAATAGTTCTAAATTTAAGTTCAGTTACCATTACTTGCATTAAGCTTTTTATCAGAATGTCCAAGTATGGTGTTTAGATTATATACATATAGCTGTTTATAATCTAATGAAAGGGAAATTCTAGTTGGTAGACATGTTAATGATATTCGACTTAATTATGTACACAACTGAAGAATAACTTTCTATAGAAATTTAAAGTTCTGAATTCGCTTGGTTTGGCTAATGCTGTATTAATAGTAGTCTATATGTATGTTTAAAGCTAGCTAGACTGGCTATAATGATTGTCTGTCTGGGTATCTGATTAACATAAATGGATCTGTGGCTCTGTCCTGCGAAATCTGTAAGTTTGTGCAACAAAGCATGGAATTTGCAGCTTCTGTAATTGTTTGCCTTGGTTGTGGGCTTTTTTCTTTTTTTTCTTTTTTTTTTTTAGTACAGGCTTTTCTTCATCGTTATTTTTTCAGTAGATAATGTAACATCTTGTTGTTTATTCACAGTTTCTACCTGTTGCATCAGGGTGATTTTTGTCTTTGTGCTTAATGATAAGAATCTGTTAAAAAGTTAGACTAAGTTAAGTATGTGTCATCCCTTTTGTAATGGTGCTCTTTGAAGACATAAAGTTTACATTTATGGTATTTTCTGACTATTTAATAACCTGTTTAAGGTTTAATGAAGTTGGAATCAACTACCAATGTAATTTTAATATGAATTTAGTGCATAAGAAATTTTGCTGTATGGATGTAGTATTTTGAATGTGTCTCAGAACTGAGTCCATACGGAAATCAAGTTACAATTTTATAGTTTTTAACTAAATTATTCCTAATTGCATTTCTATTAGTATAGCAAGCACTTAAGAATCCTGAAAGATCTTTCACAATGAATAAGTCATCCAGTGGTTTTAAATATCTACCTGTCATGAAAGAGGGAAATTCAAAAAAAATAAAGAAGCTGACAGAGATTCAGTTTTATCAGGGACTTAATCTTATAGGAAAAAAAAACCCTGTAACTTAATATGGCTTATTTTCTAACTCAATATTTCATGCTAAGTACTGGTCTGTGAAAAGAGGTTCCTAAAATATCTGGCCACTCTCTTTTTTTATAGTTAAATCAGTTTAATTCCTTTTGAAAATGCTGAAATTACTGTACAGTGCAAGGGCTGGATATTGCCTGAAGGGAACAAATTACCTGGTTATTGAATTGGATAGAGAACCTGGCTCTATCCTGAAAAGAATTCCTGTTCTTTTCCACTTAAGAAAAATTGTTGGAGTCTACTGCTGACTTCCAAAGCCTGGTTCCATAGAGAAGTCTTTCTGTTGTTCTTCATTAAGTCTCTGATTCTGATTGCCTGTACACAGGCTACACTGAAATGATCAATTTCAGGTGTTACAATCATCCCACAGTACTACTTGATATTTTAATTTCTTTTGAAGTAGTGATTCAGCTAATCTTGTCTCTTTTTTTTTCTTTTTTTTNTTTTGTGAGCGGGTGTTAGTTCTTGCTTTTAGGAATGAGCCTGTGATAAGTGTCAGTTACAGAACATTTATAACAACTTGGCTAAGCTGTTTGTCTGATTTTTGCAAAGCTGGGTGGCAACGCAGCATACGTTCTTTTGCTGTATTACATGAGAGATTAATTTTAATCATAAACTTCTCTGTGAGCATGTGTTGCTACCTAGGCTGAATTGTAGACACAGATTCTTGAAGTCCATTGGACACCAGAAACAATTTATTGAAGTTAGGTTTCTACTGACAGCAGACTGTTTCGAAAAACAGTGCATTTAGCAGAAAATGTGATTTGAGCAAAAAGTACTAAGTTGTCAGCTCTAGAGATATTCCATTACAATATTAAATGCAGACTGTTGCCCTGAAGATACAGACGAAGACTACCGTCACCACAGTTATTTTTATCCCAATTTCCATCATGGAAATCTGTAAAAAAAAAAATCCAACAAACCCAGCAACTTGCACGATAGCTTCATTTGGTAAAGGAACCTATGCTATAGAACTTTGCCTATTTAACAATGTAGCTAATAGTTTCCATTGAAAGGAAGTCTCTCAGAAATACTGTCTTCTATGTACTCTTGGCCTTTTCAGAGATAAGGTTGTAAGAAAAAAAATTCAGCAGGAAATGATGCTGATACTGTATGACTAAGGCATATAAGTACTACCTTTCAATAAAGGAAGTAATGCATTTGTACAGAGATCTTGAGAATTTTTTTATTTTCAGAGAAGTCTATAAAGCCAAAATTTCAGGCTTGTATTTACTTGTTTTTTTCTTAGTGGATTTTCCTGTGTGACTTGTCTTGTTCTTTTTCCTATGTAAATTTTCAAGGTAAAGTTTATTGTTGTAAAGCCTCAGGTGGAACTGTTTATTAGGTCACAGAACAATTTTGATTATTCTAGAAACAGCCAGTCATATAGTGTCATAAAATTGGTTATTTTGAACTGTCTGAATTTTTCAGGTACATACAAATCTATTCTTGAATAATCCATGGGACTTTTTTTTTTTGTAATTTGCAGAAGACAATATTATGATAATGTTGATGTGAGATACGTGAAATTCTCTAGCTTAGCCACTTCTCTGTATTCAAACAACCTTCTGTATTTGCTTACTAGTTTTAAGTTTATTGTTTTCTCTTTGTGATGTTAATGGGCGGTAGCCTTTCATCCTTACAAATTTGCTGAATATATTGGTGAGATTTTGTTTTACAGTAAATAACAAACCAGTAATGCTCTTCTTCAAACACAGGTTCATCTGAGAGATGGGAGGGACAGGAAATCAATTCTTATCTTTACCATTTTATTTTAGGAGATAAGAATCTCTTTGGGTTGACGTAGATTAATTATACAGATTACATCAGTTGTCTTCATCAGAATCCCATAATAGTAAATCAGTTTTACTAAAATGGTTAATATTCCAGCTCTTCAAGTAATTCATAACTTTTCTGGCAAAATCATATTTAATTTTTATCTTTTTTCTTTCCCTCTTTTTTTCCTTCTTTTTTTATTTTGGTATTAGAAGTTTTTGAAAAGCAGATCCATTAAAAAATGTGAAAAGAAATCAATGCTGACATTTAATTAGGTGTTCCAGATTCTTTTTAGGAAGAACTGATATTGTGTGATGCTATAATTTCAAAATTCCCTATAGCTGTTTGTCGTGATTTGGGCCGGATTGGCCACTCTTCCCCGCAGGTGGGACCCCTCTACACTTTTCCACTTCCGACCCTCCAGTGGGGCAAATAACCACGTCAGCTGGCCTTGGGTGGAATAGCAATAAGCGTAAGCAAGAGCATCTCTGCATACCATGCCTGGGCATCAGCTATAAACATAGGTTTTAGCACTCTGAGAGCAAACCGTTTCTGCACAATATGCTGTTAATTTCAGTAGTTAGAAGAGGTTTAGCTGCAAAGTAAAATTACTTATCAGAAAATCGGTTCTGTTTTACCTCAAACCAGGACACTGTTCTTCAAAGATTTTGTTTTACTTAGGGATATATGTGTATTCATGGAAATGTGCAGCTGCCTTAAAAATTCTCCCTAATTCTTAAATATGCAGCTTTCTCTGCTTCTTGAAATTTCTTGTTGTCTTAGTCCTAATTTAAGTCTTCCATACTTAATAGCTGGCAGATGTTAACAATAAAAACAATGTATCTTGATTTCTATATAGTGGTGGTGAAAAACTTGAAAATATAATGCAAGCAGTAATAAATGCATGAAATGCCAAAGGGGGTAAAAAAAATAAAAAGTCCCTTATTGTTTCAGTTTTTATGATTTGGAGAGTTACTGACTTAGTATTAAACATTAATTTCCCAAACGATCACCCAGAGAGAAAAATGGAAGGCTTTTGGTCCTTCCCTTTTACATACTGACTTGATTTATGCTGGTATCCAGTTTACCATAGTGCCCTTCCTGCTAACATACATTTTGGCAGCAGGGAGCTATAGGGTTGTCCTGATTAGACGCTTATCCTTGCTTTCATAGGTAATCAATTGGTTGGCTAGAAAATGAAATATTCAGTACAAGAGGACTGTTATCTAGTGACCAGCAGTTCTGAAAGATTAATATGTCTTCTGATTTCTTTGGGAATAAATGATCTTGTTTTGTCATCTGTTCTGATCCCTGACAAGAACTTCAGGTCAGGCTGTCTTCAGAGCCTGCTGTTGAACAGCATTGCTATTTGTACATTTAGTCCCTTCCTATTTGCATTGTTGATAGATTTCAAGTGTTTCTTAAAGATACGGAACAAATGCTTTTGTGAAGAGGTTGCATGGATGAGTGCGAAGGAGCTTAGATGGTAGACTGTGATAGTATCGATAAGAAGATCTTTTAACAGTGTACTAGATCCTTTTTGGCCATCTTTAAGGTGCTATCGTTTATCTCGATGTCGGTTATAATTTCTGTGGCAACTATAACACTGTACTGGTTTATTTTACACATTAAAGGTACCAGTGATTTAAAAAAAATAGTTTATTTTAAGATGCTGTAAAATGGAATGTTACTTTTAGTATAAATGGTTTTCTTATGAGGGAAAAGTCAAACACCTTCAGTGTTTTATAGAATATGGTGGATTTTTTTAATGAAGAATACTTTTTTTTTTTAATGTTTTCCCAAGCACATTATTCCAGACATATAATGTTGATTTATCTTCAGTTGGAAGCAGGAAAAGAAATGGACTAATGGTGAGCCTCTACCTTGAATTTTATTCAAAGTGTCCAATAATTCTTTTAGCCTTCTCATCTTAGAATTTCCTCTAATAGCACATAAAGTCCTGTAGAAAGCTATCCGGTCTACTTAATGCTTTTTCATGATATTTTTAATCCCAAATAAGACAGCTGCACGACAATTCTGTGTGATAGGGAAGCTGTTGATAGTTGAAGGCATTTGAGTGTGTCCAGTAGGTCGAGGGAGGTCATTCTCCCCCTCTACTTGGCACTGGTGAGGCCACAACTGGAATACTGTGTCCAGTTCTGGGCTCCCCAGTTCAAGAGGGATAGGGAACTGCTGGAGAGAGTCCAGCGAAGGGCAGCCAAGATGATGGAGGGATTGGAGCATCTCCCTTATGAGGAAAGGCTGAGAGAGCTGGGACTCTTTAGCCTAGAGAAGAGAAGAGAAGGCTGAGGGGAGACCTTATTACT
This sequence comes from Anarhynchus alexandrinus, assembly GCA_008711295.1. Classification (NCBI taxonomy): domain Eukaryota; kingdom Metazoa; phylum Chordata; class Aves; order Charadriiformes; family Charadriidae; genus Anarhynchus; species Anarhynchus alexandrinus. The sequence goes on along the minus strand of VUYV01000019.1, from coordinate 7,148,456 downwards.
GCTTACAAATATCTAAAGGGTGGGTTGAAGGAGGATGGAGCCAGACTCTTCTCGGTGGTTCCCATTGACAGGACGAGGGGCAATGGGCATAAGTTGGAACATAGGAAGTTCCGTTCCAACACACGGAAAAACTTCTTTACAGTTAGGGTGACAGAGCACTGGCACAGGCTGCCCAGGGAGGTTGTGGAGTCCCCTTCTCTGGAGGTTTTCAAAACCAGCCTGGATGCAGTCCTGAGTAATGTGCTCTGGGCAATCCTGCTTTGGCAGGGGAGTTGGACTAGATGATCTCTAGAGGTCCCTTCCAACTCTGAAAATTCTATGATTCTGTGAAACTTCATACAGATACCAGGATCTTCTGGGAATATTAAGAAAAAAATCTTTCCTCTCAGTTTGCCTTAATGTAACACAAAAATCCTTAATATAACACAGAAATCAGTTACAATGTTGGGCATGGTCATTACAGAATCTTGGTTTTGGTTTCAGTCATAGTTGCAAAAATACTAGTGCAGTGTGATGAAGACTATTCCTTTGGCCTTGGCAATTGGACAACCATATGTATGTTTCAATAATTTACTTCTCTTTTAAGGTGCTCATGTAGTCATGTACAACCGCACTTCTCTTAAATCATGGGGGCATTATGGATGCCTCATTAATGTTATTTTTCCTGCATGGGAATATGCAGCTGCTTAGTGTGGAAAGGTATTTATCATCTCACTGCTTGATTAGTGTAGAGTGTTCACGTGTTCTCACCCTGAAGATCATGAGGTACTATTCATCTGTTGCAAACGCAGAGGAAGAAATGTGAGGGACATTTCCAAGGAGCTTTGAGCTCTTAAATCTTGCTCATATTTTGCTTTTATGTGAAACATTCTTATGACTGGCTTTCAGTTTTTGTATGACTGCATTATAGACAGCGTTCTCCTTTCATCATGCTATTTGTGCTGTGATAGGTAGCAGAGGGCTGCATTTCACCAAGTAAACTATTCTCAACTCTGAAATGCTTTCACATTATAAAAAAAGAAAAGAGAAAACAAAAGCTCAGAACTGCTGAGTTTCAATGTTGTCTGCAAAATTACCTATTTCAATGTGGGGAATGTGATAGTTCTAGGAGCTGGTTGAGGGAAAAAAAGTGTATTCATGATGAGTATGCAGGGTTTTTTTTTTATGGTAGATTTCATTCACAAACAAAGTCTGAATTATATACATAGATTAAAAAAAAAACCAAACCCAAACTTTAAAAATAAAGTTTAATTAACATTTTGCTCTAAATAAGGTTCTCCTATGTGTGAGTTTTCACACTCTCTGATAAATTGATGAGACATGCATAGTTCCAGATAAAGCATGCAAAGATACTTAAGTGCATGGAAGAAAGAAAACAATATTTTCATCCTCTGTTTTTCCCCTTATAGAGCACCAACTTGATATGGTATAATTGTAATTTTACCGACTAATTCAATTTAAAAAGCATCAGGTTGGGAAAAAAGGCTTCATAAGTTTTAATTTTTTTTTTTAATAGGAAAATATCTACACAAGCTTATTTTGATATGTATTATATACAGTTTGCGTATCACACTGTCAACTGATGTTAATGTACATGTGTAGTAGTACATATATTTACACCAACAAAAATTTTAGCCCTCTAGATGCTGGAAATAAACACCAAGACTGAGGTAAGAGGAGCTAAGAGTGTTTTCATTTTTTAGTGTCTGTTAATAAAGCGTAAAATATAGGCAATGTTGTTTTCTAATGATTCCCTATATAAACTACAAAGTCCAAAAATGCATTTAGTTCTTTGCTGATTATAATACTGTACTAAATCAAAAATGACTGCATAAAAAAACTTTCATAAAGCCAGCTCAGTCTTTTTAAATGATGGTCTAGCAGACAAGAGATCCTTTATTCTTTTCCCCCCTTGTTTTTCCTTGGGGTAATGAAAAATGTTGTGTAAATGTCAAAAACATCGTAAAGAATAAATCCTAGGGGTTGGTTAATGAAACCTTTCTGCCTGGTGGCAAGCAGCAGGCCCTCATCACTACAACAATTGGCGCCAGGATGCTTTGAGCAGTAATATCTCAAGAACTGTGTACCACATTCCATTACTGATTTCTAATGTACTTAAAGTCTCCTAGGCACCTGGCTTAAACTGAAACAAAAAGCAATGAAGCTGCTATAGCACCTTCCCCACCACTACCACCATATTTTTAGCTGTCTGTACCATGGAGATTGACCATCTACTGTCCATATATTAAAAAAACCCCATAAGATTGCATGACTTATGAATACTATTTGTTCTCTACTACAGTTTAATTATTGATTGGGTTATATAAACAACATGTATGTGTTATACATTAACACATTAAAGTGAGATTTTTGTTTGCTTTTCTGATTTCAGACATGCAATCTGTGCTGTTGCTGTTGCAGTGGTATGCAGCTTACTTTAAAAATAACAAGAAAATGAACTGAAATGTGAAAAATAAAGTTGTGGATCATCCCAAAACAGGACAGTTAATAGCTCATTAAAATTATTGTTTTCTGTTGTAAAATTGAAAGTACTTATGTTGGGAATTACATCCCTAATGATGAAATGAAAATTTCTCCTGAAAATCTTGAGTGATTCAGAGATATGTGCATGCATTCACTTGTTTTACAAAGCAGATAATGAATTTAGGCCTTCTAACCAATGAAGAAATGGTCACTCCTTAAAACATTTGCTTTCTAGTAAATATATTTGTCGTATAGACTTTCTGCAGTATTTACACAAAACGTTGCTGGTCAAGACAGGATAGAGATCCTATGCTATTTTCAGTTTTGTAGTCTGAGCGTCTACCGGGAGTATCTCCTCTGCCTGTTGCCAGACTGAGCCTTTCTGAAAAGGACCTAGATGTTTGCCTTGACCTGTTTGTGCAGGTAGAGTTACGATGTCAGTCTTGCTCTAAAAAAGGGCCCCCCAAGAAACTGATGAGGACAAGGCAAGGTGTGTCTCAGTAAGCTTGTTATCGAGTGGCTCATTGGCATATGTTCTCAACGTGCAGGAGTTCATGAGAGAAATTTCGTCACCCCTATTTGAGTATACATATGTGGGGGTATGTGTACATATATTTAAAGAATGGAATTACATGATTTATTAGGAAGAAAAGATTATATTTGTGGATTATTTATTGAGTTTGTGCCCAACAAGTGAAAAGAGAAGTGGGAATTGCTATCCGCAACTGTGTCTACAAATAGATTTAATTTTTTCAGGCACTGTGGCTTTGCGAGTCGCTACGAGGAAAAAAAATACCTGGAACTGGTTAAGACAGTGAAAGCAGTTGAAGGACTACCGAATAACTTAACAGTGCTCTTTGTTTATTGAAGATATTCTGGACTATGCTAAAGTATATTGCTGGGAGTATATGAACAGTTTTTAGGAGGAAATTGGGAGGTTTGCGGTTAGCTTTTAGGAAGAGTCTTAAAGAATGTGCATTGTTTTCAAAGCAGAAGATACTGGCTTTCTAAATCAGAAAACTCTTATGTTGCTGACATCTCCATACAGACGATTGTCTTGATTTCCTCAAGCACTGTTCACTGAGCTGTACGCTTCCCCTATTGAGAGTTTTTTCATGGCAAGAATGTTTTGTTGAGGACTCTTTCATCAAAGCAGCTCAGTGAAACAGTTGCATTCCTCTTTTCTGTGATCTCAGACGAAAAAAGGAGGGATATCATGCTTCGCTCTAAAGCTAGAAACCTACACTTCATTCCTTCCTTCTAGCAAATGGCAATCTCTCTTTATTGCAGTGTTAGATTTTTTCAAAGATTATTTTCAAGCCTAAATATCCAGTATATTATCTTTGTTCCTCTATTTATACAGAAGTCCTACGTCTATACTACTGACAACGCTGAGAATTTCATTGAATACTATATTGGCTGATGATGGTCTCTTATTTTTTTAGATGACCTATTCTCTGTTATTTGTTTTAGCTGGTTGATACAATCAAAGTCCCTGGAGCAATGTCATCAATTAAAATAATTCTTTCTTAATTTTTCAGTACTCTTTTAGCAAAGGAGAATCTCTTTTGACCCCGCATTAACAAACACAGTTTATGGGTGCAGGCTTACTATATGCCAGGTGGTTCCAATGTCAACACCTATTCAAATCTGTTGTCATTATCCAAGTAGAAGGGGAATACTTATGAAAAACTATTTGAACCTCCTTATTTCCTCTGCAGCTTTCTGTACATAGCATACCATATCTGGACAATCACCTGAATTATTAAAATTTATTTGTTTTAAGTCTTGTCAGACCACATTTTCTGCATCTTTCACATGTTCCATCATCTGTTTTTCTTTGTTTTAGTTGTTCTTTCTCACTGGTAAACATCTCTCCTGTTACTGGTGAAGGAAAATGTTAGATGGAGACTTTCTATTTGACAAGAGGCTTTCTACCTGCTGCTAGATGAGGAAAGTAATTTCATAGTCACTTAAATTTATTTTCTCAAACTTTGGTATTGCAGTAGCAATAAGGTAACATGCTTCTTGTTTGTCTATACATAAAGGAAATCAAGTGCTGCCATATACAGCAGCACAAGATGAGTGATAGTTGTTGAAAGTGACCTAGAATATCTTCAGTCTTCGTTACTTTCTTTCCTTAATTTAATCAGATTGTCTGTAATCACTTCTGGCTATACCCTAGCTGGCTATTCTCATTATTGGCATACCTATCTTTTAAATAATGGGTAGGTTTTGACCTTGTCTGTTTTTAAATATCTTTGTTTTATGGGCTTATTGTAATTTTGGTTTAAAAAACAAACAAACCCTGAACTACTAGATTCCAGTCAAGCTTCCTTTAGCCTCTTAGCATTAAGTGGAAATGGGAAAGCGGATTCCCATTTCTCGTATACTGATAGTCAGTCACCAAATTAGAAACGATGGTGTGGTGAATCAGTTGCTCATGGTTTTGCTATGTTCTCCACTTACAGGTGTTTATAGTGTTTCTGACTTTGCAAGATTTCTCAGTGTTTTTATTTGTGTGTGGTTTTTACCTAGCTTACTAGGTGTATGTGTAATTTATTATGTTTTGGCATGTTAATATCGATTATGCGTGAGTTTTTAAGAGTGTAGAGTTATGTAAAACCATAAGTAATATTTCAACTGCTTGATAGACAATTTGGAGCTCAGCATTGGTCTTTATATTGGCATCTTTTATAGGGGTGGGTGGTGTTTGTTTTTGTTGAAGTGGCAAAAAGCCAGATTGGCTGGAGAACAAAATATGATAAATGGAAATTCAAAGAATGCATTTTTAAATAAGTCAATTTAGTAATTACAAGTTGGTGTACCAGTAGATTTTCACAGCGGGGAGGACAGCAGGGAAAGCAAAGAGTGCTAATTTTATTTTAATTAAGCTTTTCTGTTAATCAGGATCAGAGGATTCTGCCACTAAGTGGAGGAGCAGTATGATGTTATAGACTTGCTCCACGCTTGACTCTGTCAAGTGGCATCCGTTTTACTGTGGTTATAGTATGAAGTGTTTTCAAGTATTATTGAAGGAGCTATTCAAATTGAAAGTGAGCATACAAGTAATAGGATGCAGCTCACTTGATCTCTCTTTAGTCCTGTTGCTTTTATAAGTTTCAACAAGCTCACAGGGCTACCACTCTTTCCTCTCATCGTGAGAAAAAAATTAGTAGATAGAACAAGAGTCCTGTTTAGAGGGTAAATGTAGAAGACAGATTGTTTTTAATTCTGATCATTAGAACTCTGTGCTGAAACTATGGTTTGCATCATGACATAATTAGTGCCTTGTGGGAAAACAGTCACCATGATTTGACATGAAAATCTTCAAATCTTCTGTAGCTGCTAGGTCCTCTTAAGTCATGGTTGCGATTAGTAATTAAACAGAGCTGTTTGCTTTGTATGAATAAAGGATTTCTTCTATATACAGACTATTTAAAAAAAACAAAATCCATTTTTATATAGAAAACAGCTTGTTTACATAACTGTGATTCAGCTGTCTCACATAAACATGCATAACTTAAGCAGAAACATTCAAACTGAATAGTGCCCACAGTAATGTGCCTTTTCAAAGCTGACACCACTGTCCCACTCATATCAACATATTCCTTCCACAGAAGTACAAAATAAAACACTGTCCCTGATTTTAGTTTGGGTTTGCAGTGTGCCTGTGGTCTCCTGATCCATGTCCTGGCAGGCTCACTTAAACTGATCAAGATTAATAGTAAAGTCTATGTTTGGTTTTTTTATAGAACTCCTAAAGAAATATTATGTTCCAGGAACTAGCTGTGGGCTTACTGTTCTCTTCTAAAATTTTCTGAACTGCCTTACCAAATACTTCAAATGATAAGAATAGTAAACCTATTATCTGATAATTACCTGCTGCAGTCTGACTACTCATTTGCATGTTCTGATTCTAGCTTTGCATTATATAATTTTAGTCTTTTGTTAATATCCCAGTTATGAAGGGACTTTGCTTTATTCTATTAACTACATTATCAAAAAGCTATTGCAAGAAAAATTCTAGAACTAAATGGTAACGACTGGTCAAAATATGCCAGGGAACACCTAGGTTTCATATTCCAAGCTGAGCTTGTAACTCTAGCGCTCAAAGTCATTTTGGAGTTGACCTGTAATCGGTGAACTCAGAATGAAAAAGAAATGTCAGAATCCTATTTTGGCAGATTCTGTAACCATTGAAAAACTTGAATAAGGCAATGGTAGGGCTTCTTTATTAAGTTACTCTAAAACAATACTCATTCAAAACATAAAGTCAGAGGCTTTAAAGCTGGGATATAGCTTTGCTAACAATTAGTTGGTTACTCAGTTGTAACATGAGACTGTTCCAGAGTTTTCTAGGCTGCCTTCCAGACTTAGGCTTTATTCAGATAGTTCTATGTATCTTTCTCTCCTGCATCATATCTCAGGAAGTCAGGTGGGCCGCTTAATCCTTAGTTTTCATGAGCAGTGTAAAGTAGTTGTCTTTCAAGTTCACGTGTTCATGAATTTGTTTCTTGTTAGGGTAGTTTGTTCAGAGGTTTTAGTTTGTGTGTAAGAGTATCATTACATCAGATAATTCTGCACAGATAATTCATTTCCATGATTTAGGATGTTCTTAATTGCTTTACTGAAGGGAGATTGAGCACCTTTTAACCAAACAGCTGAACGATTTGCTATGACAATTCTGCCACTGTGCATTCACTTAATTTCCAATTAATCAAACATTCAATAAATCATTAGTATAATTACACCTGCTCAAATATTCCTACCCCAGCACATTAGCTATGCTCAGGCTGACTCTTTTACCAGCTGTATGAGTGGATTCATTTGTCTGACCCAGTTGGTTGCACGTCCTTGCTTCTTATGAGCCTTGAGAAATGATAGGGCAGAAATTTTAATTATTTACAATACCACAAATTCCTTTGATTCTGTGTTCATGCTTCTCACTTGGATGCTCCTATAGCAACTTAAAACAAACATCAGTGGAATAGTGACGGGTTAATTTCTGAAAAATTGTAAATCATTTTTATTCCCCTACTGTGCCACTTTTCTAATTACACTGTCTCCCTAGGTGCGCAATAATTCCCTCATCACCATACGTCTCAAGCACAGATTATTAAAATAGTATAGCCTGTGTCATATAAATGTAACTGAGAGTATCCTAAGGGTGCTTTAGTGAAAGCCAATAAATTTGTTCAACAAACTAACATTTTAGGACCTTGTTTTTAAAAGATTGCACAAGTAGAAATCCACTGACACGGTTTCAAAATACCAGTGTAATTATTTTTAGCACCTGAGTAAGACAGAAATTTGAGGCAACTCTCCAAGTATCGAAGAACTTAGCTTTGAAACACCTGTGGTATAGGTATGTATTGTTATCGGCTCCCTCCATATAGATGAGAAATCTGAAACCGGGTGAATTGCCTCAGGATCTACAGCAGGCTCGTGGTACAAGTGGGATTACTCCGTGTTTGTATCTACTGATTCCTCATCTCTTGTTGTAAGCTTCAAATCATACTTAAGGTGTGTCTTTGTTGTTAGACTCAAAGTAAACAAACCAGGACATGTAATCTCAGTCTCTGTAATATTTTAAGCATGAAGCTCTTATGTCAGTATAGACACATTTTAAATCTTTCAGCTTGGATTCTGTTGCTTCAAAAATAGATTTACTGGCTACAACTTGCCTGTATTTTATCTTTGCGTTACGAATTGGAGGAGGTTCATAATACTTTAATCCCTTAATACAAATAGGTAAGATTTCTTTTTTTTAAATTAACTGAAGGTGTAATGATCCATCCGGACCATAAAATAGGTTAGCTTTCCCCTGGCAACCCATTCCATATTCTGTTTATACTTTATTTTCTTTTTACCAAATGTTCTTTGTGTAGTACTAAGGGGAAGTTCTTTAACCTAAAGGGAAAAGACATCAAAGAATCTATTTGGGAAAAAAAAGGGAGATAGAGAAAGATACACTAATTGGACATTATTTTAATTACTTACACATTTGTCAAGTTTCTTTCTTATCTGTTAAAAAAATTACTGGTAAAGTGCATCAGCTCTAACCCTTTCAGTCTGTTAGAGCACTGAGTAAGAAATAATCTTCTCTGGATTAATACTTCTTGCCTCACCATGGCACGAGGTCTTACTACCATTGCTGACAGAAATTTCGTAGTGTGTAGAAAACAGGAAGATTCATTTATCAACTAAGCTATGTTTGTTTCTGGATACTCTACCTAGTGTTTTTGAATAGGAGCTTTCCTAATTGTTTATTTACATTTCTAATAGTGGCTTAGCATATGATGTATACAGTCTTATTGCACCTGCATAACTGGTTAAATGTAATGCAGAAACCTTGCTATAAGATGTAGTTTGACCATTCTGTGGATTGCATGGGATCCCGACTGTAAGTTTTTGTGTCCGGTTTATTTTTTTTCCTTGCATTTTTTGAGTAGTACAACGCAGTAACATCACCAGATACACATCCCAGTCTTTACAACCTTATGATTCTCTTGCTTCAGTCCTGAAAACTTTGAATCAAAAATATATTCTCAAAGTTTCACTACAGCCATACTTATTTTACAGTCAATCATGGCATTTACTTTTACAGTTTTCTAACTCTGTCAGCTCTAAAGCTGGTATGATTCTTTGTCTAGTCATTTTATTTCAGTTCCCCTCATCCCAATCCTTTTCACACCTTCAAAATGTCTTCCCAAGTCTGAACTCATTTAGCTTTAGTGAAGTTCAGTGTAAATAATTTATTACTTTGAATCATAACAGCCTAGGAAATTAATCATCATAAACAACAGTGCAGCTTTTAGTTGCCTGGGGAGAGGTTCATAGTCTGAGCAGAATCCTCTTCACCAGTTGAAACGTGGATATAAAACTCCACTTCACTTGTCATCACGATGTCCTCTTCAGGAGTTTCCTTTAAGATTTACCTTTGTTTCTTTTCTGGCTTATCAAGTACAATGTAATGTGTGGGGGTTTTTTAAAGTTCTTCAGCAATTAAGTTAAAAATAGTATTATAATGCTTTATTTTTTAAAATTGCCAGGGTTTTTTGGCCAATACTGTGTAACAGACCTTCTCTTCCAAAACGGGTCTTCCCTTTCTGGATCTGGAGGGGGACAGTTTCATTCCTGCTTCACATTTTCAGAAATACCTTATCCGTTGTTGATGAGTGTATTACATGCTAAAAGTATTATCTGTGCAGCTGGTTTGAAATACAAAACCAACCTCCAGTACACACAAACTTTAATTAAACAGCCAAAAGAATTTTGGCACCCTTGCCTGGGTACCATAGGCATGGAAAATCGGCTTGGTGGACAGCTGCTTTGCCCGTGCACTGTCCTTCCTCTGGCACCTTACCATGGTCAGATGGAGCAAATTTGTAACTGGTTGATACTGGAAATCTAGTGGTGGTGATAAGGCCCGTGTCTCCCCACGCCTCAAAGGCAATGCAATCTAAGGACGTGCAGTCAGCATAAGAAAGTGAAAGGTGAGGTGATTGGTCCAAAGCCTCATGGTAAATCTCTGGCAAGTTCTGTAACTGATCTCTGGATTATCCTGAACCTTGATCAGGAACGTGTCTATTTCTGATCACAGAAGACAAAATACACTAGCTTGATTTCATCATTACCTATACAAATATCTTTAAATTTCAGTGTTTATTCTACCTTTGTTCTGTCGTATAATGTAGACTAACTTCATAGTATGAAATAACTAACACAAAAGTATAATGTGAAAGTATAACAGGTAAGAATATAATCAACACTTGAAGTTGACAAGGCTAAATTAAAAAAAAAATTAAAATAAGGACATGCACATTTAGCAGAAAACTCATCACTTTAACTCTAGAACGCCATTTAATAGTATTATCTTGATGAGGGCAAATCAGTGTCTGTCATCCCAAACTGGATTTGAAATAGCAGATCATTTTTCCACTCTTCATTATGCAGAAAAATTGAATTAATGTTGTTAGAATTTTCTAACAGCAGTTAGAAATATGCAGCTAGCAGTTACACAGCTAAACTATGCCCCTGCATAGACAAATCCATTTAATGCTGTCTGTAATGTAAGATTTATTTCAAATGAAGGGGAATTAGCTTCCAAAATTGTCAGATTTATTTTTATAGACAATCTCAACAGGTAGAACAAAAAGTGTAAGCAGGCATCTAGAAGATGGAAGACTCAAAGGAGAATTAAAGTGCCTCTGTGCACCCGTTTGTCCCCCAGATACCTTCCTCCCTCTCTAACCCCCCGTGATACCTGATGGCAGATACCTCATACCTATAAAGACTTTCCAGAAGCATTTAGAGAAGAGAAATATTATGCATTTTGTAAAAGGCAAAGGAAAAGTATGAACATGTAAATCTGCTGTTTGCATGGGCAGAGGAAGAATTACCAGGGCTGGTATTTGTATTATAATTTCTCCAATCTCTTTATTTTGAAATCTACGACAATTATGGTTTGGTTTTTTTTTTTTATTTATTTGATGTCAGATTCTGGTATCAGTCAGATATTTTTTTTTTTTATGTGTTATGGTAAGTCCCCTTTTTAAGATAGACTTCTGTTTAAGCTTATATTATTTTCAATATTCTAACTAAATATTCTTTCTAAAGCTGAAAAAGATCAGTATAACACCTTCCAAAGCCCATCCTTTTTGATGACAAAAAGGAGCACAGTGGGTAACTCTGAAATCATAATTTATATTGTGTGGATGATAGTCTGAGAAATGAGTAGAATTTTTTTGAGGGCTGTCTACCCCTTGTGATATATTATCAGTAGGGAATGTTCTATGAGGTACTTAGAAGACCTCCTTATTTCATGTTAACAGTTGATTAAACTTAATAATACAGTGAGTGTCGTATCAAAGCACATAATTGTGAAGTGCTTTGCCTTTTGAAGCCTGAAGCAGTTTCTGTGGTGATAACTTTAGAGGCTTATAAATATTTTTATGTATTTTTCTCAGATTAATAAAATGTTTACTATATTTGTTCTACGTTTGGATAGTCTACAATTACATGGCTTTTATGAGCAATCTAAATTAAAGGCCACAGTCATCAATACAGAGTGAATTATTTGGCCAGCATTTCCGTTGTGTGTTGGTTTTGTGTGTCCAGATGGGTGTTTTGGTTTACCATATTCATCAGCAAGGAATCTCAAAGCATTCTAGCATCTGTGTGAGGCTTGAGCACATGTTTGATTACCTCCAAACTGCAGGGAACAGCCTAGTTTTCTCTCGTGGAAAGAGATGATGATCTTTTTGCACTTCATTTGTGAAGGAAGAGGTAGCTTCTCTTAGCGCAGAACGGATAGGAATCTGGTGATTGTATTGCAGAGTGTGAGAAGTAACTGTTTACTCTGATGACCTGACACTGCAGGTTCTTATGGCTTAAAACCATCTGTCATTACAGAGGGGTTTTGAAAAAGCACAGGTATAGGTTATAGGGCAACTTTATCTGCTAGCATAAAGTTAATTTCCATCCCAAAGGGCAAAACTCTGTGCAGTTATCAGTAGATACTGCTTCTACAATTGTAGCGCTAGTCCTAAAGGACATTATGAACAAAATTTAATAGGATTTTGAACAAATCATGAGCTGTATCACTTTGTGATGCTCCAGGAAGGACATAAAGGATCTCAAACTGAAGAAGAAAGCAGGATTTCTTTGCATTGCCTATAAATCAGTGCAATAAATATCAAGCAGACTGCAGGAAATAGGCAGATTCGATGTTGACAGAGAGGATCTTTGTGCCAAGTAATTCGGGAAGTTATTGAAGCATATTTCATCTTGGTAGAAATGCACCCGTAACACTGACAAGGTCAGGTGCCAACTTAGCAAGGCAAAGCTGAATGCCACCTATGTACCAGTTGTACAAGCTAGCCCTGCCATGGGACTGGCTTAGGTTGAACATCTGATGTTTTCAAAAGATTCTTTGCTATATTCGGCTTTCCAGTCCCTTCACCTCGTTCATTTTGGCATCCATATACATTGTTCTTCTGAACTGCTTCTCTTTCATTATTATCATTTCACAAAGCCTTTTCAATCCGTACCATAATTTTTACCAACAAATGTTGATTTTTATGCAATTGTTGTCTAAAAGTAGTTTTGAAATATGGTCATAATGTTTACTTTTTAAGTATAAAATCTTATTAGTATTTTCCAAAGTTCTTGTAATCTATTTGCTTCCTATTTATGTTTTGATGGTGGTTTTCTTTTTTTTTTAATTACAAGTTAAATTTCACATGGGCTATTTTTATTAGTTTTTAAAATGAAGTAATATATAGTTTCTGTGGGCAGGATCAGTTGGTATTTTCTTATTTTTGTGAGTAGTCACTGTTTTCTTAAAATCTTGAAAAATAAGGGATCACAGGCAAAAGCAGAATTTGACAGACCCCCACTCCCTTGCAAAACTAAAAAACAACCCAAACCGGGGGAAAAAAACCCTACAAAAACCCCTAGAAAACTCCAAAACCAAAGAACCCAAAGACACACACCCCACCCCTACACCCCCACGCCCACCCCCTCCAGCTTAACTTAAATAAATCAATCAATCAATCCTTATGCCGTTTAGGACAGAAAGTTTTCCCTTTGGCAAATAAGATACTGCATCTCTCTTCTGACAAAGGTAAATGTGATGCTTTCTAAGACTTTGTGTTTTCCATTACAGCATCACATAGTATTTTTCTGGTGTTCACAAAACTATTACACCATTTTGCTGTATAACAGATACAGTTAAGGACGATCCTAAGGAAATCAAGTTCTTAGCCTCCTGTGTTGAACTTGGTGGCTTTTAACTTCCAGCAGCCATCCATAGTCATCACCCGTTCTACCAACTTTATATATGGATGGAGTTTCTGTATTAACTAATAAAAGAACATCATCTGTGCAATTTTGTGACTGAGTTTAGAGAAAAATATAACTTTGTTTTACCAGTCCAGGAGGGGGCAGTAAATTTCTTTTTATTGTTATTGGAAACAAGTACAACATTCTCTTCACCATGAGAGGCTCTGCTCTTAAAAATAGCTTTTTTAATAAGAAACCATCATCTTTACTCCATGATTTTTTATCACTTTCATTGTTTTTAACTATCTCTTCCTGACAGTCTTTTTTTAAAATAGAAAATTATCAAAACCTTCAAAATCAGTCATTTGTATCTTTGATCTTCAATATGTTGAAAATAATCTGAAAAGAGAGAGGCATTTTAACTATTAAAATTTCATATATAATTTATTCCATTCCTTTATCAGTTTTGTTGCAAATATTCTTTTTCCAAAGAGCACTGATGAAAATGGAGCAGACTTTCCAGAACTCTGTGCTTAATTCATCATGTTTTCTTCTCAAGTCTAACCCCAATATTCATGTACATATGTATACAGAGGAATCAAGCTGATGTTAAATACATGCTCCCAAATTGTATGTTTGCATTTCTCGGTGTATTACAGTGAAGCCTGAATGAATAGGAGGCAAAAAAAAAACAAACCAGTTTTTATGAATGCACATAATTTTTGGACAGTTTTTACAATTCCAAGTTATTTCTCTTGCTTGGCTTGGAGGTAAAATGAAAATGATTATTGACTATGAGAAGGAGAAGAAAGAAGTACAAATCTAGTGCATATGCCATTCATTGGAGGAGGACAGTAAGCTTTTACTGTCAGTTGATTCTTTGGAATTTTGTTTTTGCTGTTGGGCAAAGTTATTAGCATGAAATTTCAGGTACAATTAAAGTGGCCTCATGATTCCACATAATCTACTTGAAAGTTTTCACTGATCGTAATTGCTGTAACTCTCAAGAATTTTGTAGTAAAACATCCCACAAAACATGAGTGGTAGTAATCATAGTCGATCCAAAAGTTCGTATCGGAGGGAGTGGGAATAGTACTTTTCCCCTTGATTCTCCTCAAATGGTATGCTTTTAATAAGGTCTCTTAAGCTGTTTTGTTGTTGTTATTGTTGTTATTAATATTATTTTAGGGCTACATTACTCAGAAATTATCTAGGTGCTTTGTAAAGCCCTGGCTACGGTATTCTGTTACACCTAAGCAATTCAAATGTTCCATTCAGTGCTATCAGAGTGAATGATTTGTGCCATTATTGGGAAGTTGTTTAGCATACCCTGGGAACACAAAACAGTCTTACATCTGGTACAGAAAGTATCCCGCAGAAATACTTGCTGTTTATTTGGTGGATGAGTCTGTTGAAATGTTTCCCAAAACAACTTTTTTTCTTTAAAGCCTTGTAATTTCTCTATTTAAAATGTGTGCAGTTTCTGGTTCATGATCCATGGTGCACCACAAACAGTAACAGTTTATTTCTTCTCAAGCACAAACTGCTGTTGCAAAATTTCTAAAGTGCTGTTTGCCTTTCAATGCTGTTATTTATCTTCTATCACTATTATGCACTATAATGATTATTTTGTGGAAAAAAAAAATCACAACTGTATCTTCTTAATGCTATTTCTTGAGGTGGAGGGTTAGATGGAAAAAAATTATTTCATATGGAAATGTTCTGAAATAAATTCTATCCTAGAAATTTAAAATAGGAGTGGGCTGGAAGGATGTGGGAGAAACTGTGTAACAAAGTGACTTGAATGCAGTACAGATTTTGAATAACTGCTAACTATATTGAATACAATAGCTCTTTGTAGAGCTAAAACTCTCAGACCAAAGTTACCAAAATTGCATGCCTAAAGTTGCATACCTAAATGTAAGTTATTTGATTTCCAGAGTGTGAGTCAACCATGATGGTGATGGGAATTGGTAGAAATTGCTTATGCATCACAGCTATTAAAAATAGATTGCTTGTAGGTATTTTAACACTTCTCCACAGATTATAGCAGTCTGGCCCAATTGTGTGATGGGTCTTATGTAGTAGCATTCATTGATGAAAAGTAAAACCAGAGTTTAATGCCAAAATAAAGTTGTCCTGCAGTGGTTTTTTGCCTTTTCACAATGTAAGGCTTAAGTGACATTCAACCTCCTTCCCTTCCCCCCACTTTTTTTTAAGCTTAAAGAACATACCCACATGTTACTTCTTCCTGTGATCCCAAGCACTTGATCACTTTGCCTTTAATTTGGTGGGCGGGGGGGAACTCGATGATCTTCAAGGTCCTTTCCAACCTAAACCATTCTATGATTCTATGATATATAGTATTCATTTTGTATATAATATAGAATAAATAAAATAGTTCTTGCCTGTGTTTCCTCATAAGAGAAGGAAAAACTATGGAGTTGCACAGATGCGTTTCAGCTAACTATTTCTCTTTTGCTGTCCACAAACATTTAGGGTGTTAAGTGTTACCAAGGTAAATGTGAAGGGACAACAACAATTTTGGGAGCCATTACTTCATTACTGTGTTGCATACAAAGAGAAAGCTGGTCAAATAAGTCAGCTGTAAAGTAAGGCTTGTATGTTACCATCTCTTGCTCAAATGACCACCGACATGGATGACTACCAACCAACATGGTAGTTCTCAGAGTCATAGCAAATTTTAAGGTGGTCTAGAATAGTATTATAGCCTGAAGATCACTTGGTACAAAAGCAGATTCTGCTGTATTCTGCTACACTATAGGCAAAAAACCATAAGGACCATCCTCCCTGTGCTTGTTGCTGCCTGGAATCCAGAGCCAGGGATCTAATGGTCTGTCTACGCCACCTTGTATTTTAACTATCCTGAACTGGCAAGAAAAATTAATGAAGCTGGGTTGTACATATTAGGAGATTTATAGCTTTGCCGTTCCCTATGCATTTTCTTTACTCTTTAGAAATGTTGTATCCTTAAGCAGCAATACTACTGAAGCTATTTTTAAATCGCTATTGAGAATTGTTACATTCCAATATTATGCATTTTTCATTAATTTAATCTTTTCAAGATTTTTTTTTTTAAATTCTTTGTTCTACACTGAACCGATACTTGACCTGAAATGTTTCGTACTACATTTTCTATGTTGAATCGCTAGTACTGTTTTACTACCTCTGACTGGAGGTACATGATGGTACTAGAATATAAATGGCATTCATCACAACTTGGAAAATTCAATAATCAAAGCGGGGAAATGAGCTTAAGCACAAACTCATCAAAGATGAACTTGAGTCCATTTTTCTTTTTTATAGCTTAGTGTTAAAAAGAAATAAAGATACTGCCTTCTGAAACAGTGATACATAGCAAATAGCCTGTGATTTTCAAAACAATATGCAATTATTCAATATTAAAAAAGGTAGCTCTTAGATGCTTCTGTCTGCATAAGCTTCCTAACTATAGCTAATGTCTAATATTGATTCTGAATAATTTAAATGGCAATAAAATTGGGTTTTCATGACAGTCAATCAGAGACATTTTATATTTAATGTTCATTTAAAGAAACATAGTGCCTTCTTACCTTCTGAATTTCAAAGCCATTAAAGTAATTGCAGGTTATTAAGCTAAATTTCTTTGAATAATCAGGACAGTTAATCTAATTCATACACCATTCAAACCAATGGACAGGAAAGATGCCAGGCATGGATTTTCGAGAGATTCACCAAATGGATCTTCAGATGTGCTTACCAGCATTTCCTCAGAAACAGTCACCCCCACACTCCAAATTGTTGGAACTTGGAATTGTGTTACACTTTCGTATTTTTAAAATGAATAAACTTCAGAAGAGAGGAGGCTTAGGAGGTTTATTTTCTTTCCCTTCAAATAACCATATCACTACGTAGTCATACGTATCTTTATTGTGCACTACAATGCGTTTTACCAGAACTTACTTCATGGGCATATTAACTAAGACAAAAATATTCTCATATGATGTCCTATACTTAGCAAGTGTTATGTCTGAATGAGAATTCCTTGAAGTATCTAGGTCTTATCTGGAGAATGGATACGTGTCATCTCTTAACATTATTGCTTACATATTTGGAAGTTGAAAATGTAAGGTGATCCTTAAGAGAATCTGGATAAGACAATGAGTCGGTAGTGTAAAAGACTTAAAGTGTCCAGACAAGAGCAGCGTGTGTGCATGTGCGTGTCTTTCTCTGTCCAGCTCTCTTGAGTGCTCTCTTTCTCACACACCCCCACCCCACCACCACCATGATGCAAGGACAGAGCAAAAATACTGTCTCTCTTTAAATGACCGGTTCATTAATATGCATGAAACTAAGAGACAAGAAACAAAGAGTTTAGAATCTTGAGTAATTGGTACACTGGTGTGTTTTAAGAAGGACAATATGTTTGATCCCTGTACTTTGAGGCATGCTAAATGAATGCAATCCATGTGTTGAACAAGAGAAAAAAAAAATGCTCCTGAAGGCAAAAAAGGGATAGCACGGGCCTTATTCGTGCAAATTCACGTACAGTTCTGCCAACAAGCCTGCTCTGGAATGAAGATAGCATGTACTATGTACTTTAAATAAAGAAGAAAATTCCATCAGTTTCAGTCTTAGCGAGAAAACAAATGCTGCTTTGCAGTTTACTCATCAGTGGGACCAGTTGCTGCTGCATCAGACACCCCCTTGGAGCTGCCCGTTCACTCTTGGCTGCTGCAGTTCTGTAGAGGGACTAACACTTGTCTGCAGCCCCTCTTGCATCGTTATTGTTGCAGCATTCTCTCTTTCTCTCTCTGTCTCTCTTCTCTCTCAATATACTAAGTTGCTGTCTTTGTAACCAGTAGATGTCTTGGATCTGCCTACACCTTTGCAGCAGTGTTTCATAATTGGAGATTTATACCAAAAGTGGAAATTACATCAAATACTCAAATACACATTGCTTTAAATAAGTCCCAATTTTCATAACAATAGCCTATAATAAAATTAAAATTTTATGTTATCTAAGGAAAGCCATAAAGCAGCTGTATTATTTTTATTCTTCACAGGAATTATAATGTACTTTTTTAAAAAAAAAGCTCCCACAGAGATTTAAAAAAAAAAAATACACCTTTTCATACCCAAGGCACAAGGTGAGGAGGCATTTTAATTTCAATGTTGATCAGGCCTGTTTCCACTCTTCAAAGTTCATGAAGGGTATTCTCAGTGGGAGATTTTCAGTCAACATGACACTGGTAGTTTAGACTTCATTTTGGCTCGATGTTATCTGTTAATTTCTTCAGAATAATAGCAAATGGAGTTTACCATTTTTAATAAATCTTTTTTTTAAATCCCCCACATTCCTTGTTACTGTTCTTAAAGAGTCTAAATCTCTCTCAGAAACTGAGATAATTTCCCTAGATGTCATGTGTGCCCTAAAAAGAACTGATTTGTGACCATGCTTTGGTCTTTCATTGTATGCAAGTTAGGTGCTTATGTTCCAAAAAATGTAAGTCTTGAACTTCAGTTCAAACTATTAAGATTTTGGGATCTCAGGACTGAACTTTCCTGTGGGATTCACATTGTTTCTTAAGCCTGACTCAAGATAGATACATTTGATTTTGTTTAGTGATGAGGTAAATATGTAAGGTAACTTCAGTGAAATCAATGGGAATTAGTTCTCATCTTATGCAAGATTTACAGCACAGATTTTAATGGAATTGGCTATTTTTACATTATGCTAAATGAGATTTGAATCGATTTTTTGAAGTTTAAAAATGAATACAAATTAATCATAAGAACTCCTGGTTTGGATTGCTTTTATTTTTGAATAAATTTTGAGGACTACAGTTCTGGGTAGAGTGTTTGAAGCTTCTGTTATGTCTTTAGAATGTGAAGTAATGCTCTTAGAAAGTGAATATTATTAATTTTTATTCTAATATTAAAATATTATTTTTAAATTGTTTCAGTTTTTGTGTTATAAACTTACCATTACTGATATAATGTCTGAAATACACTCAATTGTATGTTACAGCACTCTGCTTAACGATCTTTATTTGACCACTTAAATGAGGCAGAATATTTTCTTGCTCTTCTATGTCTTGTCAGTTAGAATACATTTTACTGCTATGATCTTGAAAGAAAAAATCATCTTCCTCTACAAAGATACTAGTTCAAGAAAACTCATGAGCATGTGATTGACCCCATCCCTCTTCAGAACAGCATACAAGAACTTTAGTTGAGTTAAATGCATGTAGGGTAGGTGAAGAAAATGTATAAATTATTCCCTACAGTTAAATAATGGATGTGTTTATGACCATGTTATGCAGGTGCCACTGTTCAGCTAGTGTGTATGTGACGTTCTTTTGAAAATGGCGATGATAAGCTATGCAAGCATATACGTTTTAGTTGTGCCTTTTGAATTCTTAGGAGTTCATCCTTGCTCAAAGCCAATGAACATTTTTTTCAACCGACTTGACTCACTGACCTGTTACTTCTTATTTTCACTTCAAAATGATGTTAATTTTTCAAATTCCTCTTGAATTTCCCCTGGTTTCAGTGACCAATTGCCTCCAAGTTTCATCTAACAAAAAATAATAATTGCATTTCATTATGCTCAATGTATAACCTTTTTAATCTGCATATTTCTTGCAGGCTGTGCTGGCTTATTTCCACTGTAATACATTAGAATGGAAAAGTATTAGAAATATTGATTTATCATTTATAATACCAAAGTGATGTATTGAAATGAAATTTGGATGCTGTCCAGCCCTCAGATAACATTGGCATTATTGGATGAAACTGGATGATCTCATTCTAATTAATATGCTAGTTCCACATGAAAAGCACAGAGAAAATAGACCAGAGAGTTGGTAAAAAATAGGAGTTCAATACTGAAGACTGCTGCGGTTTATAATTGTTAAAATATGCCACCTTAAATACTTAGTATTCCATATACAGAGAAATCATCACTTTGCTTTCTTTCCCCTCCATCTATTGCCTCCCCCTCACACACACCCTTTTTTTTTTCTTCCTCTGACTCAGCATTATCTTGGTATGAACATATTTACATGTAAGGTGTATTAGCACATGTGTACTGTTCTGTATTGATTATGATTTACATCCTGCAGTGCACTTGGTTACAACAAAGCTGCTTTTGATCAGGTGAAGTTGGGATCAAGGGAATTCAAAACATTTATCTTAACCTTAAAGTGGTGTTCTTATACTAAATCTGTGATACTCACCTTCTGCATTTCAGCACATAAATGTTGTAGCACCTCTTGTAATATATAAACTTCAGAAAATAAAGGTATTTTCAATTAGCATGTGTGTCCCCTGTAGATAGGGTGGTGTCTGTATTCATTGATTTTAGTCTTTATTCATCTCTCTGACTTTTTCTTCCCTTCTACCAATCAATGCAATAGCCATTGAACTAGCAGACTTGGTTTCCATATTGGCTTTTTTTTTTTAAACGCTCTGTTTTCTTGTCTATTAGACTTCTAAAACCTACCTTCTTCTTCTTTGTGTGTGTGTGGGGTGTGTGCATGTGTAGAAGTTAGTGGAGGAGAACTGCCTGTCATCAGATTTATGCAGAGTTGAGAGTGAGCGAATGCTGCCATCACTGAAGTTGCCGTCTATTTCACATTGATTGAGCTTCCTGGGCTTGAGGGATATTTGAAGGGCTGGGTTTTTATGGTTGATATGTTTTTGGTCATTTGTCATAAAATCATTCCAACCGAGCTGTTTACTGGTCTGAATACTTAATTAACTGCAGGAGCAGGGAATGGCATAAGCTTTAGTTTTGACTGAATATTCATATAGAAATAGGAAATAGTTGGTGTTTCTCTTTTCTTTTTGTAAGGATTTTACCTATAAACATCCATTTTCTTCTTTTTAAATGACTACCAGAAGTTGGGGATTTTTAATCCTAGTATATGGTATAATAATTTTATAGTCCTAATGTGTATTTCAGAATTGGATTGATGTCCTTTTATTTCTAATGGTCATCTGCACATAGCATGTTTTACAGATCATCTGACATCAATGATAAAAGCTTTTAAAAGGATTTAACAATTCTTTGTCATCTTTGAAAAATATATAAACAAGGTGAAATAAGTCAGTGTAATTTGTTTATGGTCAAAAGAAAATCATTTAAAATACTTATAGAATTGTAAATGTCATACATTTTTCTTTTTAAAATGCTTAAAGTCTTTATCAAGGGGCTCATTTTATTTTTAGACTATTATTTAAAAAAAAATCCCACATATTTTTATTTTTATACTCCTCACATTGTCCCTTCCTACTCAGTTGCTTCTTGAGGAGAAAAAGAGTTGGATGGAAAAACAAAACTGGTTTTTGCTTAGGTATTAGATTTTTTTTTTATATATAATATTTTATCTTGCGGTGTGTTTCTCCATGTCTGTCTAAAAGCATTTTACATTTCAGATGTAAGTCTGTTTTGAGTGTGGCTGTGTACATTTTATCATAGAGATCGATAAAAGGGGGAAGTTAATCTCTTAAAATTTGCTACCATTTTGATGTTTCCTTTATGTTTGAGTCAGCGGGGCTTTTCGTTACTTCTGTTTTTCATTATGCCGTAATGCAGCCCATTTAGATTCACTCTAAGGACCTCTTTTTGAAAAAAGTGACGTCTGTATTGTAAACAGGAAATTGCCCTATTAACTGTTGTAGTTTTCTTTTATTTTGCCAAAAGACCTTTTTTTTTTATCTTTTGCCCCTATTTTAAGTTCTCATGCTTATCGTGATCTGGGTTCCTTCAGGGCTGCCAAAAGGTGAAATTGACTTTTTGAGAAGGTGTTGCTGGAAACGGCAGCCTGTGCACTTCTTCAGGGAGAAAGCTCCTGTGCGCCAAGACAGGAAAGGGACAGGTTACTGCCAGCTGCGAGCTGTTAGCGGAGCCTAGCAATGAAAGATACTCACTTCTCCAGTCACATCAGCCTCTGATCAGAGTTTGCCCACCTAGGCATTGTTTCTGTATGTTAGGGACAGTTGGGAATGTAGACATTTCCTTTACAGTGTAAAACTTGTAGCAGTACTGCAAGGGCAAATGCAAGAAATACAATGTGGTGATCTTTTTTGTTCACGTCTACTCAATTTACTTGCACTCAGGTGAACTGGCTTTACATATTCTACAGGAGTTTCTATTGTAAAAGTAACCAACCATTTATCATGAAAAGCAACTGACTCAGATAATGAGAAAAAAAGATTAAAAATCCGCATGTTGCAAGTTACAGTGTAGAGAAGTAAAAGAATGTTTTGGAATTTAGGGGAAAACAAGGTCAAAAGGCTTTGCAAACTATAGTATGATAGTATGACTTATCAAGTGTAGTACTTCAATGTTTAAAAAAAAATGGAAATGCATATTTATATGCTATGCTAATAGAAGCTACATTCAACAAATTACAATTAAAGAGTGTATTGCAGTTACACAGCATAGTAGCACTGAGTAATTGACACGAAAGCAGTCTAACCCACTCTGGCATAATTTCGAACAATTTTAAGTGAGTCAATATAACATAGAATGTATTAATACTAGGACAGAATTCTGTATAAATCTTTGATTCAGATGCTCTTACTACATCACACACTTTAAACCTTTGAAGAAAAGAAATAACAAAATCCAATAGTTATACTAAAAAATTAATTTTGAGCATTCCCAGGTGAGTAGTTTACTTCTAATGTGCTAAGAGCATTGTTTTATATGTCCATAATAAAATTATGTCCTAGCTAAACTTTTGACCAGTTGTCATGAAAGATAATTTCAAATTCTAAACCTTCTACTCAGAGTCTGTCCATATCCACTGATTATATTCAGAATTGAGAGTAACGTGTTTCTTAACGGGATACGCTTGAGCTGTGTGCATTACCTTTTCGCGTGCAGGGTTGCAAGGCAGGTGTACCAGTCCCAAAGTAACTTCAAATTTAATTACAAAATTAGTCCTATAGTGAAGCTTTATGAGTGTTTGTCATGATTTACAAGTATGTCATAACTGTTATTACTGTACCTTTGTAAAATAACATGTGTTTGACAGCCCGCTCACTGCTTTTCAGCTGATTGCTGTTATAAATGGCAGCCAAGTGACTGAAGGTCGCTTCAGAAGGACAGAGGTCGTGTAGCTTATTGTGCAGGGCGCCCTTGGGAACTTTTTATCTAGTCTTTCCCAAAAGCCTGAAACATGTTAATTCTCAGTGGTTTTCATTGCTACAGGTTGACGCTGATAATTTGCTGTACATATTCATGTCTAATTGTTTAAATGTACAGAGCCTTGGGTTGTGGTTGCATGGTATATTGGCTATTTCAATAGCAGAACTGCTTTACAAAGTTCTGGCCTTCTGTTGCTTGTTTTTCCAGTCCTTATTTGGGTTGACTCAACTAGTTGAGTGTTCGTATCTTAAATTGTGTTAGTGACCTGGCTTAAAAAGAATTGTAAGATAATTCTACTGATGAATCTTATAAAGGAGTACTACAGTCAGTCAGGTGGGAGGAGTGTGGACAGAGTAGGAGGTAAAGAGAAAAAACTGGGAATCTTTTAGGAAGCTTCACTAAGAGGATTTCACTGTCAAGGCTATGTGTCTGGTCTTCCAGTAGTCACCTAACAACAAGTGGCAAGGCTGATAACTAGGTGTTTTCCAAGAGTAAGTACAGATGGTGGAGAAGCTGGAAAAGATTGTCTATGTATGATCTGAAAGTAAGGGCATGTGAAGTGGAATAGCTATAGGATGTGTAATCCTAATTGTATAAAGAACTTAATCCAAAATGATTGTCCTGTGCAACTGAAAATCCAAGTGGTGACATCGAAGGTCCGGTGATCGGGATTTTACTCTGTTGTGCAGATGAGAGATTATTACTTTCTAGGTTCCAACCCAAACTGCATAATGGGAATATAGACCACTGAGGAGAATTTAGGTACCTAATAATAGAATGTGTGATGATTATTCTCTCCTCCCATTTGTTTTACTCTTCTGCCTATTCCTCCTTCCATCTCAGAAGATGGGGATTCATGCTAGCACTAGGTAGTGTTCCCTAAGGCAATGCCATTCCAAGGCCTAACGGATCATGCCTGCTCAGAAGCTAGTTGCTGTGAAGAGACACATGGAAGTTCTTAGGAATATGGTGTTACTCAGTCCCCATTTAACGGAAACCTGAATTGCACTCTACCTGAACTCACAACAGAGCTTGCTAAATCCAGCAAATTAGAATAACTAAAAAAGAGGTTTTCAAAAAATGCATGGAGGCATGGCAACATGAAACCATTTCTGTTGATCTGAAGAAATAATAAGAAAATGTTCTTGTTTCTTATTTTTACTTAAAAATGAGAAGTGTGCTTTAGGTGTTACATTCAGCTGAAACTGGAGTAGCAGCTCTTTCAAGACAAAAAGCCCACTCTGCTCTCATGAATATCATGTAACTTTATGTTCTTTCCTTGATCTTTTCCCTTGATCTTTTCTGTTTCCTACTGAAACTGTCTTAACTAATTGCTCTGTCTTGTCATAAACTGAATCTATACCAATGCTAAGCATTATCTACTTATTTTGGCGTATAGGAAATAAATCATAGAATCATCTAGGTTGGAAGGGACCTTTAAGATCATTGAGTCCAATGGCTTTCAATTATCATCACTTCTACTTTCAAGTCAGCTTTGCCATATCTACCAAACACTGATGCTCTGAATAAAAAGGAAGGATATTTTTATTGTTCAGGAGAGAGTATTCCATATGTAATATGTAATTTAGAAGCTTCTGTGACTATTTTCCGAGCAAAAGTGTCCCCTATTGCATGGGGAGTTCAGTGTGCAACTTCTGTTGGTGCTAATGGGATGTAATTTCCTAGCGCTGAGTTGAAAATCCGTTTGTTGCTATCTGAAAGGTCAGACTAGGTAAACCTGAAACCAACTAGCTTTTGGAAGAATATATTAACTTATGAGAAACAGACAGTTTGGGCTGCACAGTTTATGCTGCAGTGTGGAACAGCAGAGAAAACTTTGTCTCCTATTGCAGTAATGCTGAAAGCTTTTCAATGAGAAGTCTTGCCACAGGGCTATTCACAACATTGAGTGTAATTCTCATGCTTGTCTAATATTACAAATTAGGTAATTTATTATTTTGGCACAGGGCATTTAACACATTTTTAAATTGTTCATGTATTTATTGCATGAGGAGTGAGATATAATAAATATTAGCTAGTTGTGTTCATTTTCTTATAGTAATGAAAGAAGCAGTGTCTCTGTTGTCAATCTCTATCATTGCCCCAAACCTGTGATATCTCAAAATGCTGAAATTATCCAGATCTGGAATTCATATTAAAAAAAACTCCTACTCATGTAAGAATACCTAAGTTAAGCTAATGAGAATTTCCATACTACCAAGTTCTGAATGAATGGGTAATGTTATGAACCTAGCTTTTTTTGTGGTACCTTGTCATGTTCTAGAGAAATTACAGAGACTTGTGACTGTAGAAATTTTAATTTAGAAACTGAGATTAATATTTGCAGTGTTTGAATTCTAGGCATTTCTAGTGGGAGGTGTCCCTGCCTATGGCGGGGGGGTTGGAACTCGATGATCTTCAAGGTCCTTTCCAACCTAAACCATTCTATGATTCTATGAATTCAAAATTAGACTTATAATGTGGTGTAAATGGGTGGGGTTTTTTTTCATATCCAATGTGTGAT
This sequence comes from Anarhynchus alexandrinus, assembly GCA_008711295.1. Classification (NCBI taxonomy): domain Eukaryota; kingdom Metazoa; phylum Chordata; class Aves; order Charadriiformes; family Charadriidae; genus Anarhynchus; species Anarhynchus alexandrinus. The sequence continues at coordinate 7,122,498 of VUYV01000019.1, read as the reverse complement.
GAAGCTGAAAAAAAAAAATAAATATCGTGTATTAGTTCCAGGCAGTTATTGAAGATGATTTTCTATAGTTTTCTTTCCTTTTAATAGAGAATTTGCTTTTTTCTCTGTATGTTGGAAGATGCTGTTGCTTCTTATTTCTGGTTGGGTTACTATCTCTTACTATTTTCCTCTTTGTTGACTTCTGATTTTTATCTCCTTTTAGGAAATCATCCTCTTTTCCTCCCTTTTCATGTGAAAACTTGTTGCATAGATATTGATGGACCAAGTGTTAGTTAAAAAATACATGTATTTTATACATATATTTATATAGAGAGCGCTGATTTACATCGGGTAATTGTCTTGTGTGGAGTTGTATTTCTTGAACAGAGTGGTCAGTCACTGTCCAGGTGGTGAATAGAATCTGCATTGCGAGTGTACTTGTAATAGTGTCTTCGGCTGGATAGAATGCAACTATAAAACAATTCTATTGTCTTAACTGAGTTCAGAGGATTCCTGTGTGCCCATTCTTGCATCTCCAGGAGCAGTTGTTAATGACTATTTAACATTCTCTACCTCTACAATACACTGTACCTTCAGTAGGCATTCTCAGACATTGCTTGTATTTTAATCTTCAGAATGATATAATCAGAGAATAATTCAAATGGAGTGGGATGAAAGGAGGCCTTTAGCCCGATGTCTTGCTCAGCCATGGAGTTCACGCACTGTTTCTGTGCATTTGCACATGAAACGGCATGCTGTCTTCTAGTCTTCCTGCTAACGTACTTTCCTCTGCTTACCATTAATTTTAATAAAAATCAGAAGTACAAATAAGGTATGTTATCAGAAATCATTTCATGTGCAGCTCAGTGCATTTGGAAGTAATCAAGATATTTAGAGAGAGACAAATTCTAAGAGGAGTACAGGATTACAAATCGCAATGTAATTTTAAGGTTGTAATGAGAGTAAGTTGCACAGGAAGGTCTCTTCACAATTATTGTCATGAGAATGAAGTAACACAGTGTTAATGTTTCATGTATTCTGTGAAAGATGATAATAAACTGTACTGCTTTGACCTTACTAATGTTCTGTAATTTGACTTGCTGGCAATTTGCATTTTTCTTTGGATACAGCCTTAGTAACCTGTGAAGAAGAGGTGGAACTGACAGTGAATCTAAACATAACTGAATACTGAAAAGGTCAACAATATCAAGAACAATAATTCCGATACCGCCTTCTCATGACAAAGGTTGTAGCAAAAAGGTACAACATAAATCTGTTGAAATAACAAAGGTTGTTACAAAAATGTTTCTATATTTATTGAGAAATGTAAACAAAAGCACACTTTTTCCTTGTAGCTCCTGGAATACTCCAGTAATGTTTATTTTCACCCCTTTATAAATGAACATGTACACTGGTCCCCTTTCATTTTCTTATTTTGCCTTAGAAATAGTAGTTTTTTATACTGAAGCCCCCCCTGCTAATGATTTAGAGATGGAGACTGAATTTTGCACTCTGCCGAAGCTTTTCCAGTTCCACAGGCCAGACACACTTCTCGGAAAATATTTTGGCTATGTAATTGAATACATTTTCAAAAATACTGTAATCTGTAACCAGCATGAAAGGTTTAGGTTTTTTCTCTAAAACAAAAGCTTCAGATTTTCCAGGAATTTACAGAACAAAGTTGTGGCATTGAATGTGAAAGCTAAAGGTCTGATTAACATCTTAACAACATTCTTTGATTTCTACTTACTTGACTGAACACTGAATCAGGCAAGTGCTTTGTGATACTCAGCAATGTCATTGATCAACTTATTCCTGCATCACTGCAGAGTGAAATAAGTAGTCAAACCTCCTGAAAAAGATATGCTTTGTTCCTGGGGTGTTCTTTGAGGTGTATGTTGCATGTTAATGGAGATAAAGACTACATAATACGTATCTTAATTTCCATGTGTAAATACATGCATACATACAACTAAATTCTTTTTCTTTTAAGTGTTTCGCTTGTTATAGTTTTGGGATAAGGAAGTGAAATATTTCCTGTTATTTGTAAACCTAAATCTTGTTCAATTCCTTTCTCATTCCAGCATATTTATAAATGTAAGAATGCAGGAAACTGCTCAAAATTGTATATCATGATGTTTGTAGCAATTATTCTTATACTTTTTTTAGTTTATTTTCTTAGCATAGGTATGTATTAAACTTAAAGGGGTCAGTTTTCTTCTTTCAGGTGTGCTTCAGGGGTTTACCCTTCAAGACAACAGAACATTCTTTTCACAAAAATGCACTTTAATTTCGAATTTGATCATTTCAGATGCATAAAATACATTTGACAGCTGTAGTCTGAAAAGCAACAACAGCAACAAGGAAACATCATTCACTATCTGTCATGGATTAACCCAGTGAAGGAAGGTGGCAGAATTCTCTTCCCTACCTATTGGGTATCCTTTACCTAGCTTTCATTTTATGCAAGGATAAATTGGGCAGTAGGAGTACAAACAAACAGCTTTAAGCCTGCCCATTCCTTCAGCAGTATTTTTGTCTTTACAGTAGCACAATTAGGTTCAAGTTACTGATACCTGTGGCATTGCTACGTCTCTTCAGCTTCTTGATCTGGGCAGTAGTTGAATGTCACCTGAAGCTGGAAAGGGATTGTTTTAGAAAACGGATTGGAACAATGTGCAGATTAATGATGACAGTGGGGATGCAGTGTAGAATTCTCTTGGATCCAAGAGTTTTGCTCATAATTTTAAATTATATTTGGATTATTTCTGTGACACCTCTTCAATTGTAGGATAAACTTTTTTCTGGAAGTGCGTGCAAATGAGGGACTTAGCAGAACAATCTCAAAGAGTAATTTCATGAGTCCTTCTCATGGAAAATTCAATTCATGAAAGAAAGCCAAGACAAATTTCCATGGAAGCTGAGAAGCTTACATTATTTTGCCAAGTAAGCAGAGCAATACCTACATAGTTTCTTCTCCAATAGGCGGATGCTTGGTAAGCCAAGCATAGCTTTAGAAATTGCCTTAAAAAATCTTTAGATGTCAAAGGCTTCAGTTTCAGCAATATTTAGTAAACTTATCTGTATAGCCTGCATGGGATCAAAGTCTTCAGGCCGATTTGTGATGTATTAAACTTAAGCAAATATGTACACAGCAGTGAAATGGCTACCTGTGCATGTCTTTAGAGGATGGTTAAATTTTTCTTTTGTTCTCCATCACTGTGGAGCATCTGAAGAGGTTTATTTTACTGAGACCATGTTGAAATTCTTTCCTGTGTCACTTTTCATACTTTTTATGACTTCTGAGTAGCTATGTAACATGACAGTAAACAATACCAATATACTAAAAGATCCACAAAACAAAGTAAAGACCGATGGTTAAAAATGACTCAAATTACTACTTTATATAAGGGTTTACCATTTTGTAGAAGGCAGAGAGTACGTTCATGCTTGGAAGCAATTAACCAAAGGTCTTGGAAAATACAAATATTCTGAGCTTAGGAGGTGGTATCAGAATGCTGTCTTACGAAAAGGATTTCAGTGCTTTTTTACTGATGAACCACACATTCAGTTGGACAAATAGTTGCAGCTTTCTGCTTGAGAATGCACAACTTTCTAGTATTTTCCAAAATTTATTTTTAACGCAACTTTATGTAGTGTCATAAAAAGGCATTTTCAGACTTTATTTTGCACTTAGAAGTGCTGCTTTTCATGCTTTTGGCTTCACAACTCCCCATGAATCTCGTCTCATTCTCATTTTATGCCCAAACATACGTCTAACCCCCACAAAAGAGCAGTTAGGTCATTTTTCTTATTATACATAATTTACATCTAAATGCTATATCTAACAACTGAGGCTGTATAAAATTTTGTATATGCTAAAGAATCATAGAATCTTGGAATGGTTAGAGTTGGAAGGGACCTTAAAGATCATCTAGTTCCAACCCCCCTGCCATGGGCAGGGACACCTCCCACCAGCCCAGGTTGCTCCAAGTCCCGTCCAACCTGGCCTTGAACACCTCCAGGGATGCGGCAGCCACAGCTTCTCTGGGCAACCTGGGCCAGTGTCTTGCCGCCCTCACAGTAAAGAATTTCTTCCTCATATCTAATCTAAATCTCCTCTCAGTTTAAAACCATTACCCTTCGTCCTATCACTACACTCCCTGATAAAGTGTCCCTCCCCATCTTGCCTGTAGGCCACTTTAGAGGGACTGGAAGTGGCTGTAAGGTCTCCCAGGAGCCTTCTCTTCTCCTGGCTGAACAGCCCCAACTCTCTCAGCCTGTCTTCATAGGAGAGGTTCTCCAGACCTCTGATCATCTTCATGACCTCCTCTGGACTCACTCCAACAGGTCCATGACCTTCTTACGTTGGAGGCTCCAGAGCTGGACGCAGTACTCTAGGTGGGGTCTCACCAGAGGAGTAGAGGGGCAGAATCCCCTCCCTTGCCCTGCTGGCCACACTTCTTTTCATGCAGCCCAGGATGCGGTTGGCTTTCTGGGTTGCGAGTGCACATTGCCGGCTCATGTTGAGCTTCTCATCGCCCCCAAGTCCTTCCCCTCAGGGCTGCTCTCAATCCATTCTACTTAAAATTAATCCAACATCAGTTTAAGATTTCTGACATAGCTGGTGCTTTATCACCCCTCATTTTGAGTCTTGGCAGGATGGGGTTGTCTCTTGCTGGTATGAAGTTTACCACTAGCTCTGTGTATCTCTCGCAGCTTGGAAGATGGAGCCTGAGAGTGATTTGAAATATGTGAGGAAGATACATGTTGGAAAAGTAGAGGAAAGTTAATCGAATCTTAAAATATTTTTACCAAAAGTCTGCAATTCACATTCACTGAGTTGTATGCTACCGTGGTTACTGTGCTGTTGTCATTTGCTCTGTATTCCGTATAAATTCTTAATTTGGAATAGTACAGTGAGGTTTCAGTTATCTAAATATGTATTACAACAATTTTCTAGGATGTCTTGCTTGGCAGCTACTGTTATTTTGTACAGCATTCAAATGACAAATTAGATTAATGCATAAATTATACCATTAGTTTGTTATTAGTTTGTAATTAAAAATGACTTAATCTGTATATTACGGATTTTACAGACGGAAAAATATAGACTCAGTGAGAGCCTACTCTAGTCACATAGCAATGGGTTTTGAACAAAGCAGAAGAGCAACAGGGTTGATAAATGAATTTAATACAAATGTACATAGCTGTGATTGCGTGGTATTTGTAAACAGCCAAGAGGTTGACACAGCTCATCGCGCACAGGAACACATTGATGCTAATTTCAACAATTCATGAGGTTATATTGCAAGATTTTGTATTTTTATCTTGTACTCTTCAGAGAATACATTTATAAATCAAGCAGGAATGTTAGGTTTGTGTCAAATATTACACAATGCATATTCCATAGGGAATTCTCACCCCGCTTTAAAACTAAAGTTATTAACCACTGCTGCATTTTGATGTTAGACTGGGTAAATAGGAGCTCATCTAACATGTTTATTCATAAATACTCTTTATGTGAGTGCAGTATAGGTCCTAAAAAGTGTCAAGAAAGTGTTTAATGAAGGAGAGGAAGGGAACTAAAGGGAATGCGGTAGATATTTAAAGCCCACTGGCATTCATAAAACAGCTACAGGTGGCACATAAACTGCAGAAGTAGATATGTAAGAAAATTGCTTATAAAGTCAAAATGTGCATTACACTGCTGGATCTGAAAAGTTTGAAGAGCAGCTTCTAAAGATAAAGCTAAATTCCAAGAATGTTCTTTGATTTAGTGTACATTACAAACAAATTTAAGTAATCCAAGAAATACATTGTCTCTGTTTTTGTTTGAGAGAGGTACTAGCAGGGAGGTGAGATGCTGAAGTATGTCCTAATAAATCTTCCTTTTATTTGACATAGGTCTTCGTGGAACCTTAAGGGAACTAGACTGTGTTAAGGGAGACATTATCTTGAGAATCTTTCCTTTTGAGCTTTCAGTAGCTGATCAGACTTTTAAAGAATGTGCTATTTAAAAATGCTTTGTTCACCAGAATATTGGATTATGCATACGTTATGGAGAGATTTTCAGAAATAAAAATGTTAGATGCCCAACTGAAAGCTGGGAAGTTGCTTAATAGCCATTGAAAAATCACTTTGTCAGTTGGAAGTTTTTGTGATGTAGAATAATAGTCGCGTACAAGCATTTGTTTTTCTTGTTCTCACCCATGTTGACCAGTAGAAGCTGTTTCAAGTGACCGCACTAGAAATTCCTTCTTTTTAAAACGTATTTTTACCTGTCTGAAACACAAGGTTGACAAATATAATCCTTTCTAGGGCAGGACTGCCTTTGCAGCAGCCCTTCAGCTTCAGATTAGTCGACTCCAGCACCTCCTTTTCATGAATTGGTAGTGCTGCATCTGATCCCTGATGCATAACACGCCTGGTGGGAGAGAGGCCTTGGTGGCGTGCTGTTCCGCTGGAATCTGTTCCTGCTGGTCTGTCCCTGCACGTCTGCACAAGACATCACATACTGTCACCAGTCTGTACCACATGTTATTCTGGTACACGATGCAGTGTGCAGGCATCTCATAGCATAGTGTTTAATTTGCGGGATGTTCTGGGTCAGAATATAAGCGAACTGAAGAGCCTGGAGGATCTCTTCAGATGATGGTGGGTTTTTAGTGTTTCTCTGCTGAAAGCAACTCAAGCATTGCTGGTAATACCAAACTAAAATGGTAAAATACATGATCATTGGTTCTTTCTTTTCAAACTTCACTTGGCGGACCTTGTATTAGTATTATAATAGTCAAAAACCAACCTGGCTTTTTTATGCAATAACACTGCACAAAAATTTGGACAGTTTCTTTAATAGTGATGGTGACTTGAACTTGCAGTAATGGCACAGTTCTTTCTCACCCCCATAATTCACATCTATGACATGAGAAAAGAATAATGGGTGAAATGAAGCCCCAGACCAATTCCGTTACCCGTTTGTGTGATATGAGAGCATTTGTCAGGATACAATACTTACCTTCTACTTTTTTAAGTCTGTGAGCATTACACAGCTACTATAGGCATTCCTACATTCATATTATTTTACTATTGTTATTTAGCCAGAGTATAGCTCTTCGGTGTCTGAGCATCTTTCTGTGTTCGCTTAATACCTTACATCAGTTAAAAAATACTGTACAACCACAATGGATATGGTGTTTAGGTTTGCTTTGGCTTTGGACAGATGTGCTAGAACAGATCTGAACAATGAACATAGCCTGGAGAGGGTTAACCGCAGCTGTTTAAACAGAAATATGTCTGTCTGCTGCCAGAGCTCATCAATAAAACTCCCTAAGTGCACACTAGAAAAACTGTAAGAGATCACATGGCTTCAGTGACGTAGGCTTCCATTTTCCTGAGGGTAAGACTTCGTATCAGTGCTTTAAACTTTAAAGTTCTATTAACTTTATTAACTGTTAACTTCATCAATGGAATTAAATTCTCCTAGAGCAGAAGCAGGCTGGTTGGAAACTTTATTTCGTGTCTTATTTTAATATTCATTCAGGTGGCAGACCAGGCCCGGAGCAGACAATAGCTGACCTTAGTAGGGAAGAAGTGTTATGTTCAAACAACCAGCTACCTGAATGATCTGTTATACGTACATGGATTTCTTATACTTTAGAGACGTCTAAGAACTCTCCGTTAAATTGCAGTCATTATTTCAAAGCTGGAGAGTAGAAGCCTGTGTTCACGGCAGGGATGGGGTGGGTTGAAACACTCTTCAGCTTATTTGGCAAAGGAAGGCACTTATGAATTCCCTATTGCAAGTACTGGGGTAAAATACATTTTTCTGTGTCATTTAGTTAATTGCATACTCCTGGCGTTATCAGACATGATTATGGAATCATGGAAGACATGATTATGGAATCATTATCAGACACAATTATGGAATTACGGAAATGCAAGCCAATCGCCTTGCAGTATTCCCGTGAACTGGTTCCAGGAATTTGCGTGTGTGTTTGGAAATATCCAACATAAAAACATCAGAGATGGCTAGTAGTAATTGCTTAATACTGTAATCTTTCAGCAATGCAATTTATCGTAGTTCAGAAATAAATCTGTTCAAAGGTCATCATCTGGGCACCTCGCAGAAATACCAGGAACCTAAACATGGCTGGCATTTCTCATAAAAATTTAAGATTGGATTTGAAGCTTGCTCTGACTGCAAGGCTCATATAAATTAAGGAGGTGTCCTAAAGATTTATTTTCTTTATTAATGTGGTTTATGGCATTTCTTATCATTAGCATTAGTGTCCATTCCATAGGCATTTTCAGACATGGAAAGGTCAAAATAATATTTAAAACCATAAGTAAGTCTGTTAAACACATTAAGTGAAAAAAGAGGGAGTCCCAAGGTAATTTAAATGGCTGTATTTTAGTTTTTAAAAATGAATGGGAACTTGAAGCTTGCATCTTCCTGAAAGTGAGACTAAGATCATGTATCACATAATAAGTGCCTTGCAAATTTAAATGTAATAAATAGGAAAAGTCATTAGACTGAAGTTTAGAGGAGTTTAGGGTGGGAAGGGAAGGGGTTGGTTTGAGGAGTTCTTTGTGTCACTCAATTTTAATTCTTAAAAAAAACCTAAAATAATTGCATCACTTCCCTAGAATTTTAAAGCAATGCTGCTTGTAATTATGTATAACTGAAAGAGTACAAGAGGACAAGAGTAAACTGTCGTTTATATGGGTTATGATTTGAAAAATATTAGAGAATTCATGGTATAAGATGCACTGTAGTCACTAGCTTTAGGGCGTTTCTTGAGAACTATAGAGTCCTTCCTTTACTCTTGCTGGTGTTTGCAGCAGCCTTACAGAAGTAGCTACAGAATGTTAGCGGCTACTGTCATTTTGATTTTTTTGCTTTTCTCTTTTTTGTTGTTTTTCTCTTAACTTAACATGTTTCTTGAACTGTTTGTTTGTGATTGTTGTAACAATGTGATCTGACTATGCAAAACATTTGTCTAATGTTTCTGCAAAGACTTCTAACTTAATGCAAAAAATCTATTCCCCTTTCAACTGTATTTGTGGCAAGGTTATTTCATTCATAAGATGCAAGGGGTATACCAAAAATGAACTCTGGACTACTACAGCATTATATTCTCATAGTTAAAAGCATTAACATTATTTAACTTGTAAGCCCACTTTCTCGCCCCTTAATGAAAGGGAGACCTTTGTTCATCCTTCGAATTTTAAATAATTGCTGCGTTTTTGAGCTGTTACCTATTTACACTGAAAAAATACATGAATTCCTGAGCTGTTACAGAAGTTAGAAATAACATGAAAATATTATCTTGTCATTTACCATATTGTTGTTGTTATATTGTGAAACCTCGTAATGTTACAACCTTTATTCCTTTAATGGCTGCATATTTGAATTTCATATCTGCTAGAGAAATTGGTTCCTAATGGAAGTTAGGGCTTCAGCCTGTACATTTCATGGTATTGTGGCATTTCTCCACTCAAAAGGGTAAGGCCTAAATAATTCAGACAGCTTTAATTTAATTTTCAAAGTGATTTGAGACACATTTGGTTTGTACAGTATAACCTAGCGCAGAGGTCCTTGCAATTACATTGAACAAACTGTTGGTTTTCAGAATAGCTTTGTCAGTACAACAGTATAGCTAACACAGCTATATTGCTCTCCAGTATCTAAGAGAGCATCTTTGCAAGTATCTGTGGTATATCCAAACAAATAATGGCTAGTTTTGGTATTTTTAGCTCCAGGGTGTAATCTGGATGTACTATTTACTTGGTAAGTATTTTCAAGGGAAACTAAGTGTACGTCACTGTTGAAACCGAGACTAAAATTAGGTGTGTCGTAATACTGTATGAAGCAATGCCTAAATACCTTTTAGAATTGTCTCTTAAAAAAATACGTAGTATAGATTGGTAAACATTAGGTGTATATAATATGTATATATACACATCTGTATCTTTCACACTCAGTATATACATATACATATATATTAAAAAATATATTAAAAATTTTACATTAGAAATTTTCTCTTACATGCAAGCTTTAAGTTAGAACTATCTCTATATGTCACTGAGGCATTCCTTTAGTTGTAATGAGACTAGCAGTAGGCTATGTGAATTAAAAACATCTTTCAGCTAGGGCCTCAAGGAAAAAGCCTTCAGCCTGGCAGAAAAGGTAACAGCTACATAGGCTGCTAAAAGCCTACACAGTTAGTGTAGAAAATAAAAAAGAAGCCTAGATTTTTGTTATAGAAGCCTCTGTGGGCTATTTTGTGATACACGTTCCTGTATGGGGCTGTAGACCCTGAATGTCTGTTTTGTATTCTTCTCAGGTAAAAAATAGTGTAGCATAATGGAAAATTCACATGTTATTCAGGAAAAAGAAATCCAGTTTCTCGGGCTGACAGTTTCTTAAAGCTATGAACCTTGATGTTTTAATCTCATGCATTTTGATAGTGCTTGATATTCATAACTGGTAGGTTTGATAAATTTTTAACAAGGAAGTTGAAGATGATGAGAAGACGCAAGGGGAGCTTTGCATTTCACATCTTGTACTCAAGCCTTCAGATTTAAGAACATTCCTTGGAGGAAGGCTGACTGGATCACATGTTGCCCTAATCTGGCTTTAAACCATTAAAACAAAAAAACACAAATTAAAACAAACCTCAAAAAACCCCAAACCAACCAACCAACCAAAACCAACCTGCAGAGTTACCATTCCAAAACCCCAGTTGTAGTGAAGGCAACAATATCAGTACTTGAGATTCAGAAGAGATCCGTTTAAAACGAAGATAAATATACATTTTTACTCATAACCTACGGATAAATCTTGTCATTTCTGCATAAGTGAAATAACAAATATCTCAAGATGGGAATACAGTTTAAATATATACATGTCCTAGTTGCATTATGGAAAGAAAATGTCATAAAGGAGCTTGAAAGAGAAGGCCAATAAAAAATTAAACTGAGACACCAGCTTGGAAACACAATTCAATTTATTTTAATCTGTAGTATTATAAATATTTTATTTATCATTCAGAAAATTATATTAATATGAGATTGGAGTTCCCAAGTTGTTTTTGAAGCGAACCATTAGCTGCCTTTGTGCGATTGTAACAATTTTCTCTGTTGCATGAACCTAGTTCAATTAATATATATATTCACTGTCACACAAGTATCACAATCAAGTGTGCTACCTGTCATTGTATTTACTCAGATGTGCATGTGGGTTCTAACACTTTCTTTTCATTAAGTATAAATTAGAACTAGAGATTGTAGAATGATGACAAATTAATCGCTTGGGAGACAGAGATAGTAGTGATAACTCACATTGGATTTACTGTGTCAATGAGAGGGAAGGAGGAGGAAGAAGCAGAATAGCCATCTCTAGTCTAATAATGTCTTGCATATAGTGGGTATATAGAATTCTGATGCTATGTGTAATGCCATGGAATTCAATTCACTCAGTGTAATAATCAAATGTTTTCATATATAAACAGGTCTGAATGACCTGCAGAATTATGTTGCTGCCACATTTTCTCATTATTAAGAATGTCACTGATACTAGTGTAATGTTTGTGAGGGGGTTTTAATTGAAATACTACCATGCTATTTTTAGCAGCTTGAATCCCCCGTGAAAGACCTGTGCCAGGAAACTCATGATGTTCGGACATGGTAACACATTGAATGTCCTTACAAATGCTTGTGAAGGCAGCTGGTACGTGGAAATATTACACTTTAAAAATCATACCTGATTTCCAGTTACTACTTTTGCGTGAACTGTTCTTGAAGAAACTGTATGTTGAAGAAAGGATTTCATAAGCATTCTAAACTGTGGTCGATGCTATTTAGGAGTTCCTGCTGTTTCCCATCTGTGTATTTGTGCTTCTTTAAATATATCACTATTTAATGAGATGCAATTACAAATGAATGGCGTACTTCTAAAGAGAGATAATGTCTTTTTTTTTTTAAATTCCTGATGTATAAAATCCTATTAATTAGAATTCCATTCCTACACATCAAATTAAAAGAAAAGAGCCTGTCTAAGAGTTAAGAATCTTGACATTTCTTAAAAAAGAAAACACAAGCATTTTGGGGGTGTGCATTGTTAGAGTTGCTATTATCTGCTGTCATTACATGTTTTGTTGCTTCAGTTATTTCAGGGGCCATCGTTTGGCATATCGGACATGCACGATTTGTAGTGAAAATCTTGTGGTTTAAAGAACAGCTTGAGGCCTGGCTCAGTGACAGAGTCAGTTAGGGTTCTTGTCTGTGGGGTGCGACCCAAACACTACGAGTCTGGCAAGGTATTCATGCATGTGTGGCCATGCCGGGGCGCTGGCCCAAAACTTGTCCACTAGGCTGAAACAAGACTTGGGAAACCTTTGAAAGAAGAAGGCATGTCTGTTTAGTCTACTGGAAACTCTTGAGGGAGAATAAATTGTGAATATAAAAACCACAGCGTTGTAAAAAAAAGTTGTAATTGCTAAGGATTCACCTGCTTCTGGAGCATCTTTAAAATGTTTTGGTACCCTTCTTTCTACATAACATAAATTTAAGTTGGCAACCTGCTTTTTTGTTACTGTTTTGTTTTTATTTTAAATCAACCATCTCTTGTAGAGTTACTTCCAAGTGTGTGAACAGTTTCAAATAAACAGATCTGTTTCAGGACCTTATTTGTAGAATGGAGATGATACTTTCTATAATGAATATGTTAACAAAGTGTTTTGAGGCATATACAGAAACTCTCATGGAAATGGAAATAGAGTTCTCAACTCAGAGATGTTTTGCATATAAAAACCCCCCAGATCCTAATGATGAGGTTCAATTTTTTGTTGTTTCTTGACTCTCCCTTCACATCTGGACCAAATGAAAGTAATTCAGGAAGCACAGATTTCCTTCCTTTATGTTTCTGGACATTTTGTCTCTTTGGAAATTCAAATTATAATGGTACACAGTACTTTCTTGAAATGAATTGGGTGCAACTGATACAGATTTTCTTTTGATTTCCATTTAAACTATTGGACAGAAGCAGGGGCTATTTTATGTTGCAATGCTGATGGAATGATGTGTGGTTGTTGTGGATGAAATATATACGCAGTTATTTAAAAAATACACAAAGAAAGTGAAGCACATACATATATGTTTGCCTTGCTGTCTCATCAATCCTTGCAATATGTTTTGTAACTTTTAAGCATACTAAAATTAATTCATGGTATCAGTAGAATTCATTCTGAGGTAAAGTAATATTTCCTAGATAGCAATTTAAGATTATACCCTGAACTGTAATGTTTGGGTATTAATACATATATTCTACTGGCTCCTAAGAATGCTATTTGGATTTCTTAGATGTTAGGTGTTAACCTGTTACTGTAATATAATGCAGCGGTACCATTCTGTGTTAACTAAATGTTAACAGCTAAACATTTTGTGTGTTCTGTCAGAGATGAAAAAAAGCATTACCCTGTCTTCGGTGGCTACAGATTGCTTTTAATTTTATATATAATAAGTATGGAAAGATGTGTGGCCTCGTAGCTTAATAGACTAGTTTTTTGGACACTTGATATTCCTTTCTGGTCCTGCTTTGTCTTCGCCAGATAATACTGCTTCTTTGGTGCTTCAGATTCTACTTCAGCAGAAGCGTGACATAATTTACCAGGCATTTTTCAATGGCTTTGGAGATCTTTTCCTTGAGATTTTTTTTTTTTTACAAGATACTTATCCAGTAATACTTTGTTTTGTGTTGTTTTGTGGGTGAGAGGTGCATGCGTTATTCCATTCTGAATTGATTTTCTTCACTTAGAATTCTCTTTTCTCTCCCAGTTTTGCCATAAACACTTCTCTTTCTGTAGCTTTCAGTGAGTAATGTAGGGGCAGTGACCCAATCTTAAGTCCAAATCAAATTTTAAATGTGAGATCCCCCATGCTTAGTTACTTTAGTGGTTGTGTTCAAAATAAATAATAGTACCTAAAGATGCACATGAGTTGGAGACCTTCCAGTTTGTTTTCATGGATGGGAGCATGTGATGTTTTTCTTCTACATTACTCTCCATTTAATTCATTAAAATCAAAATATACTTAAAGGAAGAAACGTGAGAAAAATAAGTTTTGTGAAAAAATATGTATGCATGCTGACTTCAAAATTTAGAAAAGTTTAGCAATATTTGCATTGGCAGCTCACAAATCATTCATTTTTTTTTCATTGCTGTTGACAATAAAAGTATTCCTAAATGGGACTATTAACATGTTATGAAGACAACTACTATATTTTGGCCTCCTGAAGTGCCTTTTTGAGGAGCAGTGTTGCAGTCATTCAGACAACTTCTTGGACGTGCAAAATATCAAGATTTTAGCATGGCTTGATGAAGACAGGAAACTTATCATGAAGTATTGTAGCAACTTGGCCTGTAAAAATTTATGTTCCCTAAGGAACGTATACATGAAGGCTTGCTTTCTCATTCAAAAGGCGTAGTCAACGTTTTTTTAATGTGCGTTCTCAGGTGAACAGTAGTCCTAAGCATGAAATGGAAGCCATGTTAGTACTGACTTCTGGGAGTTCATTTTGCCAGGTAGGCTCTCACTGTACCTGTCAAGAATAATGTGATTTTTTTTTTTCCTCGTGGAGCAATGAGGAAATAGATCTCCTTTCCTGTTAGCAAACTTGTGATCTGGACAAGACAGTTTGCATCACCAGTAGTGACTTCTACTTACCAGTAAAGTACAATTATAATTAGCTAGTGGTTTTCAGTAAGACTCAATGTATTAAACTGCACACTTGACTCAGCTTTGTTCTCATTTATGTTTATTCCAATGTATGTGAGCATTCTGAGGCTGGATATTTCTTAGTGAGCCAATTTGAGAGAAACGTGACACAGTTTTTCAATATTTTATTACTGCACTTCAGACAATTAAACTCTTAATGTAGACTAGGAAAGTTAAATCTTACCTTCTAATAAAAATAGATAAATAGTAATTTTCTAGTAATCTCTTCAGTTATTTCATCCTTTAAAATCTCCTTTTTTTCTGATAACAGCTGACTGTTTGGAGTGCTTTTGAGTAACTGTGTTAAAGACTGAATTAGGTTCAATATGGCAATATGAGTATTATGTTGATGACCAGCTCCTATTGACTTCATTGGAAGTAAATCTGTAATTCTGAAAGACAGTACTGTACTGCTGTCCAGCTCTGATCAATTTCTGATCAATTCAGTTGCTGATGGGAAATATTATATGTGGTGAGATAGTATATTGGATAGAACAGAAAATAATACTATTCAGCATGAAGGAAGACTTACATGAAAAAAGTGAACTGAAAATAATTAAAGACACAGAAATATAATAATTCTCTTTTTAGCAATACTGTTTGTTTAAGATATTACATTAAATGTAAAATTTAAATTAGTTTTTATGGGGTATTATTAGAATTTGTGGATGGAAGAAGACAGTCTGTAAAAATACTAGTATTGGTATTGCTGCTGGGGATAGTTTTAAAAATAGGATACAAAGCATTTTTCTCTCTCCTGAGAAATAGGATGGTGAAAAAAAATCACACAGTGAAATAAAAATGAGAAAGGGAGAATACTAAGAATGGTATATGATTCAATAACACTCCTGAATTGCTTTGTTGGCTAGCTAATGAAGCATGGTGCCAAATTTCAATGCTGACATAAGTCAGCATATTGCCAGCTAGCATTTACAGCAACGGGGTTACACGTCCAGGAAAGGGGGACTGTTAACTAGTAAATATGTTTCAAAAAAGGGGAAGGATCAAGTGCATTAGTTTCTGTTCTCTGTAAATACCAGGCTTCACAATTGCCGCTGCATATGTTGCATTGGTTGTGCTGTCTGTGGGGGATCTGATATATCATTTGTTACAAATACATGAACACAGACTTCACCAAAATTAGTTTTTAAAAGATAACGTTTCTATTTCTGTGACAATACTTTACTTAATAAACCTATGGTATTCCAAAACTTACAAAACCAGAATTATTCCTGTTTTCTTATTTGAAATATTTCTGGTTTAAATTCTTAATGGTGCAGTTCAATTTGTTCCATGTGTGATAATTACCTTGCTTTCCTCACAGACACTCAGGTTTCTTTGTGAGGAAATTTGCATATCCACTTCATATCATTATCCTAATGACCCCATATGGTCATTGTTTCAGTTGCTAATTATTTTAAACAGGTAATGTATAAACATGTCACTAGGTTTAAAAAATATACCTATTTTTAACACGTCTTATAGTCAAGTACTAAACTACTAATTTTGCTAAATTTTGCCATGGGTTGTTTGAGATTATCATTATGAGATTTCAGTCAGGTGAGTAAGTGTATAATAAGGATTTGGTAGCTATGAATGATTGGTAGAAGATCAGAAAACAAACATCTGACTTAATCCAATTTGAGAATAAGTGGAATGTTTTGCTGTTTTATCAGTCCTGGAGAAAATACATAAACCCATATTCTGCTTTGATACCAATAATACCACAGAGACCGAATGTAATGAATGAGATGTTTCTCCTCTTGGTCTTCAGTAATAAGTGTATTAGACATTTGAATTCCTCAGATTACCCTCTATCATGGACATAAAGAAAAAAGAGATGGAAAAAGACATAGACTTAACTAGGTTGTATTTAACTAATCTGGCAACTATCCGTCCAGTCCATTCTGTTGGCTCGTGAGGAGCTAGGCGTTCTCGGTTGCTTCATGGCTATGAAGACTGCTGCCTGCCGTTTTAAAGAGGTTTAACAGGATGAAGATATGAAGAACAGTGGCAGTCTTCCTGGCTGCAAACAGCAATGATAAACGTTAAGAACTGACTAGAACAAAAATCTGATTTTGCAGTGATCACCAGGAGCTTTTTTACAGTTCTTAGGTGACGAAGGAAATGAATGTCAGCACCTCTCAAAATACATGACTCACTATAATTCTTTTTTTGCCCTTTCCTTTTCTATATCCATAAGGAAGTCACCTTCAGTGAAATAATTAGGGAGCAGCAATCTTCAAGAGTCCTTTCTCCTCTACTGATCTCAGTGACTTCCTCCTCAGCGTTCAGGTTACCGGGGCAGGTATTCCAGCAATTACTGCAGGAGTGGTACCGCTTAGTTATTTTGTAACCAAGGCAAAATTCAGAATGCCTTCTATATCTTGCAAACTCAAGGGAGAAAAAAATAATCTTCCAAATACGTTTCATTCATCAAATTAATGCATCTGATTTAGCTCGATGATTCTTGACAACCTTTTACAGGACAGACTATTGAAAGTTTCTGTGAAAACTGATGGTTTTCTTTCTCTGCAAGCATAAATACTTAGCTTGTTTTTCATTAGATAATTTTAAATACATAATCAGGTTTTCTAGGTGACCTAGCATATTTATATGGATAAAATAATGAAATTAATCAATGGAGAATGGTAAGAGTAGAGTAAAAAAATAAACTAGATTTACTAGCACAATATGTTATTGACCTGGTGAGATTAGATTGTGTTCCCTATTGCACTTCAGGGAGTGTAATCCAATCTGTACTCACTTGCAGTGGCTTAAAACACTCTTCTGGTTCTTAATATACCAAGTATCTATTAAAATTGCTTCCCATCCTTAAAAGCTGGGCCTTTTTAGAAGAGGCATCTACAGCAAGTCCTTTTCAGTTTCAGAATGGATGTGTTAGTGCATGTGGATGAATCCAATTCTTGCATGTTATCACAGAATGGTCAGGGAGAATTGACTCAGTGGAACCTCTGGAGGTGATCAAGTCTAA
This sequence comes from Anarhynchus alexandrinus, assembly GCA_008711295.1. Lineage (NCBI taxonomy): Eukaryota > Metazoa > Chordata > Aves > Charadriiformes > Charadriidae > Anarhynchus > Anarhynchus alexandrinus. Next base: position 7,104,746 of record VUYV01000019.1, on the reverse strand, counting down.
TCTTCTGCTCAAAGTGGCACTAATGCCAGCACTGAATCAGGTCAGCCATGGATTTGTCTAGCAAAGTCTTGAAAACAGCCAAAGATGGAATTTATATAATCTCTGTGATGCACTACCCACCTGGTAAAAAGCTTTTTCTTAGTATCCAGACTCAACATACCAAACTGAAGTTTGTTATGTTCTCTTAGGCTGCTGAAAAGAGTTTGGCTCTGTCATCTTGCAGCTACTCTTCAAGTAATGGTAGGCTGCAGTTAGGTTGCCTCTTAGCCTCTTCTGTGCCAGACTGCGCAAGCCTGTTCCCTCAACCTCTCCTCAGAGATTATGTGCTGTAGTCCCTTTATCACCATGCTTCACCACCTTCTTCAGTTTTACATCCTCCCTTTTAAACTGGAGGAGAACCTAACCGGGATGGTCATAATCTGTCACTTTCTGAGAGAAAACTAGCTAAATAGCTGATCTAAAAGAGAGAAATGCTCATGAGAAAACTTGAAAATATCTACCTATATGAAATACCTTTTTATACCGGTTCTACTGTTTCTGCTATTCCTGTCAAGTATTAACACTAGATACACGAAAAGGATTTAGAGCTATAGGCTTTTTGCATTAATCAGTAATATTAAATTAGCTGGCTAAATATTGGTGTGTTGGCAGAAATTCAAGACAGTATGAAAAGGAGACAAAAACTGATCTCAGGTTGGATAAAGATGCTGGTCTGGGTTCCCAGGAGGGGATCTTTAATGAGGAGGCAACTGTAAGGAAGTGAAGCACTTTTTGTGGAGAATATTGGCAAATACACTGGGTCAGGCAAATTTGTAGACTCCTTATCAGAGCTGTGGTATCTGCTTTGGGAATGGTCTTGAGAATGTTTTCAGGTATCCTTTAATAAGAAATTTTCTTTCCTGATTTGCTTTTATTGGGATACCACTTAAGAAAAGGGCCAGAAAAAAGCTATTTCTCATACAGATACTCTAGGGAGATGTATTTTAAATCTTGGGATTTAACTTGTTTGTCTGTGTTTGAAACAAAGTATTGATTGCCACTATAATCAAAGAAAGATTTTATCGGTTCTCACAACTACTTTCACCTATAATTTTCCAAGTAAACAAGGCAAGTGTTAGAGAAATTACTTTCCATGCTAGCATAGGAGTTATATTTATTGATGCTTCCCAGAGTCATCTGGACTTTGTGTGGGATAAAGGCCCTTCTCAACTGCATTTCATTACGGAGTGGCTTTATGCGACTAACGATTTTGAAATGTATAGGTTAAAACTAATATTGTGTATTACTTACATAACTGCACATATGTAAATATTTATTACATATAAAGAGGTTTAACCGTGAGTCAGTGACCATCCTGGAATTATTTGGCTTATTTTCATTTTTAAGTGTTCATTTTCAAGTGTTTAAATCTTTCATTAAGTCCTTTCATGCACATTTATTCCCATTAGATTTTGAGTCCTGGTTTTATTCAGGTATTCTACAGATATCTGGATCACAGAACTATAATTTTCTTGTATTTGTAAACTAGGTAATAGGGTAATAAACTAGGTCTTAAGCAGGCCTTTCTTCTCAGAGATTCTTTAATGCTTGTACTTCACAGAGTGACATAACTGGTCTTTCATCTGAAAAGTCTTCATTTTAAACTGTGTTATACTGACCCTGGTCAGCAAGTAAGCACCCACCAGTCGCCCCATCACCCCACCCCAGTGGGATTGGGAGAGAATTGGAAGAGCAAAAGTGAGAAAAAGTCATGGGTCAAGATGAAGACGGTATAATAAGTGAAGGAAAGAGAATAAAAAAAAAAAAAGTGATGCAAAGGCAGTCACTCGCCTCCCACCAGCAGACCACTGCCACTCCCGAGCAATGGCTGCTTTGGAAAGACTGCCTCCATCTGCACCCCCCACTTTCATTGCCGAGCATGATGTTATATGGCATGGAATATCCCTTGGGTCAGCTGTCCCGGCTGTGTTCACTCCCAGCCTCTTGTCCACACCTACCCTACTCACCGTGGGGCAGCGTGAGAAACAGAGAAAGCCTGGACCCTGTGCTAGCACTGGTCAGCAAGAGCTGAAACACTGGTGTGGTATAAACACCCTGCTGGTCACAAGTCTAAACCACAGCAGTGTACGGGCTGCCATAAAGAAAATTAACTCCATCCCATCCAGACCCAGCCCATGAACGTGTTTGTCTTTATTGAGGATGCAGGGACTGACGCAGTTCCGTACCTGAACAGCACTACCTCGGGTGGGATTCTAATTATTCAGTCAGATAGCAACGTTTCTTATCAGATTTTGCTCAGGTTGATAATAGTGGAACAGAATCACAAAGGCCAGATCAATTGTTTTCCTTAATCAACAAATCCATCTCTGAATGTGTTTTGGGGTAAATCATATTTATGGACTGAAAATCAAGAGCAAAACTTGCTTGTAGTTTACTCAATAATTGTTGAGGTTATTGTGTACAGCACGTTAATATTGCGTTGCCACTTCCGGATGCTACTTTTCATTTCACCTACTGAAATCTACATTTGTGTGAAATACCGCTCTACGTTGTGGAAAGAATGTAATTCAGCTCCTCCTAATGCCAGACTTGTGAGCATTACAGCAATATTATGATCTCTGTAAGGTTAAGCTCTCGTTGCCAGTGTTTTGTGTTATTATCTGTATAACTTGGCTAATACGACCAGTCCTTTTGACTCATGAAATATCCGATGTTTTATAAGGGAATTTCTTTTCTGTGCCCTATTTCACTTTAAGGAAATTATATTTTAGCAGCAAGTCATTTGCCTGAATTCACACTATTGGTTATTGCACCTTTTGTGACAGTACGGAATTGCATTATGCTTTATGACTTTTCATCTTCTTGAATAATGACATTTCTGTTTAACACACAAACCATGACAGAACTTCAATCAAAAATGCTGACTACAATATACACTAGAGGGTTAAACAGAAATTCCTGAGAGAATACTAAAGCATACACATGTTTACATTTATGGACGCTGAACCAAATCCATTTTTTTAATGGTATGGATTTTTTTTTTCTTTATTAAACAATGGAGTTGGCCATATATATTCTTGTCATTAATCAATAATTTCTATTGTTTTTAATTTTACATTATGAAAGGCTAGAAAGCACAGCTGACTTAGAGAATACTAACTTGACTAAGGTAAATGATTGCCCAGGGATGGTGATTTATTATGAAATCTGGGAAAGATCAGAGTGAATCTTCCCACCCAACCCTTTTTTTATCAAGCAGCGTCAGATTTGCAAGTAATGAAAACAAAAGGCCTCCGCTTAGGTCAATTATTTCAATCTCAATTAAAAATAATGATCTTGTCAGAAAGTATTTAATGTAAGTAGTTCTGCTGGACTGAGCCTGGTGCTTTGTCAGCTAAACACCTCTCTTAACTTTCAGTGGTATTAATTATATAAGACTGAATATACATTGGCAAGGCATAAGTCTCTATAGGATCAGAGTCCCTGTCGTACTTACTGATAGGTAGTAAAGCTGTCTGCTGGGCTGGCTACAAGTTAAACTGTACCCTCCATCATGTGATACTCCAGACTATGATAAATGTTAATTTGCATTTTTCTTAGTACCAAAGATGACTATTATTATGAAATTCTCCTTTTTATTTACAAATATATTTTTACTTTGGTAGCAAAGGCATGCTATACTGTAGAGGTATCTTATGTTTTAATTTGATCACTCAGCAATAAATGTAATGTATTTACCACATTCAAGACTGCTTTTTGTATATCAGTCTTCTGATTATTTTTTTTAGGTTTGTATTTGAGTATGTGAGGTCATTTATTTAAGTGGTAGCTGTTGGTGTGGGAATACAATAAATAATAATGATTCCTGGTAAAGTGTTAAAAACAAACCTGAGAATCAAAATAGCAGTGCTTGGCAAAAACCAGGCACAAGTTGAAAACTATTATCTATCCAAAAAGTTTGAAGATCAGTTAAATAAAAAGATTGAAGGTTCACTAATTGAGCTCTGTTTGTCACACTTCCATCTTTTAAAGATCTACATAGTAAAAATAATTCCATAAATAAAAGAACAAAATCCCCACACATTTATTTTTCTAGCTGTTTTAAAACAATGAAAGTACATTTCTTATGTGTAGCAGGTTTGTAATGTTGGTTTGAATAACTAGAATTTGCTTGATTTCTTGAAGCTTTAAAAGACTAAGCAACAGAACCTGTGTGAAACAGCGATGCTGGTGTTGAGGGTTTCTAGTGATTGTGTTTCGATTTTTTTAATTACACCTGAACTTTAACATTAACTGCTAAAAATTTACTGCTATCTTGCTATCTTATTTTCCTGAAATCATTAATTCTTGACTATGTTAATACCTTATTTTAAAAAAGCTTAATCTCTGAGATATAAACAGAGGCTGGAAGTTGGTTACTGATTGTTTTTCTTTATGTATGTTATACATTGATAAACTTTTTAATTTCAGTGTGCTTAAAGGTAATGAATAAAAGTAATCCAGTTAGTTGCGTTAAAATGAAAGTTATCAGCTCTGTAGAAATAAAATAGCTTTGTTGTCGGGCTCTTGCACTCTCTGGAACTTCACAGAGATTGAACCACTAACATATTCCTACGCATGTTGAGTAGAAGGAAAGATATAACCAAGGAGTGCTATACAAGATGAAAATTCAGGCAATTCAGGGGAATGAAAAGTAAATGAAAAGGGAACCTAGTAAATCCTAGTTTATGTGCATAGCAAGTGTTGGTTAAGCTTTAGATTAGGGTTTCAGTCACACTTTCCCTTCAGTGTGACTATCTGTGCTTTAATGTGAGCATGAGAATAAGCGTTACCAGATCTGGGCCAACGCGCCTATCAACTTCAATTTATGGAATGGATTACATGCTTCAGCATGGTGTGTTACATTGGAAAGTAATGAACCGAAGCACTTTGGCTTTCGCTGTAGTTAAGCAGAACTCTTAAAGATGGTGCTGGCTGGCTGCATCGGGATTCTTGACTGCACAGACGGTTTTGTTTTGTTTTTAATCTCAAGATCGGGATGGGCCCCGCGGGAAACTGCCCTCAGGGATAAAGGAGCAGAGGAGAGAAGGCAGCTACTTAAAGATGTTTGTCTGACAGCACAAGAGCTCTTGATTCCCGTGTGTAAGAAATCAGGCAGGGAAGGCGGGAGACCAGCATGGCTGATAAGGACCTCCTGGTCAAACTGGAGCGCAAGAGGAAATGCCCAGGCGGTGGAACCAGGGACGTGTATCCTGGGAAGAATATAGGGACGTTACCAGCATGTGTAGGGATGGGATCAGGAAAGCTATGACACAATTGCCATTTAGAATTAGGCAAGGAATTTGAAGAACGGTAAGAAGGGCTTTTACAGGTACGTGGGTCAGAAAAAGAAGATTGAAGAAAGTGTACCCCACCCCATTAAATAAGATGGGAAATCTAGTGACAAGTGACGTGGAGAAGGCTGAGGTGCTCAACAAATATTTTTGCCTCAGTTTTCACTGGCAATCACTCTTCCCGCATGTTTCAAGTCCCTGAACCTCAAGGCAGGGACTGGGTGAACCAAATTCCTCCCATTGTAGGAGACGATCAGGTTTGAGACCACCTGAGGAACCTGAACCTGTACAATTCCATGGGACCTGAAGAAATGCATCCCAGGGTCCTGAGGGAATTGGCAGATGTAGTTGCTAAGCCACTCTCCATCATATCCAAAAAGTCATGGCACTCAGGCGAAGTTGCCAGTGACTGGAGAAAAGAGAATATTGTGCCCATTTTTACAAAGGGTAATAAAGAGTTTCTGACTCAGAGATGCTTGACTTGGAGAATTTGAGGAAATATTTTCCATATAAAGTAATCAATGCATCCTAAAAGGAAGCTTTGATAGATATTTTTCCTTGTCTTCATCCATGCAGAAAGTGTGCTATTGGATGGTGTTTCTCAAGAACTTGAATGTACTCGGGCAGATAAAATGGTATGTGTTTCCACTGAAGACTTTTTTGTGGCTATTTCGCATACAAATACCTCAGTCCGGTTCTTGGTGGCCATACCTTTAAAACCTAAAACATTCAGCAAATATTTAAATGTGATAGTGTGCCTCGGCTGTTCATGTTCCACTGATCAGTCTCATGCAAGTGATCAGAAGCATGTAATTTTTTTTTACAGGACAAGGTTTTTTTAACATATTCTTAGGCCCGACCCTGCATAAAACGTCTTGTGTTTGACTCTTGATGCGGCGGCTGTATAGTAAAATAAAAAAGAACAGCAGGCCAGGGAAGATACAATCAGCCCACCAGGCAGTATCGTAGATACCCTTTACATAGGTATGTAAAAAAACCTTTGGAAGTACCAAATACTTTATTGGCATTTGAATATTTGTGTTGTATACATTCTAAAAGCTTTTTAGTATCCATTCGAAATAGATAAGTGTGTATGTGTGGACTACTGTTGCATTTCAAAGTGTGTTTATATCAGGCTGTATACAGAGCCCTTTCTGGCTGAACTCTAACAATAGCTGAAAGTGTCTCACTAAGGAATAACTCAAAAGAGGTCATTTTCTGTGTATTTTATTACTGTAAAACATAAAAAGCTGCTTGGTTGTCTTCCCTATAGCCAGTAGTCTGGATAGATATTTACAGATAGGTATATTAAAATACTTAACTCATCTGCTTATAAATCATCACAAAAAGGTAGCAACTTTATGAAAGTAAAATCAATACAAATTGCACATGGCTCATGGGCTAGACTTTATAAACTGGGGGGTTTTCTGTAGTAACATAAACATCGGTGTTTATGTTAAGCCGCTTTTTTGCAATGCAGTTTTAATCTTTCAAATATAGAACAGGGACTATTTTTTCCTCACTATGTAATTTCAGTTCCCTTTTTTGCTGATGGTATTTATGATTGTAAATGGAATTATTAAAAAAATAGAGACACAAAATTTGCTGAAGTGATTTGCTGAGGAGGCTGCATGTACATAAGTAGAAAGATGCTTAAGTAAACTTAGAACTTTGGAAAAAATTCTCCTTGATCAGTTCTTTCCACAATGAGGATTATGAAACTTTACTTGATTATAACAAATATAAGTGAGACTGTGACCCTGGCACAGATTTAATTTGTGTTCTTTCTGTCATTTGGGGCTTCATGAAATAATCGTCCCATAAGTGATGTAACAATTGAAACGATTTAGGAACTTCTACTGTAAAGTGCTTAATTCTTGTAAGAATTTGTTTAGTGGGATTTCTTGGGTTTCATTACTGATTTTACAGTTTGTTGGTTGTGTGGTCCTATATATTAAAATCTATCTGTCGTATGGGAAGGGAATATATGTGGCCTGTAGTTATAGTCGTTGCTTGCAACCAGTATTTTAGAAGATGTTTGAAAAACAGTTATGGTGGAATAACAATGATTTCGATACCAGCAGAGATAATAAATTTTAGGAATTTGTCAGAAGACAAGTTTCAAGAGTGCAATCTGTAGAAAGCTAATATTGCTGAAATATTTATAAATTAATTTCCTGGTAAAAATGGTAAATGATTTTTAACTTGTTGTAACTTTTGTGCCGTTTTGTTTACAGTATAACTTCATTGCTGCTAACTCTGTATTTGTGCAATTTGGCTGAGACTCCTGAAGGCCATTAATTTGCTTGCAAAGTTTCTGCATGTTTAAATTACCCAATGAATGGAGCTGCCCATTAATCATAAGATGAAGAGCCACTACTCAGGGTGACAATAAGGCTATGTGTCTTAGTCAAGAATTTTACACCAGTCGAAGTGGCTAGAGTAAAATAATTTCGGAAGATAAAACACAGAGGGCTCTAACCTTATTAAAACACGCCAGTAAATAATAGTTGTTTGTTACTGGTTTAATTTCCAAATTTCTGAGGTATTTAGTTAAACACTTATGGGGACTAATTGTAAATGATATATACTTGTTGTTACTTTGGTTAATAAAAATGGTAATACCTGCGCAAAAATGAACTGCTTTCAATACCATAATATAATTACATCATGGAACCAGCAGAATAAAGCAGGAACAAAACCCTAGGTATGTGTAATTTCAGTTTAAACTTCCTTTGGAATGAAAAATACTGGCTGGGTGTGGGGACCACTTTAAAACTTGGCAGGAAAACAATCTTACTCTACTATTCACTTGGATAATTAAATCAGTGTGTAAAATTGTACCAAACTGTTCTGTGTGAACGAGTTGATAGAAAATATTGTAGTTTTCCTCTGATAAGTGCTCTTCTTCACAAAACAAAGGCTTGGGCTGCAGATGGATACAAAACTTGCTTTTCCATATCTTTGAGCGTGGCTGTGATTATCCAGGTGACTTAGACCAGAGATGCCTATCCAAGAAAGCAAACTTAAAGTTTCTGTCCTTAATGTTTTCCTGTGTTTTCACAGTGGTAGAGCAGCTGTTAATTGCCCAGGCTAATGTGTCATTGCAGTGAATCTCAGCCTTTGGTTCTGGAGAAAAATAGGAATGGGTATGCAAGAAGAAAAAGTTGCAGACATTACAAAAGCAAGGAAATTTCCTAGTTTGCTTCAGAACTGTTCTTTCCATCTTTACTGCAGGTCTGTCAGTACAGAGTGGTATTGCTCTTTGGTCTTCTCTGAACACTCCATGTGGTGAGAAGCTGAACTAGGTGATGAGTGGGATGATCATCATAACAGGGAATCAGACTGTACATGTATTGTTGATTTCTATTTGAAGAACGTAAATCTGGCTGCATTAAGCTCCATACTGGTGGAGTTGTATTTCATCCTGAGAGAAATCATTTATAGTTAGTTTAGGTAACTTTAATTTACACTGCAGTTTACGGGGCATTTAGATTAGCAGAGAGAGAGTGGATTTAATCTCTTTGAGAAGCCCACTTATTTTGCTTGTTCAGACCAAATGGTCTCTATGGCATAAGGAATGATGGGTAAATTCAGCCCTAAAATACATCCATTTGCAAATAAAACCACAGTGCTTATTTGGTATTGTTAATTGTACATCCATTTTATTAGACTGTACATTTAGAGGATAAATGCAAAATTTATAACAGCCTTGCATGTCCTACTCAGTTTTTTCCTGGATACTAACCCTCATTTTGTGAAATCCTAAACACTAGAGAACAGTTTAGCTCTGTCAGTGCTTTATGAACAATAGAAAAGGATTGGGGCTCTTTTCTTTTCCCATCACTTGCCCAAAAATTTTGGTATGGGGGAGGAAAAAAACCCACTCTAAAAAAAATGTGGGATTTAGTAGAAACATAAGAGCCACTGAACCCAAGTGAATTCTTTTAATTGCATTTCTCTTACTGGAGTTAAGCAACACGGAATAGGACCTGAAGTTTCCATAATGTGAATGATTCACCATTCTAAGACATTGTACTACAACGTTTATGTGGTATCTTCTAGTTCTACTGTTGAAATTAATCCCAGTCTTTTAGCATAACAGGTGCCAGAAAACCTCTTTTGACATAGAGGATGAAGTAGCAAGAGTGCTCAGTTTCCTAAGCTTTTACTGTGAAATAAAGAAACACAAATCATACCTGATCCTTAATGTTCCAAAGAGATGTTTAAAGGTAAATTTAATTGAAACGAAAATTCATTCTACTCCCAGTAGTTTGATCTCCACAGCGAAGGATCTCCACAGCTGTGAGGAAAAATTAGTTGATATAAACGATTCTCTCTCTTTTGAGCAACCGCTTTAATAACAACTCAAGTATAATACTGAGCATGGGTACTACGGTTTACCATTAAAGTTATCACTGCTTTAATTGAAAAGTTGGAAGTTGATGGAAAAAAGCATACAGTACAAATAACAGAATTGTGATTGAATGTCCATTGGAAGCATATTAATAGAATAGCAAATAAAGGGAAAATATCGTCATCCGGGCCTTTTTGGTTTTTTTAACACCTTTTTCAGTTTTACAGGTATATTGGGTTTGCGTGGCAAGGTTTTGGTAGTGGGGGGCCTACAGAGGTGGCTTCTGTGAGAAGCCGCTAGAAGCTTCCCCTATGTCCAACAGAGCCAATGCCAACCGGCTCCAAGATGGACCTGCCGCTGGCCAAGGCCGAGTCCATCAGCGATTTTCTCTGCCGTGTCCCATTGAGGAGGGGAGTGATAGAGCAGCTTTGGTGGGCATCTGGCATCCAGCCAGGGTCAACCCACCACAACAGGAAAAATCAGCTTTGAAGTGATGCACAGTAACGTGCCTGTAAAATGTATTCCACATATAAAATACCAAGTACTTTCAAATGCAAATAATGTCAATCTTAAATTATGGGGATGTAGGCAATTACTATTTTGTGAAATAATTTATTTAGTAGAATGTTTAGAAATTGATGGCTGATTCTGAGACTTTGAGAGAAGCAAAGGGAGTTCTTTATAACAAATTAAAATAAACTTGACCAGTGTTCCGTTAGAATATATATAGTGGAATGGCTCTATTTGATAGAGGATGGCAACCCTCACCTCACCCAGATCTTCACAAACTAAAATCAGATTTTTAAGCTGCTTCGGAAACTATAGTTACTTCTGAGGTTTTTCCCTTTACATATCTGTACTGATTATTCATATCCTGGGTAAATCAAGACAAAATTGTGGCAGAGCTAGCTACAGATGGCATTATCCACCCTGGAATATATTGTGTCATACTTACATATTTATATACTTATGTTCAGGACTAGAAAAAAAAATGTGGAGCCAGAAAACATTTTTGTCTTTGACATTCGTTTTTGAATTATAAGAAGAGGTAGGAGGGAGTCTTGAAATAATCAGAACCCAATGGTCATCTTCTTGAACTGACTACTTATATTTCTTTTTCCTGTTTTAGTCTAGTTTCATAAGAAACTAAGCTCGTGTGATTACACACTGTGGCCTGCTGATTGTCCAATATGTTCACATACTGAAATTTTAATCTGGAATGTATACCTGTGTGAAACCTTTTGTATGACATTTATTTTCACTCTATAGGCAGACTTTTGCTCTGTTAACATTGCTGCTGAATAGTTGTGGGCACGGCATTCATGTTTATTGATGTTACATGCCTGTATTTGCAGGCCATTGTCTTAATTTTTTGTGATAAATATAAATGATGTGTCTCTTCATATAAGCAGAGCACATTTTGCTCATTTAGCCACATGTTTGGGCATAAGTCCAGAACATTATTTAAAAGGATCTTCACCATTTTCTAACTGTTGTGGAAGTGGGAGAAGAAAATAAAGGAAAAAATTAGTTAAACCTAGTTGCATTAAATGCTGTACTTAAGAGACACTAGCTCAGCTCTCTACAGAAGTGTTTTGTGTTTTTTTCCTACAGGATGAAAATGTAGCACTCAGGAAACATGGATAATGCAGCTAACAAGTAAGATAGAAAATAGTAGCAAATGAAACAAAATCCCACTTTAAAGTCCCAAGACAAAGTCATAATCCTTTTGGATAGATCCTAACAGGTTCAGTTCCTTTATAAAAGTCCATAAAGGGGAAAAGGGAGTGATTTCAGAATTACTTTGTATCCTAACAGTTTCCCAAAATGGAGGTGCTGGATGATAACTTTGTATTAGCAAATGTTTGTTTTCCAGAGTAGAAGTTTACTTGTCCTTCCCTGTCCAAGGAAGGACTGTTCTGCTCCGTTCTGTGACAGTTCAGATAATATTTATGTAATCTGGCTGTGGCAGACCCTGCAGGGTTTCAGTGTACTTTCATACTTACATCACTGTGAATCCATAAAAAAGCTAGTGAGGTTGGTCTTTTGGGGAAAAATCTAAATGTGAGTAATTAGTAATTAGTGCTAATTCTATGCAAATAGATATTATGATAGATTTATCTAATCTTGTACAATATGTTTATGGTGCAACCTCACTGCCAAACATTGTCTGATTTAGTACAGTTTTGATCGAGCTGTCTCTGCAGCAAAAACTTGGCATAGGTGTTGTATAATAGTTTATTTTTTCACTATCTGCTCACAAGTTTATGTATAAGAAGTAGGCAGTGAGTTCCAAGAGGTCTTAGAAATTTTTATGAGTTAAAAACCAGAGATGTGTAGTAGGAAGTCAAAAGTTCTGAGTATTTTTCCCAATACTAGGCACTGGGAAAAGCATTAAGTTCACAGCAAATTTGTGATCTTTCCAAAATAACATCACTTATTTCAGAAGCTTCCTTGTCTTTGCAAACCAAACCCAGAATGTTTTGTAGCTGTAACAAATGTGGTAAGAAATACTACCTGTACACTTTGGTGCTGTGCTTTTACAATGAAGCTTACCTCGGTATGGGAGCAGAGACCACCTTGGCAATTAACATTCCACTCAAGGTTTCACCCTGCTGTAACAGAAGGTTGAATTTTGATCTGTGTCTGTAATGATGCGATAAAGTGACTCAGTTTCTTCAAAGGACCATAGGTATTATGTCCTACATGCAATAGAAATTTACCAATGTAATGAATTGGAAAATGTTATCAAATTATTACAGGGTCAGAGATGAGAATAGCAGAACAACGTTTGGCTGGCAAGCACATAGAGGAAATTTTGGTTAATAGTGATAAAAGTAATTAATAATCATGTGCACAAAGCTGGTTAAATATATCTACAGCAAATACTTAATTCAGAAAACAAGTGTACGAATTGACTGTGAGTAATATGCAAAAACCATTTGAGGTTGGATTCCTATTGTTATCTGGTTTATGTTTTGTATGCTTCTCTAATTTGAGTCCATGCAGGGCATAGAACCTACAGTGCTCGCCTTCCCGTTCTTTCCGTCTGCCACAGGACTGGGGAGTTAAAGGGAAAAGGGCTCAGTTACCATTTGGCAGAATGTAAAGGAAAAGCTTTCAGTATTGTTCAAAGCCCCATTCCTTCAATATGGGTTCTGGAGACAAATTTCTGCGTCTGGATTCAAACCCACTGATTCCATTGGTTCTTCATTTGCATGGGTTTATAACAAGTTTGAGCCCTGATTTTAACATGCATGTTTATATGTCTTAATTTTATAGATCATCTATCATTATGGTCATCAGTAATATGTTTTGTCATTTGGTTAAAGGTATTTCAAATTAAATCTTCTGACTCATCCATCTAAAACGCTTCTGAAGCTCTGATGCAGTGATCAGTAAATTGAGATTTCCCTTTATAATAACCAACAGGTAACTGCTGCTCTCAGCTGTAAGAGAGTTGTACAGTCTTTCAACGAGTTTTTATTTTGGCCTTCTTTGTAATTTGCTAAAATATTGCAACATTTTAAAAGTTCTTTAAACCTCAACTTCCGCATGAGTGAATGTGAAAGTTTTTACATGGTCACGTTTGCGCTGCCAGAAGTTTCTCTTAAAAGGCATTATGTCTGTATGTATAAATATAATTGTGATTTTGATAACACTGCAGCTACAGCGAAGTCTGTGATGTACTCTTGACCTTACAAATGAGTGATCCGATCAGAGTATCATTCATTCCTTTTAGCTCTTGTGGTCAAGCAGGATTTCACAAGTAAATGCAACAAGGAAAAAGAATATTAGCTGTCTCCCTTCATTGGCATGAGACTAATTACTTCAAGTATGATAAAGGTTATGTCCTATTCCCTCCTCAGTTTGCACCCCGTGGTCATCAAATTGTGGTCCTGTAAACTGCCAGTCTTTATCTGATATCTTGGTAATTAACTTCACAGCACCCCAATTGTGAAAGTGCATCAGGCATTCAGAGAAATGGAAGCACGCCTTTTATATTCACAGTTTTAACAGTTTATGAACCTATCCCACAATTTGAGTGTGGTGTGACCATACCTTAATCTGGTCCATAAGGGAATATCCAGTGTATTTCCAGTAAAATATATATGGGATTTTAGATAATTAGGTTTTACACAAGTTGGCATGGCTGTTCAGCATCTTTGGTGGAAATTAATTTCTCCTAGGTATGTAGCAATAGGGGTGAAATGAGTATATAACTTCATTTCTTTTAAAATTAAAGGTCATCTATTTGCATGAAATTATATTTTTCATGTGTACGTTCTACTAAATTCACCACTACATGTCTGCTGAGTATAGCGGAGTTACTACTAGCATAAATTTAGGCAGCAGATAAAAAAAAAAAGCCAAACCACCACAAAGGAATATATAATTGAGAAAGCCCTGGTTTGGGGCTGGTATAATAGGCTGGTATAATAGAAGCTGATTTTGAACCTGAAGAAGTTTTATTGGTTTTGCATGAGCTGGAAAACATGCTGCAGCTTTGGGAATTGATGTTTAAACTCTATTTTCAACCTGAGAGATGAGAAATATAGAGTGCTATGGTCATATAGAAGCACTTCAATTGAATGTTGTGGGTTTTATTCTACACTGTATATGCTATGTTTATCATTACTGTTACCTACTTTTCTACTTCTGAGATTTTCTTTCTGATGCTATTTTGCTCATGTGGCTTTAATGGACAACAGCAAACTTAACACCATTATAGCAATGTTTTTGCAATCAGTGCTCTTTCTTTTTCTGAAAATATGATGGAATACTAGAACATAGGCTTTTGTATTGTAAAAGCATGCTTTTTAACATCTGGTTTTCAATACGCTCTGCTAAGTTCATACTTCTGTTTAGAGTAACCCTTGAAACTTTTGCCCCTACACGAGTGTTTCAACTCTGAATATTGCATTCTGTTGAAAGAGCAGTGCACATGGATCTCAAATTTCTGTTCATGTTCTACCATAGGTTTGCACACATCTTCTAATCCATAGCCTGCAGTGTCCTGAAGGGAGAAGACCACCCCTTTTCTGTACATATGAAGTAATTTGCATGAGAAATCGTGTGTGCTCTCACACGCAGAAAAGGTAGCCTAAACCTTTAATATTGTGAACAGTTGTGACAATATAAGTTATGAGTTGATTTCTGGTATGATTGATTGGGGTCTCTCACAAAGTGCATCACTCTAAGCCAAAGATGGTAAGCAAGGGGAAACAAATATAATGGACATTATGTTTTCAAATACTGAAAATATTCAACAACTTTTATTTTTGAATGAGAAGAGTGTCCCAAAAATATTCAAAACTCCGTAAGGTGCGTTGACTGCCTACATCTTCGCATCTTTTTACATCACCAGTATATTAATACAGGCACATTTCAGCCTGGTGTTATGGGTGTTACTTAGCTATGATTGTTTTCAGTTTTCCCTTTTTAATTTTATCCATGTATCAATAATTGTTAATTTATTTTGTCTACCATTAGTTACGTGCTCTGTAGATAATATTCAGAGAACCATTTTTTGTGCTAATCCGATCACTTATTATAGTAGGTATATTAATTTCATCTGAGTGTGGGGTTTTTTAATGTGATAAAGTTTACCTATAGAAATGAGACTAAGATCTCTAATTCCATTGCCCCCTCCCTGGATAAATATAGCAGCCCAATTAAAGTGTCAAGAAATGTGAGATCACTACTGAATCAACCTTACATTTTGTTTCCTAATTGATAGTTCCAGGTATCTCCATAATGCATTTTTCTTAATCACGGTAAATAAACCTGCCTCTTGAACGGTCATAAAGTATGTGAAAGAAGAAATAAATAAGCAACACAGTATATGAGCACCATGCAATCACTCCTTGCAAAATATCATCTAACTACCACAGGGAAATCACCACTTAGTACTGTGAAGAACTATGAGTTGACTAATAAGTCAGCATGTCTGTAAGATGATGAAAGCTTCTTGAAAAGGTCACCTGCAAAGTTGTCTTTTTATGTAGATTTTGTGTAATAGATTATTTAAAATTCAGCTGTAAATTATACTTCCACCAGATTTCACATAAATTTCCCTACTACCACACATACAGAGTAAATACTGCAAAGACAGAGACTGTACCACACAGCTTGCAAGCTATTTTGCTCGAGATCATTTTTATTTTAATAACAATGTCTATTGGAAATTTACTATGCTGCAAGAATAGCTTTATGTGAAATCTTGTGGATTTGGAATATTAATGTAAGATAAATTACTTTTAAATTGAATTTCTAGAATGCAATTGATTGTGTTTGCCTGGGATGAATAAGGAATTATCCACACTGTTATCTAAAACTTAGATATGCTGCTTCAGAGCAAGTCGGAGAATAATTTAGGAATATTTCTGATAAAGTGCAGTGTATTTCACATTGCCTTCGATTACTTGAAAAACAGAAAAGCAATGTTTTGGTAAAGTACATCTTTAAACCATCTTTTATAGGTAAGGTAAAGGTTGAATTTTCAATTTAGTAAAAGCAGAAGTATCAAAAAGTTTCTACCTTCATCTCTGAGACTATTTTCTTCTTGAAATCTTTGCATATCTTTAAAAGGCTTTTTTATTTGTTGCAGCTTGTTGGTTTTTTCTAAGACAGCACGGATTTAAATGTGCTATATTCCTTAGAACGTTGCTCCAGTGTATGTTATTGACCGTCTTATTTCCAATGGTTATGAAAAACAGAAGGGTCATAAGACATAAAAATGGATAGATAGCGTGATTTAGCTATAAAAGCTTTTCTCCATTTGTCAACAGGGAAATCATTCTTGCGAATTCTGCAGGGGCAGACCTTAGTAGCAGGTAAAATCCATGCGGGGGCGGGGGGGGGGCAAGAACAGTGGAAGCTCTCTTTATTAGCTTCTAATTTCCAGTGAAAATGCATTGTTTATTATTCATGAGTAACTTGTAACCTGACATGGCGTTACTCACTTGAAAAAATAATTTTGTTTGGATTGCAAAGGAATCCACTGCTTTCTGAATGCCAAGGTAACAGTCTTGCTTGTGAAGCAGAAATTTACTTCTACATCTACTGAGTGAAGAAGAAACTTGAATACAATAAACAGGATTTTCTGAAAAAAAAGCAACACAGTTGGATTTGATTTGAAAAGAGCAATAGCAGGCATATGTCATGTGTCATTATAGGAGAGAACTGGCGACAATATTATTCATTATGTGGTTTCAGAGTGCCCTAAATTGGAGTATAAGATTATTGGAAGGGGATGATTTCCCCAGATTACTGCTTAATAGTGACTAAAGGGCCCACATTACTCATATTTGCAATGAAAATAGTGCCAAAAAACAGCAGTAGTTGACTGGAATGAAATGTGGAGCCCTCAGGGTTTTAGCTTGAGATGCAGCTTAATTGTGTGTCTCTTGCTTAATACAAATGTCCCTGAGTCTCTGAGGCTGGTGTGCTTTCAGCACTTGCAAATTGATCCAGCAGTTTCCAAAGTATTTACTCTTTTTTTTTTTCTTCACTGCTTTCTAAACAAATTATTATAATGACTTTGCAGACTGAAGTAGGTTCCCCTGTTTCTGACTTTTTATCATTACCAAATGCTATATTCTTTCAGCTTCCTGTCAGCTTTTGTTTATTTCCTTTATCTGCTTAAACTTCTATAATGACGTGGTTGGAAGAGTGTTAGGGTCTGAATTATCATGAATGGAACTTTCCTTTTGCATTTCTAGAAAAATGGACATGTGAGAATGACCCGACTGGAACTAGTGGACTTTTTCTGTAATACGGCTAATGTGTTGGTCGCTCTCGTAACTGAAATATAAGATTGTGAATTACTTTTAAACAAAAGCAATGAATATTTTCAAGCAGATTTATTAAAGTACTTTTAGGAAGAATTTAAACTGTAAACTGTGAGATTTCTTATACTTTTAGGGGCAGATGTTAGCCCTACTTGGATGATTTTTTGCTGAGTTGGTCGTAGGGTACGCATAGAGCATTCTTGTAGAACAACTAAATTAAAAACAACCTGAAATTTACAGAAATTTGACCAAAAAATCATGTTGTCTTTCTTTCTTGGTATTTAGAATTTGTCTCTGCCTCATCCTGTGAGATGAAGCAAAAATATTACATTACTGCGAAAGAAAATTATTTTGTTGTGTGAAGGTGCTGGACTGAAGTGCAGAAGAATGAGTTTTAATTCAGTGCTATGTTGAATTCCCGGTATGCCGTACCCAGGCAAGACTTTTAGTGGCTGTGGTTCTGTTCCCAGCTCGTAAAATGGGAAGAAAAGTACCTTCTTTTTGCCCATTGGAAATTTAAGGCGTAAGTAGCAAATACAAACTTTTACATAGAAAATGCCTTGGGAAAGGACCTTAAGAAGTCATCCTGTCCACCTACTTTAAAAAGCAAGGCATGAAACTAAAGTATTTAAATGTTCTATTACAAATCGGGAGATGAGCAGTGGAAGAAATGATTCCTATATTGTATCCTGTCAGGGAAAGATCATGCCTTGCCTGCAATACCTCGTAAATTTGAGTAAGGTATAAAAGAAACCCCAGATTCTGAAAATGATGCTTACAGTCTTTGAATTCAGAGGGATCATGTAAGTCTTTTTGGGTCAACACAGTTTACTCAGAAAGTAACTGGGATTAATTGGTAGAATCTATAAATAGTAGCTGATTAGAAACAAGATCTTAAATATGTATTCAAAATAAACTGAACTGTTAGACCTTCTGAGTTTCACTGATCCCTGAGTAGTACATCTCTTAATGTTGATCTTGTGGCTGTGTTCTTCAAAGAGGAAATTACTGATGAGAATTTTTAATTGTTATTGTTTCCTTTAGCTTAGAAGATTAAAGAGCTGTCTTACAGTGCTCAGCAAAATTTCCAATGAACCTTTATAACTTTTGTAGATCAGTCTTTTCTTAATATTTGTTAGAGATGTTGCTGCCTGAATTCAGCCACTTGTACAAATTAAGCTATTTATTACATTGTATTAATTGCAAATTTATACCTTTCAGAAATTACATTTGCAGTTCATATTTCTGCAATACAATAAAATATTAGCTGTGCAACACAAAGCGTGATACTGGGGAATCCCTGAGGTGCTATGCAATTAATACAAAGGATGAATATCAGTAAAGGTATCTCAGGTGATTTGATATGATCATTTTTAATATATAGGAGAACTTCAAGATGAAGAATAAAATTTATCTATTTCGTGCTAAGGAGAGAACTCAAAATTTGGAAACAATTTTTCTAGAAGGAGAAAACCTGTATGAAAAGTAAAAATGACATTTGAAAAACAGAAGGATTTTTTTTTTTATAATACTTAAGGCAAACACACATGAATGATCACATAATAAGAATGTTTTGTGATCATTATTTATATCTTATACATTTTTAAGATCAGTTATTAGGGGATGAAAGCTACATTCCATCGTTCTGTATAAAACCTCACTGAAATGATGATATTCCTTCCATTTCCATGTAGCAAAAAATCATTTTTTTCAAGGTGATATTTTTTCCCCTGTATAGTCTGATATTGTTCTTCCACGTCTTGGTGAAAGAAAGGACATCTTTGGTTATATTAGGTTTCCCTAAATCAAAAAATACTTTCACTGTGTCAGATTACGGGTGAACCAGTGGGAAAACCTTGTTCCTCAGTAGGGGTTTAGCTAGATACAAGGCTTGGTCTGAGAGAGCTTGCATAATGTCATTACCTGCCATATAGGACATGCTCAGGAGACGATAACTTCTGTTGTGTTCTGACCTTTCAGGTTAGACTAGCTGCTTGAGAGAGACTTTTACTGCCTCGAAATCTCCGGATCAGGCTCCCTCCCTTCAGTCCTTGCTTTCATTGCCTCTGAGGAATGTTGCATTGCTCTCCATGTCCTGAGAATACTTGCAGCTCTGCGTTAAGACAATATTTTTCAAAGTATACACAAAGAATATATATCTCCAGCTCTCTTAAGATGGAATGTGTTTCTCTATTCCATTTGCCAGCAAGGGCAAGGGGGCTTGTTGCTTTTTATTTTCTCCGAAGCAGCAAAGAATAGACCCAGCTAGAAATAGATAAGCGTGAAAATACCTCAGGTGTCTAGCTGCTATGTCTTGTTCATATACCAGTGTTAATAACAGTTGACCAAATATAGGACAGGAAGGTGGTTTTTTTTTCTCGGATTGTCTGTGGCCTTTATTTTTTCTTTGGGCCTTGTCTGTCACGAAGAAAATAATTTGTCCTCTGGTATCAGCTGAATGTGTATCATATTATCAACTCCCTGCCATTTTGGGAATGCTGTTTGTTATTTGCCCTGCTCTGGTGTCTGCCTTTTTACTTTCTTCCACTTCTTCTCTTGCCCTCCCAAAGGTACACTGGGCCTGATTTAATGGCCTGTGGGCTGAACGTCAGACCAGATGATTTGGTCCCTTCTGTCTTTGATTTCTGTGAAAGCTCTGAAGTACGGATGGCCTCAGCCTGACTGCTAGTTAGTTACTGTCCCATGAATCGCTTACGTGCCTTGTGCCTCAGTATTCCCATCTGGAAAACTTGGATATTATTTAGCAGCTTCAGACATTGTACATATTAAATATTTGGAAAAAAAAAATTTGAATGTTTAGTCTAATTAAAATACTCATCTCAAGAAAACAAACAATTTGGACTTGATCTTCTGAATATTAAAGCAAGACTGGAACTCAGACCAGATATTAACTGCTATTCAAATGTTTCACATTTTTGGTTGCGTGATTAGATACCATTAATCTGTACAGTTGCACAGTTGGTTGTCTCATCCTTGTAATATTCTTCTGCTACTTCTTTTCATGGCCAAAAGATGTGCTGCTTTACCCACTGCAGTTTCTGTAAGCTTCATGCTGTTAACGTTCATATCTATTAAATACTGTGTCCCAAAATGCGAAGTATACAAGGGAATACTAATTGAAATTACTGTATTTATTTCTCTCTGAGGAAAAGTATCAATGTAGTATAATAGTATGTCTCAGGGCTAGAGATCTTGGAATTCCCATTCACTGTAACAGCAATCTACTTTGCGCTAAAGATAATGGGAGACAGTACTTGGCTAGAAGCAGTATCTTTCATGTCTCTTCTGTTGTATGAAGCCAAAGCCTAAGGCAGTCAGATAACACATATTAATAGGGACAAAACTTTTATAATATTCAGGGAGTAAATATTCACCACTTCTGAGTTAATCCAGAAACACAGAGCGGGGGCTGTTGGATATAAAACCAAATGAGAAGTATCTGCTTCTCTCTAGATGGAATCTTTGAAAATAGGAATGGCTAGACAGCATCAAATAGGCAAGCCAGCAGTGCAGCGTGTGCACGGAGCTGTGCAAAGTGAAGTTCGTCTCGCTTTACTTTTTCACACACTACCTGCACCTCTGAGAATAATTGTAAAACCTCCGTTGCGTATGGCTCTGGAAAGAATCTGTACTTTCCCTCTATTTTCCATTAAGATATAGTTAATCTGTATTTCAGATAAACTGGAATCCCAGATTAATGGAAAGCTGCCTGGCAGAAAAGGACCTGGGAGTGTTGGTCGACAGCTGACTGAACATGAGCCAGCAGTGTGCCCGGGTGGCCAAGAAGGCCAATGGTATCCTGGCCTGTATCAGGAATAGCGTGGTGAGCAGGACGAGGGCAGTGATCGTCCCCCTGTACTCGGCACTGGTGAGGCCCCACCTCGAATGCCGTGTTCAGTTTTGGGCCCCTCACTACAAGAAAGACATTGAGGTGCTGGAGCGTGTCCAGAGAAGGGCAAAGAAGCTGGTGAGGGCTCTGGAGTCTGATGAGGAGCGGCTGAGGGAACTGGGGGTGTTTAGCCTGGAGAAAAGGAGGCTGAGGGGAGACCTTATCGCTCTCTACAACTGCCTGAAAGGACATTGTAGTGAGGTCGGGGTCGGTCTCTTCTCCCAAGTAACAAGCAATAGGAGAAGAGGAAAAGGCCCCAGGCTATGCCAGGAGAGGTTTAGATTGGATATTAGGAAAAATTTCTTCACTGAAAGGGTTGTCAAGCTCTGGAACAGGCTGCCCAGGGAAGTGGTGGAATTGCCATCCCTGGAGGTATTTAAAAGATGTGTAGATGTGGTGCTGAGAAACATGGCTCAGTGGTGTTTTTAGCAGTGTTAGGTTGATGGTTGGACCCAATGATCTTAAAGGTCCCTTCCAAACTAGACAATTCTATGATTCTTTGATTCAAGTTCACAGTAGGAGGTTTCGGCTTAGTCTTTGCATAACCTTTGCACGCACGGTGTTCTCAGTGCTTGTTTATTCTGTTGGCTGAAAAATAAACCTTTTCAAAGAACTAGAAACTTTCATTCTTTCCCTAACTAATACTGTATCCGTCTCGTTATTGTCTACGTGCATCAGTATATCACTTTAATGAAGTAATGAGCTTGGTTTGTCATAACAGGAGACATACCTCTGAAGAGCTTTATTTTCATTTCACAGAGCTGCGCCACTGTACATTTAGTGTAGTTGTAAGCTAAATGCTTCATCATTTAATTATGTCACCATTAACAGCCACTTAGGATAGTAAAAACTTTTTGTGAGTTTTGCTCCTCTTGAAAAGTACAGCATCCACTGTACGCTTTTGCTCTCCATGAGACTGTCGTTGTAGCGTGTAAGTGGTGGGTTTGTGTCGGGGCGTGGAAGCCGGGCCAGCTGAAAGGAAGCAGCTCTTTTGCTCAAGCACATAGATTTTAGACTGAAGAATGAAATTGTGCTCTAATGATGTTTAGTTAAGCTCTAATACTGGTCTTGATGTGATCTATTGTTGCCAACGTATTGGTTGAATGTTGTATTATTTGTAGAACAGCTCAAATCTCATTCTTAGTTTAAATTTATGTGATGTTACGTAATCAAAGATACCGTCTGAAGTAGTGCTGATTTGCATGTCTGTTTGTGTTTGGTGCCGAGCTATGCCCACTGATGGTAACAAAATGTTTGCTGGGAATATATTTTAGCAATATGTAATACCTATTTACATGTTTTAATGCAGTTGCGTATAAAATATGTGGTTTTTATTTAAGAAGTCTCTTAGAAAATTTTGTGGATGAGGCTTTGTGTATAAAATTGCAATCCCAAATGCCTCTCTAGTCTCTGAGAAAATAATTTTATTCATTTGAAAGACAATGTGAAGTACTCCAAATGATAAGATTTTAAATAATCAGTCTAAATATTCCACACAGCTGAAGCCCTGAGATGATGTCTTTCCCTCCTCAGCAAACTGCCTACCCATGTTTAGCATCCCGGATTAAAAGCCCTCAGTATTGCACAGATTGAGGTGACAGATGTGATACTACCAACACTTTTCTTTCTAGCACTGAAGTGGCTATCACTCTAAATGGCCAAAGTTATTAAAAGCAACAGATATCTCTATTTTTCATCCGCAGCAGATAATTGGAGACATAATTTTTATGGACTTTTAAAATGTTATAATTGTACCAAGAAATATTTAAAATTTTGAAATATTAGCAGGTGGGCTAAAACACAAAACGGACTTTGTATTGTATAAGAAAATGTTTACTTTTAATTAAAGCATCTCTTTATTAGAGATTATATCTTTATTAGAGATTATATCTCTCATATCTTTTAATTAAAGCATCTGTCATTTAAGGGACTGTTAAAAGTTTGTGTAGATATAAAGAAATATTCAAGCATAGTTAAAAAGACCTTTTTGGTGAATACATGTCCTCAAAGCAACCCTGTACAGCTTTGGGGGTGAAAACAGCTTTTTTCATGCAAGAAATTCTGCTGAAGTGGGTTTATGTCTAGTGTTCTATTTAATGGTTCTATACTATTTTAAAGCTACATGCACATACGCAGAATCAGAGCTAGTGATAGTAAAATGAAATACCAGTAACCTTTAAAAAAATATGTGTGGAACAGGATTCAGTTTTGAAATCCATCTCAATTACACAAAGCACAAAGTAGATGTGTTCAGCTGTGGAGCTCATAATGCTTATTTTTTTTGCATAAATAATAATAGCAACTTGACGTGGGGGTACCAATACTTTAAAATCGTCTGGTTTTAGTATGAATTCACTTGTGTGAAATACGAGGAATAATTTTTGAAAGATGGGGGTAAAAAAGGCGCTTCCCTGTGGAACGAATATGGAGTGAAATTCTCCTTCACAATATACTTGCAGAGTACCTGAGGTGATACTGGAAGAACGGACAGGAGGACTCTGGGTAGCTGTTAAATCCCAGCATTGTCAAACATCTGTTTGGATAAACGGGTCTTTGGGAGCTTCCTTTACTTTTCATTTAGGGGGATTTTAATATAAATTGACTTTGAACTCCAGAAAGTTGTTTTCAGTCTGAAGCAGAAAACTGGTGAGAACATGGCTCTTATATGAACTGATGAAAACAGTTGAGTGGTAGCTCTTCCTCTTTGGGTTTTCTTACTAACCATTTTACTGAGGTGCACTTCTGTAGGACTGGTACTACGCTTTGAAAAGGCTGAGTAGGAAAGATATAAAAATAGTATTTCTTCTGTGCAAATGAAACAATTACAAAGAGTCATTAAAATGGAGAAATGTAGAGAGAAAATGTATTAAGGATTACCGAACATTTCAGTGAGAATGTAACTATGAAGATATCAAAATCATATTTCCAATTAACACTTAAATAGCTCTGACCCCAAATCTGTTGCAAAATCATGGCAGTTATTATGCTTATATTCACTTCAGTTGTAACAACCGGTGCGATATATAGGTTTATTTATGGGATATATCCTATATAGCATAAGTATTCAAGAGAAGAAACGTGAAAAGTGCTCCAAATGAGGCAGCACTGGATTGAGCCCTGGCTTGTAACATTTTTAATTCCCAGCTTTTTCTATTGGATATCAATGTGACTTTCATCATTTCCTCTTCTGTAGTATCAGGAGCTGGGGTCGGTAAGACATCCTGTAAGATGCAGTGAGAAATACTGATGAAAACACATGGAAAATTTAAAAGCCAGATATTGTTGTATTGTCGACATTTTTCACATGAAAAAGCCCATAGTGTGTATGTTTCTGACTGTACTTTTGCCTGACTGCTCCTCCGGTATCAAAACCTTAAAACCCTGCAATAATTTTATTCCATTTTCTACTCAGTTCACTATAAGACTAAAAGGATTTTAATTAGACCCACTTCGCAAGCTGTACTGAGACCATCAGCGGTGCCTGTACATGAAATGAAAAAGTAAATGAAGCAAAAAGATGCTCTAGTTTCAGGCACGTTTTATTGGGGTTGACAATGTTAACTTATTTAGTAGGAATGAAGTACTCTCTTCAGTGCTTGAATTACTAGAGGAATTCTGTGGTCTGTGCCACACAGAAGGTTGCATTAAAATATCATAAATAGTCTGGTTTACCCTTTAAAGTTTTTATTAAGAGCTATTTTGGCTAGCACATAGGTTGCATGTAAAATGTATTGTTTTCCTTCCTCTTCCTTTTCTCATTCAGGTTGGAATAATAGGTGCCATTTAGAGCAATGTTATCAATGTGGCATTCACAAACCTGTAGACCATTGTGTAGTATTAAATTGTTCAACTTATTTTCAGGCTTTTCAGAGGGAACAATCAAGTTCTTTTAAAAATAATTTGAATTTCTCAACTATGAATACGTCTGGTTAAAATACATTTAAATATCCGGATCTAGTGAGAACTGGGTATATGGCTGTAATGTAGAACAAGAACTGCAGTCACTGCAGCTCTGAAATATTTTGTACAAATCTGTTGGGCCTCATTTTGTAATTCACTAATTTGATATTCAAATTCTATTTGATATTGTTCCTTCAGCACCCCCTACTTAAATTAACAGTACTGAAATTCTAACCTAATAAACCTTTCACCCACACTTTGATTTCTCAGAAACTATTAAAAATGAAAACATTTATTATTTATCAAAACATTATTGTCTTTTCTCTGATCTGTAAGCAAAACTGTATGACAGTAATAAGATTTAGAAAATGACAGCTGAGGGTTTTGTCAAGTCATCGTTTCCCAACACTTAATATTTGCATAAGTCTTTGTTAAAAGCCAAGCAAACTTTTAAAATTTGTTTTTAATTTTCTTCTTATCCTCAATATAACTGCCTGTTTTACTTGCCGAGCAGGTTAGGAGAGGCTGCTGTATATAGCTCATGGACTGAGGCACACAGCGGCCTAAAAAGAGGGCGTAACGTGGGACTAAATTTGAATTTGCTCATTCCTGTTTGCAGTATCTTAACTGACAAACTGTTTCCTATTCATTTTAATGGGACTAGTGATGGATCATGTTATAGCGTAAGGAGACATACTGAATAGGTCTGTAGGTCTAAGAGGGATGGCATATTTGTCACAGATCATATGGTGAGTTATAAATGATACCTGCTGTCTTTTGTGCTCAGTAATCCCATTATAGTCAAGGAGTATGCAATACGAAGGAGAGCAGATGGTTCTGTCCCTGCTGCTTGCCTTCTGAGTTTCTGTCCTGGCCGTACTGCTGGAGACACATTGAATCGGTGCATTTCTCTGCTGTTCATTTCTACACAGGTCTTAGGTGGTGTTCATCCGGGAGCAAAATCTGTGGCCGTTATGTGAAGCAGCACTTTACAGTGGCTGGTTCCTTAATCCATTTTTTAATCACACTTGCTTTTTGTAGTTCTGGTATGGTCTAATCACATTCTGGTATGGTCTCATCACAGTGCGCATTCACTGGTCAAAACTTAGAAAATGCATTTTGCTTCCTTCTTCCCCCCTCCTTCCTCAGAATCAGGCGGGTATTATGTTACTTGTTCCCTCCAGAGCACAAGAGGTAACGTTCCCGACTTGGTTAAAATGGATTTGGCTGAGGAAACTTAGCTTGATTCTTCTCCCAAGATGACAGTTAGTAACAATAGATGGTATTTTCTTTCACTTAGCTCATTCTTGCCCAGAAAGTAACATGCTAAGATGCCCCTCAGACTTTCTGAAGTTTTTATCCCTATCAGCTGTTGCAATCTAATATTTAAGCTAAGAAACTTGTAGCTATTGCAAGATGTTTCACGCGTACTTTTCCCAAGTAGAATATTGTGTGGGCAGCGTAATATTTTGTTGCAGTTAATAGGTTTTGACTTTGTAGAGTGGCAGGGAGAAGTGTGAAAGGACTTTATTTCAAGCATTGTTTGCTTTTATTGGAGCAGGCAACTGAATAAATTAATTTAGCTATTGAAAGAAGCTATGGTTTCATTTGGTGGTTTGTTCTCCCATCTCTAATTGTCTCCCAGTCCCTAAACAGATACAATTTACCTTCATGCCTAGGACAACTGGCATTGTTAACCTCTGCTTTAATCCTGGAACTTCAAATCTCCCCGTATCTTAAGGACAATTTTTACATGGGAGAAAAGGATCGCAGCCCTCGACTTGATATTCCACAACAACTGGTATAGGAAACAGTGGACTACATGTGTTTCATTTCTTTTTTTTATGCCATGCAACTTATTGGAAAACAAGTGAAAGAGTATGAGTGCAGGCTTTAGGGATGGGATACAGTGAAATAGCAAGAATTGGTTTATGCATGGAAGTTCTGCATTGTTACAGAGATCCCGAGGTCAGATGGTGGCAGAGTCTGAATGTTTCACTGATTTGCTTGCTAAGGTTCAAATTATTAGTATCTCTTGGCTCTGGATGAGTATTGCCCAGCTTTTAAAATTCATATACTAGCTTGCACAATTCATCGCTTCTTGGGGACTGCTTTATACCAGTACAATAAGATGCGTTTACACCCATGATTGAAGGAATATGCAGGTAAATACTTGGTGAGTTGGAGCGGGGCAACGTTCATGTGGTTCAGTCAGCAGCTGTAGAATGGTTTATTTATTTTTTTAAATGCAGGTAAAGGTGCAGCACAGAAATTATAGAACTTTGAATTTTGTGTCTGTGATCACAGGTGTTCAGTAGATCAGCTGAAGATTAGGGAACTGTTTCTACAGCGTTCCTTCTTCTTAATGATTGAATCCTAGGTTTTAGAAATGGCAGCCTGCCTCTCTTGAAGATGGTGTGGGCTCTATGTTGCAGATGAAAAATTACAGCTTTCTCATCTGGACATCTAACACTGTGCTCCCCAGATCGACCTTTGAACACTAGAAATAATGACCTGCTTGCCATAAGTGCCAGAAATGTCACTGACTCTATTTTGAATTTTGGGCATTCAAGAGGCCTGGGGGGAAAAAAAAAAAAAGTGGTTTAGGTGAATGAAAATAGTTTGGGTTGAATAGTTTTAAGGGGAAAGATGAAAAGTCTCTGGGACTGAAGCCTTTGCTATCCCCAGAATAGGCACAGTTCCCCAATAACAAATGGTCTACCTTGGAAAAGGTAAGAGTGCGAGTGGTGGGGGAGGCAGAGCTTGTTCTTCACATACAATAATTTGTTTGCATCTCTTTTGAGACTATCACAGGTATCTTTTTTAAAAGAAAGGGACACAGATGGGAGACTAACTCAAGTGTTTTAAACACATCCTTTGCTGCCACAAAGTGATTAGATTCATTGGCACCATTAACCCCATTGACTCAGTCACTGCACAATGGCTGAAACTGCACTTCTGAAACACTCTGGCATGGAAACATTGACAGACTCAAGAAACGGGCTGAAGTGTAACACGCTGCTGCTGCCTATTGAACAGCTCTGGGCACAAATAGCTTCTTTTTAATATGGACAGCAAGACTAAGTGAAATTTTAATCAAACAAAAGAGGCTGGCTGAGAATACTGAAATGCCAGACCTTGTGCTATTTTGACAATATTGGATTTGTCTTCTCTGCACTCCTGTAACTGTTTCAATTAGCTTTTGTCTATGTTTTTACTTAAGTTTTCCTTCTTGTTTAAATTCAGCTTAGTTTGCTGGTATATTGGACGCTTATTTGTCTTTTAAATTCACATGAATAATGTCTCCAACTATCAAAAGCATAATCTGTGCTTTGTTTTCAGACACGACATAAATTTAATGTAGTATATGAATGTTGCTATATTTTTATTCCCTCTGTTTTGTTGTTGTGGTGGTTGTTTTCTCTTTAAATACAGCCTTTAGTTATTAAATAGCATGCGCTCTTCTTATTTAGAAGCCCTTGATAAGAGAAAGGATCTTGTGTGTGTATTATTTCTAAGTTTCAAAGAGCTCAGCTTTAGTGTAATGCTGATACGTACCTGAATAGACAATTTTCAATGTATATTTTGGTGCTGCCAGCCGAGTGAAGTGTAGAAACTCACCTTTTCATTGATTCTCTGGTGTGTTTGGGACAATTGCTCAATTACCTTGAAACAACATGAAAGCCTTACATTAGGTATGGATTTAGAGATAGGGTTTTTTAGAGGTGCCTTTTGTATCAAGTGAATTATGTAAGTAATCTGATCTTAAGAAAGTGGTTTCCTTTTTTCCCTCCTCTTACTTGGTGGTAGCTTAAACCCTCTGATGTTTGTATCGCAAAATACTTTAATATTTGTGATACTAATCTTTACAAAAGACAAATACAGATATACCCTAC
The DNA here is from genome assembly GCA_008711295.1 of Anarhynchus alexandrinus. NCBI lineage: Eukaryota > Metazoa > Chordata > Aves > Charadriiformes > Charadriidae > Anarhynchus > Anarhynchus alexandrinus. The sequence goes on along the minus strand of VUYV01000019.1, from coordinate 7,075,557 downwards.
ATTAAAAACAAATCACAGGGAGGTTATTCAGCACACTTGTGCCATTGATCACAGGCAGAATGATTCTGCTCATGTTGCATGCTCTTCTTAGGAGACATTGTTCTGAAGCAGGATGAATGGACTCCATTTGACATGTATTGCTAATGCTGGAATCAATTTGATAGCTGCCATTTATGACTTCCTGACTACATTTTTGCATTGAGAACTTATTATAGAAGATGGATCAATTTCTAACAAAAGCTGCTTTTTTTGTTTGTTTTGGAGTTTTTTTGTGGTTTTGGTTGGGTTGGTTTTTTTATTTTATTTTATTTTAGTGGCCAAAATAAACCCCCAACAAACAAACCTGTTCTGGAGATGAATTTTATGCTATTGGCAGTTAAAAATACATTTATCCTCCTTATTGTTAATGATTTCTTTTTGTTGCCGTTGTCGTAACTGAGGAAATAACTAAATATTAGTAAAAATTTATATCAAGTGATGCACAAGTAATGGTTTTCGTATTAGTTCATATATTCTGGAGAAGTGCAGAGGACAAAATAATCATAATGTGACTGATAAAAAGGCAGGAAATTTGCTGATACTCAGTATAAGTCAGTTGGAAATAGGACTGCTTAGGATCTGTGCTTGGGATGGGTCTTAACTTTGCATATTGCTTGCAGATAAAAAATTATGAAAGAAGACCCTTTTTCAAAAGGAAATACTTTCTCTTTTTTATGTATTTAATTAAGATATTTTTCCATTTTGAAACCTGTTTTGTGCTGAGCAGTTTCTTTGAACTGGAACAATGATACTAAAATAATAATTTAAGATGTTGAAAAAAATCCTTAAGTTTCATTTGTGTTTAACAGATTGGAGCCTTTTGTTAGCAAAATCTATCCTTTTCAATCTTAATTAAAACTTCATTTTATATTGTAGAGTTATCAGTTGGAAAGGACAGAGTGTGGCAGTGGAGGTAGAAAAGGAGAACGTGCATGCTGCTGAACATCCAAGGGATGATAATTTCTTCAGTGTACAGTAGCGCTAGCTTTAATTTCACGTCCATAGGCAATGTGAAATGAAAATAAGACTGATTCTGAGGGAAGAGAAAAAAAGAGAGAGGAGATTATGTCAAAAAAGTTAATTTGAAGGAAGGGGGAAAACTATAGTCTGATGTAGGAGCAAGAGAGGAGTATCATGGATTTGTGGTAATAATTAGTGAACGATGAGATACAGATGCAGTGAGAGGTCAGTTTCAGAAATAATCTTGTTTTAAGGGATATTTACTTAGAAGTATCTGTATAAACTATAAATGAACCTGCTCAGCCTCCACCTAAACTGATAATAGAACTAATTACATTATTTTAGAGTATGTTGTAAAACAGGAATTGTAACAATTACAACTGTCATAAGGACCGTAGGTTATACCCTTCAGCCCACAGATACACTCAGGGCAAGCAGTGATTATTATCCAACTATTTTTTGAGGGGAGAGAGGAAATTTGAGAGGTATAAAGCTTCTGTAGATTGTAGGAAAATACATCCATAGCTGAAGAATATGAGAACTCTGCTTGCCCCAAAGCACTTCTGACTACAGTCTCCTTTGTAGAAGAGGGAGATAAGATTCTTAGTTGCCAGATCTGCACATTCTGTGTTGTTGAATCAACTCTGTTTTTCTTTCTCAAACTCCACAGTTACTTCCTAGAGTCACTGTGCAACTATTTCTTAATTTCCAGCCTAGAAGGATTTGCTGATTGCTGGTAATTCTTTGATCACTTCTTCAAACAACTGATCATAATAATTATAATGCTCTTATTTAATGAGGCGGCACTCCTCTCAAGACTAAGCAAATATTATTTATGACTCAAGTAATTCAGGTAAAGAGAAGTTTAAATCATCCTGTAGTACCCAAGGGAGGGCTGCACTATTTTTGTCTAAGATTTCTTGAAAGAAATATGAGTGCTGGCATCCTATAAGATTTGCTTAGTAGATCTGATGCTTCTCAAATTGTGCAACTTTTTATGCATGAATATGAGGACGTTGCATAGATCTTTGCTGTGATAGATTCAGTTCTTTACAAACAAACAGTTCCTCCAAGATTTACTGCAAAGTATTTGTTCTTATATTCTTCAGTCTGGAATCTTCTATACTTTTCAGCTCAAGTGTCCCTTCTTCCTCTATTCACAAAAAGAACCTATATAAAGTTTGTGGGTAGGGACAATAGTATTTTCAAAGCCTTGGTTGCATCTAATTTCTGCTTAAAATCTTTATTGGTTAGGAATAGGAGCAAAAATACCCCCACCCCTCCACCCCCCAAATTACAGAATTACAGCCCTCCCAAATTATTTACTAAAATACCTATGCCAGCACAAAGCCCTAATAGTGCCACAGTTACATAAATAAGGATTGGCCTTTGGCAAGAAATAGCTCATTTTGTTCAAAAAGTGCGTTAAGCCACACCAGAAAGTTTAGTGCTGTTGACCTAAGTTATAACTTCAACCAGCAAAATGCAGATTACTCTCTCTTTCATGATTTTCACGCAAGAGTGTTTGAATTAACCTATTGCATGTATAGCTTCATAGGATTGGCCCCTTCAGCTTTAGCTCCCGTATGGGACTGCCATTGCACAAGTGGAGCTAAATTCAAGCTAACACTTACAGTGGGTAGGGATAATACGGCAAGGTATGCAAGGAAATACTTTATTCACAATTAGTATTTAGAATGCCGAATAAAAATAAAGTTATATTAAGGTTAGCGAAGTGACTTTATTTGTTCGCTTTACTTTTTGTTCCCTCAAAAACCTATCTTTGAGATTTCATGAGGGGCCTCTGAAATGGTGCTGGGAAGTGCTTTATCAAAATGGTAATAGAACGTTTGATGTAAGTATACTCCAGAGGCTCTGTATGCCAGCCAACGAAAATGAAAAAAATTGCCAGCATCTCTTCCAAAAACAAACCAGCTAATTATGTTAGCAAACTACATAGTGAGGTCGGCCTTGCTATCCCTGGTCTCTGAAAACATTACCATCCATGAAATTTTATTTGCTAGTTGTCAGTCTATGGAGTCTCAACTGGTTCTTCCATACATGATTCATAAGGGCAAAGGTCTTTAAAAATTTCCACATCATCCTGAATGATTCTCTGTCTCTTATAATCTGCTACTTCTTCCTCTCGTGTTACAGTGTGCTTTCCTTTGCACCACGCGGTTCTCCCATGCTACTGTTTGTTTCCCTTGCATATTACCCTTATTTTCTTTTTCCTTATTTAATCTGCATTTCTTGGTACATAGAGTGGAACTTGATCCGTTTCTTATGTCTGTCTTTGAATCAGAGACTAGCCGAATATGACAAGAATTTATACCAGGGACAGATTTTGTTCATTTCAAATAGGAGTGACCTATGGGAAAAAGGATTTATTGAAAGGTAATGACATTTGCTGCTAGTTCAAAACTGAAGGGAGCTGGAGGGTCAGTCAGTTCAGTGAAAGGGGCAAAAAATTTAAAATGGATGGAGTAGATTAAGACCATCGTGTTCAAATACCTATTTTCCACTTGAAGAAAGGAAAATTCTAGTAACAGGACTGAAGGCAAAAAAAAAAAAAAAAAAAGACAACCGCTACAATAGAAAAAAAAAAAAAAA